>BSBK01004895.1:255000-372500 GCA_027943335.1 Chamaecyparis obtusa | reverse complement strand
ACGTAGACCAAGGTGAGAAGGATCAAATTAAGGATATTCCAAACCTTGCAGCTTTAGAATTAAAAAATAGAATACTCACAACAATAACAACACAATAATTGTTTCAAGTAATTTTCATTAACATGCCTGTCTGTAAGGCCTTCCAGATTAGGGCCAATTACAAACAGAAACAATTTTGCAAGATCCAAGATCCAATAACAACACTATCTAGTTCAGCTCTGAAGACAATCAGAAGTTGATGGAAACCCTAAGGTAGATCTAAACTTGAGCTCGCAAGCCTCCAAGTAATCTCCTTGTTTCCAAGTGTGCAAACCACTAGCTCTGCAATTACAAACTATTAGATAACAATCTGATCTGCAAGATAATCATGCAAGATCTTTCACAACTTCACCAACTTTAGCTTTCAAGTTTTTTTTCTCCTCCACCTCTCTAAGTTGTGTCCTAAAACATCTACCCAAACACCCTTTAAATACTAATCATTAGCCACAAGTTGACTGGATGAAACCATTAACTCCCCCCAACAAATATTAAATGCCATACAAGTCAGCTTACAAATTGTATACAAACATTTAATTCAACATGTCAGCTTGTAACAATAGCTACCAACAATAAATGCACCATGTCAGCCCAATAAATCAAACATAACTCTAGTTGGTAAGCTAGAACTACTGAGCAACAGTGATATAACTAAGAAATCCAAGCATCATTGACCACAAGTGTCAACCGAGCACCATAGGCATCACCAAGTAACACTTTCACCGAGCACCAAAGACTACCAAGTTCCTTCAGCGATTGAGCTTCCTTCAATGAATGAGACCATCAGCCAAGGCTCTAATCGAGTAACACTGGCCAAAATACAAATATCCATGTAGTTTAATCAAGGACAAGGAATGCCCTTGCCTTAACCTTGGATGCCCCTGCATTAGACACCCCAGGTTCCAAAAGATGTTCATATGTGAGAAGAACATCTTCTAGGATTTAGCACATAAATCTTGAACTAGTTCTTCACATACAAGTCCTCCATCTTATTAGCTTGCATATTCTTCAACTTCAACTTCCTCTATCTCTTCAAGTCTTTCCTTGATAGTACATAGGTCGATTCTCCAAACTGATTCATTTTCTCTGGATCCACCAAATCAAATCGACTACCAATACTCAGGTTTCTCCTACCGAGCATTGTATCCATCAAAGGCATCAATGAAAAATTCTTGTCATTCTTCTCAAAAGTAAATACATTATTCACATAGTCATAAATAGCTCTCCAATCATATTGCCAAGGTCTACCAAGCAATATATCACAACTATTCATGTTCATAATGTCACAAAGCACAAGATCCTTATACTGGCCAATCTAAACATTAATGAAGCATTGTTCTCTAACTTCCAAAGCATGATCATCTTGCAACCAACCAATCCTATAAGGACGTGGATGTTTCATTCTATTCACACTAAGTTTTTGAACCATGTCCTCAACAACAAGGTTATCAGTACTACCACTATCAACAATAACATCACAAAGTTTACCTCCAGACTTGCTTTGAGTCCTAAAAAAACAACTCCTCTGACAAGCTTCATCCTTTGTATCGAGCAGTGTTCACCGAAGAAACAAGCTCTCTAATTCTGGTTCATTCTAAATGTTTTCATTTACCACAACAGTTCATTAGTCAAGCTTCTTCTCTGTACACTCAAAAGAATAGTTTCCTTCCTCTCCATAGTTATATCAAGTACCCTTAAAGATAACTCTACCTATCTTCTTCTTTGGTTCCATAGGTTTCAGTTCATCTTCTACATCAGTCAGTTTATCCTTCACCAAGTGATCAATTTTCTCCTTCCCTCAGGAGTTACTATGTTGTTTCCTTTTCAACTTCTCTTCTACCTTCCGAGCATACTAATAAGCATCTTCAATAAAATCAATCTTCAGCATACCAACCTCATCCTAAATATTGAATCTCACAACATCAACATACTGAGCTACCTTTTCCTTACCACATTCTCTATGTCCAGACTGAATAGTAAGCTTGTAGAACTCCTCAGTATAATCTTCAACAAACAAATCTTTTTGCTTCATATTTTGCAACTTCTTAAACAAGTCAAGCTCATAGTCAACAGGTATGAACTTAGCTTTCAATTTTGTCACCATCGACCTCCACCAATTGATCTTCATTTCACCTTCATCTTCTCTATCTCTTTGTAATTCTTTCCACAAAAGAGAAGCATGTCCTTTCAACTTAGTCTGTGAAAATCTCACTCGAAGAGGATCTTCAATTTCTTCCAGCTCAAAGAAATCCTCAAGTTCACCAATCTAATCAATTAGATTTTTGGGTTTCAAGGTACCAAAGAAAGTAGAAACTTCCATTTGGTAACCATTACTAAATCAAGCTTTAGATCTAGGCAACCAAGTAGTCCTATCTCCACTAGATCTATCTCTCCGGTCATCACCACTAGATCCAATAGCTTCAAATTCTTTAGTACCTTCTTCATAGCCATCCTCAATACCAACATTTCAAGGTATACTAGTAACAGCTCTCATGATCTTTGTGACCATGTCATTCTTCATCAATTCCATCTTAGATCTGAAATCTGATTTCACCTTCTTTGTAATCTAGGATTCCATAGTATCATAAAGATCATAAATAACTCTAGGGTCCAATCTTCTCAGAGGCATCCTTAAAGATATGCAAAACCCTCTACAATCAAACCCTCACTGACCACCTTGTGACAATCTCTAAGTTGTAGACAAGTCAGATCGTAACCTGCAATCTTGCAAACAACTAGGGCATGATTCTGCAAGTTCAGTGCCATAGATCTGCAACCAAGATCATACAATCTCTTCACCGAAAATATCAACTTTGTAAGATCAGCCTTGCTAGGCCAACCTTCACACCACAAGATCAAGCCTGGCTCTAATACCACCTGACACAGACCAAGGTGAGAAGGATCCAATTAAGGACAGTCCAAATCTTGTAGCTTCATAATTACACAATGGAATACTCACAACAACAACAACATACCAATTGTTTCAAGTAATTTGCATTAAAATGCCCGGCTATAAGACCTTTCAGGTTAGGGCCAATTACAAACATAAACAATTCTACAAGATCCAAGATCCAATTACAACACTAGCTAGTATAGCTCTGAGGACAATTAGAAGCTGATGGAAATCCTAAGGCAGATCTAAACTTGAGCTCGCAAGCCTCCAAGAAATCTCCTTGTTTCCAAGTGTGAAAACCACTAGCTCTATAATTACAAACTATTAGATAGCAATCTGATCTGCAAGATCATGCAAGATCTTTCACAACTTTGCCAACTTCAGCTTTTAAGCTCCTATTCTCCTCCACCTCTCTAAGTTGTATCCTAAAACATCTACCCAAACACCCTTTAAATACTAATCATTAGCCACAAGTTGGCTAGATGAAACCATTAACTCCCCCCAACAAATATTAAATGCCATACAAGTCAGCTTAAAAATTATATACAAATATTTAATTCAATATGTTAGCCTGTAACAATAGTTACTAACAATAAATGCACCAAGTTGGCCCAAAAATCACACAGAACTCCAGTCGGTAAGCCAGAACTATTGAGCAACAGTAAAATAACTGAGCAAGTCATGCATCACCAAGTAACACTTTCACCAAGTGCCAAAGACTACCGAGTTCCTTAAGCGACTGAGCTTCCTTCAATGACTGAGACCATCAGTCAAGGCTACAATCAAGTAACACCAGCCAAAATACAAACACCCATGTAGTTTCACCGAGGACAAGGAATGCCCCTACCTTAACCTTGGATTCCCCTACATCAAGATTACTTTATCTTCTCCCTTGATTCATAGGTCCCTAGAGGTTCATTAGTTTATAGTACATTCTTTTCCCCATCAATATATATTATTTTATAAATATATTACTTTTATTTTCTATTTGGACATATTATGGAAACTTTAGGGTCATGGATTTTAGTTTTGGGTAACTATTTGGCTTGAGGTTTACTTTGCATATTCCAACCTTGATCTTAGTCACTATCTGCATCTTTGTACCTCTTTAAGTGTTCATTGCTTGAAGTTGAACATAATTTTGTACTTAAGTTGTCTTGATTATGTGACATCCTTGTATTATTCTTATGTTGTTTATGGTTAAGGTTAGGACTCATCCTGGTGGTATGAGTACGCAAGAGAGTTTCCTAAACCTCTTAAATAAAGAATTTGAAGTATTGCAATTCTTTTGTCATGTTTTGGATAGGGGACTAGGTACCCTAGGTGAGTGGCTCCCCATAGGTGTTGGAACCCTAAATTGGTTGCCAAATGATCCTATGGGTGGGTTAGTAAAAAGTGATAACCTAATAATGAATCTGGTAAAGGGGGGAAACAAAAGATAATGAAAGAAAACATATTAATGGCCACATAGTCCTATTGGAGCACCAAGACCATGGGTAACTGCCAGGATGGATCCCTATTTAGAAAGGGGGGACCGGGGTTACATGGTTGCCAAGAAGGATCCCAAAATCTAGGATATATGATGACACTCACCTAGAGGGTATGCTAGAAACCTAACCCTTGTGATTAGTAATGTGATATCTTGTAATATTTTGTATTTTTTTTCAAGTTAGGGTTTGTGATAACTTATAATTCTTAGGGCCTTGTGAGTAGCTTGGTTCTATCTCCTAGTATAGGGGGTGGAACTTCACTAGTTTCACATTTGGGTTGCAAATCTCTTTCGTGGTGTTGTTCATAGTTCGTGACTTGGAAGCATTCAATTTTATGCATTAATGAAGATATTTATATTTTGTATTATGTATTTTTGAAAAGGAAGATGAAAAGATATGTTGTAATGCCTTCAGTCCATTCATGTACTTATTATTGTAATGAGATTTATTATCAGTGAAAAATGTAATTGAAAAGAAAGGCAATGTAATTGGGAGGGATAGTTCTAGGGTTTGTTTCAAGGGTTGTTATTTGAAAGATCAAAGTTGGAAATATATAATGTAATGTTGAATTATCTTCTCTATCTCTCCTATGTTGCAATGGAAGGAAATATTTGTTATGCTAAGACTAAAATGTAATTTGTAGAGAATAGTTATTCAATGTGTAGGAAAGAGAAATGAAATTGGTTTATGAAGTAAGGAATATAATTGTAAATGAATGGTTATTTTCTTATCCTATCTCTTAAGTTCTCAAACATGAAAGTAGAGAAAATAAATGAAATTCAATTTGGATAAGTAATGTAAATATGTTAGTAAATGAATTCATTAAGGGAACCTTAAGGAATGTAAATGTGAATGTATTAATGATGTAATATTAGAAAAAAAAAATAGTTTCAATTTTTGGTCATAAGACTTGATTCCTTATGGGTTCACTGGTGAGGACATTACATTTGGTATCAGAGCCTTGGTTGCTACACTAGGATCTCAGGTTCTATTTACATTTAAAACTTAAAACTTTTCAACACATTGAATGCTCTTTTTAAGCTAAAACCTAAAACTTATGTTGCGCCACTCTTCGAGGATGCCTCCCGTTACCTGTGAAAGAGATAAGGATAGAGTTCAAGAGTCTTCCTCAAGATCTCACCCAAAGATTTCCCATGGGGAATATGAGAGAGAATTCAATCAAGAAAATTAGAGAAATGAGAGTCAGAATAATGACTCAAAAGGAACCCAACTTAGACAACGTATGCAACAACTTCTGTATAGACTTGACAACCTTGAAAATAGAGTCAATGTTGAAGAAGGAAACCAAGCAAAACACCAAGATAGGGAAAGGGATAGAAGGCCTAGGATAAGGAAAGCTATACAAGAATCCAAGGATAGGGATACCACTCACTTGAGGGACTTGCTCAAAGTCAAGGCACCCCTTTTCTATGGCAACGAAGGGGGGTCTACAATAGAAACCTGGTTGTTCAACCTTGAGAGGTGTTTCTCTATGCACCCTTTTAGTAGCAATGTCAAGGTCAGATGTGCTATTATGAATTTGAGGAAGATTACATCTACATGGTGGCATATGGAAGAAGACAAAATTCAAGTCACCATCAACACTGTTTCATGGGAATTGTTCCTAGAAAGCTTTAAGGGTCGGTTCATGTATGACTAGTGGAGGTAGGGAAGGGAAGAATAATTTCACCACCTCAAGCAAGCTAACATGTCAGTGGAAGAGTATGAAAGAAATTTTTATGAACTTAATAATTTCTTAGGTTTTAGAGATGATGTACCTATTCTTGTCCAACACTTCATTAGAGGTCTGAATGATTGAATATAAGGAGATGTAGTAGTCTTAGAACCCAAGAATCTTTGGGATGCCATCACTAAGGCATACATTGTTGAAAGAAAGGTCAAAGGAAAAGGTGGCTATTCTAATGGCCAAACTTTCAACGCGGGATCAAGTTCTAAAATTTTGAGAAAGGAAATTCCAACTCCAAGAACCAGCAATCCTCTTTCAAAGGTGGACAAAACTTTCCTAAGAAGAAATTTTAGAATAATAACCAAGGTAATGGAAGGTTTCAACAAGCTCATAACCATAACAGTTTTTGAGCTCAACAAAGGTTTCCTCCTCCATAATCCCAAAATTCTTAGAATCTCAATAGAGGAGGTTATAAAAAATCTAGTGCTCCTTCTATAAAGAACTTTGGATGAAACACTGAGTGTTATTCTTGTGGACAACAAGGACATATTACAGTTTATTTCCCTCAGTGCACAAATCTCACTAATCAGAATTAGGCAGTTTTAGAACCAACCATGGGGGATGCCGGTCGATCTCATAGGGTGTTCTCTGTAGTAGAGTATAGAAAAGCCAATCACTAGAACACTATAATAGAGACTTTAGGTTCATTAAAGGGTAAAACCATTTCTATTCTCTTTGAATCAAGAGAAACTGACTAGACTTCATATCTCCTTTGATAGAAAACTATGGGCTAGCAATAGTAGGGCAAGGAGTTAAGCAAAAGGTAGAGCTAGCCTTCGGGGCTAAAATAACCATAGATTTGTGTTCAAGGTTGCAACTTGGGATTAAGACCTTTCTCTACCACTGCTAATCTTTGATTTATTCCTCTTGGATCATATGGAGTTTTCCTAGGAATGGATTGGTTGACAGGTCATGAAGCTAGGATAGATTGTAGAAAGAAGCTCATTCATTACTTGGATGATTTGGGTAAGCCTAACACAATTTTGGGAATTCAACAACCTATTTCACTCTAGATGATATTAGCTATGCAACTTAAGAAATGCATGAGAAAGGGATGCCAACTTCTTGTAGTCTTAGTTAATGATTTGACTGACAAGGAATATAGAGAAATTATAATTGAGCACCATTTACTTCAAGAGTTTGGAAATGTATATCCAACTGAGATTCTAGGAATGCCTCCCAAAAGGGACATTGATTTTTGTATAGAACTACTACCAAGAGTTAAGTATATCTCTAAAGCTCCTTATCACATGACCACTCAGGAGTTGAGAGAGTTAAAAGCTCAACTAGAATAACTCTTGGACAAAGGATTTATTAGACCAAGTGTGTCACCTTGGGGAGCTCTAGTTATCTTTGTTAAAAAGAATGAATGTTCACTATAGTTGTGCATTGACTATCATCAACTCAACAAAGTAACCATTAAGAATAGGTCCCCTTTGCTGAGAATTGATGACCTATTTAATCAGATGAAAGGAGCCAAGTTGTTTTTCAATATTGATTTGAAGTCAAGTTATCATTATTTAAGGTTTCATGAAGTTGACATTCATCGAAAAACTTTTTGTACTTGGTATGGACACTATAAATTTACCATAGTACCTTTTGGTCTCACAAATGCACCATTAGTATTCATGAGTCTTATGAATGGAGTATTCAAGACCTTCTTTAATAATTTTGTCATAATTTTACTAGATGATGTTTTGGTGTATTCTAAGACAATGGAAGAACATGAGAAACATCTTTGACAAGTGTTACAATGCCTTCGTGAGAATGAGTTTTTTTCAAACTTGGAGAAGTGTGAATTCTTTCAAACTAAAATTAAGTATCTCGGTCATGTTATCTTAGGAGAAGGTATAGCAGTTGATCTCACCAAGATACAAGCTATACTTGAATGGCCAACCCCCCACCAATGTCTCAGAGGTTTGTCATTTCATGGGTTTAGCCAGATACTACAAACAGTTCATGCAAGAATTCTCCAGAATAGCTCATCCCATCACTTCCTTGCAAAGGAAAGGGAAGAAGTTCATTTGGACTGAGAAATGTTCAGAAGATTTTTAGATCCTTAAGGATAGATTGACCAGTGCCCCAATTTTGGTGGTACCTGACCTCGCTGAAAATTTTATAGTTTGCATTGATGCCTCCTTGGAAGGCATAGGGGAAGTATTAATGCAAGAAGCAAGAGTTATCTCTTATGATTCTAGAAAGCTTAAGGACCATGAGCTTAACTATCCTACGCATGATTTGGAGTTAGCAGTTGTAGTTCATGCCTTGAATCATTGGAGACATTTCTTATTGGGGCATCAATTTGAGCTACACACTAATCACTGAAGCCTTCAATACATATTTAATCAACCTAATCTCAATGATAGGAAACGTTGATGGATGGAGTTCTTGTGTGAGTACGGTTTTGAGGTCAGATATATCCAAGGTAAGGAAAATGTGGTGGCAGATGCTTTAAGTAGAAGGAGACATGAGATATACATGCTCTCCCATTCAACTGATTTGAGAAGTTAGATCTTACAGTGACTTCCTTCAGATACCTTGTATCAAGAAATTAAGGTTGAAATTGAGACAGGAAGGGCCTTAGAAGGAAGGTCCTGGGGGTATTCCTTAGAGTTAGATGGACTGATGAGAAAATAAGGTAGAATTTATGTACCATTTTCAGGTGATCTTTAGAGAGTCATCAAGGTTGATGCACATCGTGATCCCTATTCATCTCATCTAGGTGTTAAGAAGATGTATTTAGATCTACAAAAACTATATTTTAGGTCAGGTATGAAGAGGGATATAGCCAATTTTGTGGCTAGGTGTCTAGAATATCATAGGGTCAAGGCCAAGCATCATCACCCAACAAGCCTCCTTCAACAACATTTGATTCCCAAATGGAAATGGGATACAATATCTTTGGATTTCATTGTGGGACTACCAGTTACATATCAAAGACATGACACTATCATAGTCATAGTGGATAAGTTAACCAAGGTAGTACATTTATCTCCTATGCAATCATCCTATACTACTACCTCAGTAGCCAGAGTCTTCATGAATGATATAGTCAGATTGCATGGTGTTCCTAGAAAGGTTATCTCTGATAGAGAACCAATAGTCACTTCAGAGTTTTGGACCTCTTTGCAACATGCTTTAGGGACTCAACTAAATTTTGGTTCGGCATATCACCCAGTGAGTAATGGTTAGACACAACAAGTTAATTAGGTGCTTGAGGAAATGCTTAGGATGTATGTGATGGATAGATGGACCCATTGGGAATATTATATGTACCTAGTGGAGTTTGCATACAATAATAGCTATCACACTTTGATAGGAAAGTGAGCATTTTAGGCTCTTTATGGTCATCCTTATCATACCCCTTTGAGTTGGGATCGCTTAGAGGATAGAGTACTACTTGGACTGGAGATGTTATAGGATATGGAGTATTAGGTTCAGGGGATCAAAGAACATCTTGTGACAACTTAGGATAGGTAGGAGAAGTATTCTGACACTCACAAGATTGATAGATAGTTTTCTATTGGAGATAAGGTATTTTTGAGAGTTCGTCCATGTAATATCCCTATCCATTATGGAAAAGGTTATAAGTTATCATTGAGATTTGTAGGTCCATTTGATATCCTTGAGAGGATAGGACCAGTTTCTTACCAACTCACCCTACCACCTAGCCCCACACATGTGCATGATGTATTTCACATATCTATTCTTAGAGAGTATAGTCCTTATTTGACTCATATTTTGGATTAGAACACTTTGCAGGTAGAGGATGGATAACTAGCTTTGGAGCCAGTACGTATACTCCACCAGCTAACTTTGACCCTCAAGGATTGCAACATAGAGAAGGTAAGGGTCCAATGTGACCCAGTGATGAGATCTCTACTACATGGGAGGATGCTATTAGACTCAAATCTACATATCTATACTTATTTGTAGGCTTTGAGGAGTAAGCCTAATCCTAGGGGGAGATGATTGTTAGGAATAGGGAGTACTGAGAGGGGGGGTGAATCAGTATTCTACAAAATTTATCTTTTGCTCAATTATGGATATAAAAAATTATCTTTATACATGCATAACATAAGAAGCTAAACAACATGCATAGCAATAAAACCAAAGAACTCATAACACATTATTTGTTCTCAAGGAAACCTTGGCCAAGGGAAAACCCCAGTGGGGATGGTACCCACAAAGATCCACTAATCAAAAGTATCATGTTAAGGATGTTGACCCTGTTAGGAGTCTATTACAAGCATATAGTGTATCAGTCCTGATTAAGGGACTATAGGCCTTGTTAGAAGCCTCAACCCTATTAGGAGTTGGCAGTACAAAATGTGATTACCAGATGAGCCCACTGCCCAAACAAGTAATGTACAATATACACTAATTACAAAAGAAGGTTAAGGTACATAACCTTATACTACTTGCATCAATATCTCTTTGCTGCTCTTTCACTATCACTATTACATATGCATCATATATTTCGCATCATATCACTGCTTCATTACATCACATTACTTCACTATATATCTATTGTCAACTATATATTTTATTACAATTAAAATTACATTTATACAAATAAATTTATCCAAGAGTTAACATCTAGGATGTCATCCCTTTATATTTTTAAGTCATTATTTTGATAAACAAAATAATCCCTTAACTTTTTATTAATTTTGTCTTCATATTCTGTCCTGTTAGCTTGACACTATCTTCGGTAAAACTATTATAAATTCTTCCGTACATGTTGTACTAACTTACACTCTAAGATGGGTGATCAATAGTCATCATAGAGTCTATGTTCAAGTGTGTAAGCACTAAAATTACTCCAATCAACATCGCAAACAAAAACTGTGCCCTGGTTTACTAGTGAAAATACTATCTCACACTTAGACAAATTTGCAATGCACTCTGTCATACTTGCTCTCTGACCTATGTGATCTTCATGTGGATCATATGTTTCCATAATGACAACATCTATGTAATAAACTCAGCCAAATTTTCAACAATCTCCCCTTTTGTCGTTGGTGGTAACATATGATAAAATTGGCTAAGTGTACAACTTCAAAAATCTCAAAATTGTGGCCATAGTATAAAATATATATACTATCCTTATAACTCCTCAAAAAATCTTATCTCTAATACAATACTGCCCCTAAGATTATCAATCCTTATCATATATTATCAATTTTTTGCTATATATCTCTCCCCCTTTGACAATAATGACAAAATAAAGGTAGGGAGGGTTACAAAACTTTATCAAAAAAGATTATACCTTAGTTCAATTATTGCAAAGCTGGTAGGCTTGCAACACAATCTACAAAATCAATCTTCATAGCTTCTAACTCTTTCTCCCATGATTTCTTAATGGAATCTGACACATTAAGTAGTGCGCTTAGTCCATAAGAAGCTATTTCACATGCTTGGAGGTTTTCAAAGTTAAACTTTTGAAAAGATGTCTTAGCTGAAAGACATTCTTCCAACTGCTCTTCAATAATGCTCAACTTCATAGAAGTGTGTGTTGGAAATATTCAAGACTATCCAAGTTATTGAGAGGGGAGGGGTGAATCAGTAACTTCAAAACTTTTAACAAATTTAGATCTTAACATTTATATCAACAAGCTAACTACATGCATGAATAATTGAAAGAATAAAACATTCATAACACTTCGAACACATAGATTTGGTGACCCAGAAACCTTCCAAATAGAAAGTAAAATTGGGGTGGGGATGATACCCACAAAACTTCAATACTACAGTATAAAGTTTGCCGGTTAAGGCTTACAATGATCACTTCTGATGATCTACCCTGTTAGGAGCAATAAGGACTGCTAGGTCCACCTTGTTAGAGGATTTACAAACATACAATGAAGTATGCACTCAGTTAAGAGATTTTAGAAAAGATTGTTAGGTCTACCCTGTTAAAGGATTTTGTGTTGATTCACTTGTAAGGATGAAATAGTAGATCTCTTACTTGCAACTATACTTACTGATTGAGATTCTTTGATGTACTAATCACCTTCTGTGATAGATATGTCTCTGCTACTCCTTATACTATTGTAACCCTTTGTAATTTGCTTATCTCTTCCTTTCTTTTATCTTCGCATATGTTACTCACATTTTTGCACTTCCTTTTTTATTTTTATATCAATCAAAAACAATTACAAGATAATTACAAAGTTGGCTCTTAAACAAGTAAACACAAATATTACTGAGTCGGCCCAAATATAGTGACTCAGTTACTACAAACTAACTCGGTGACTTTCTGATATACAGCGTCCACTACATTACTCAGCATCATCATGCACTTAGTAGAAGTGGAGACTTGGTCCATACTAATCACTCGGTCATAGTTTCAAACTTGGTGTATATTGGAGACTTGGTAGATATAGTGTCACTCGGTAAACACTACTCGGTCTGCTCGGTAAACATTGTCCTATCTACTCGGTAAATACTGTCTTGAGTAAGTGTTGTCACTAATGAAAAACATACTTAATTCCAATAATCTCCCCCTTTTGCATTAGTGACAAAAACACTTATTGCCCAAAACTTATATGCAAAAATCATGCTGAATCTATTTTTGATTTTTCAAAAAAATTTATTTTATCTTTGTCATACTATTTTTATCATACTGATGTATATACATTTCATGACTCCCCCATATAGTATACATATATACAAATATCTTATTTCACATATTCTTTCTCTCCTTTCATACCTCACATATCTTATCTTATATACTTTCTCCCCCTTTTTGACAATAATGTGAAAGATGTATATACAAATATTTTACACGGAGATGCCAAAATGTGAAAGAAAATTAGAATGTACCTTACTAATTAGTACCAGAGTTCTGTCCCAATTCTCTTGTAGAATCTTGCATGTATGGAGTGCAACTTGGACTTTTGCAGAGAGTTCAATCATATGATCTGCAATAGAAAACTGACTATCATGGATCAATGTTTTTGAGTGTGCAATATGTTTCTGCATTGTATCCATGATGGGAAGGATCATATTCTGAATATCTAATAGTGTTGTCTTGATCCTTGCATCTTCTCTCAATAGCTTTGATTACTTATCAGATAGGAGTCTGATTGTCATATGATGTGTAGAGCTTGAATTAGGTTCAAGTTGCAACTTTTGTGCACTGACCTTCAGATCCCCATCAATCTTATTTAATTTTTCCTTAATCTCCTTTGAGAACTCAACAACATTACATACCTTGACAAAAAGTGATGTTACCTTGGAATAGGAGGACTCAATGTTATTCAACACTAAATATAACTCTGCCTGATTGATAGCTATTTGCTGAGCAATGTGCTCAAGCACTTTATTTTCAAACTTCTTCTCAACCTTCTCAAGCAACCTATCTAATCCAGAAGAATCCTCATTGAACTTGTTAACTGCTTCTGCCAACTGCAACAAATTATGTTGAGAGGAATCAACCTCAACACCTATTGCTTCTGTCAAAATATTCTTGGCATCCTCAATGATCTTATATTCCTTATCTCTTTCTTCTTTTAGCTTTTTCTGCTTTGCCTTCTTCTGGAGGAGTTCACCAACCATTTGCATTTGGTCTGCAGTGAGGTTTGCAAAGTCCAGTTGGGGAATCTCTATCTTTTCATCTAAATCTATGTCCTCTACTACATTTTTACTCAAAAATTTTGTACTCAATTGAGCCTTAGGTTCAACTATCATTGTACTAAATGCCTTTGTAGTAGAAATTATTGTAGACACAGTAGGACTTGCAGTGAAAAATGGTAAACTTTCAACTGATGGAATGTTAACTAGAATACTTGATGAACCCAAAGCTGAAATTTTTACAACTGTATAATCTGAAGTACTTACTGAGGAAAAACTTAAAACTAAAGTAGGTACTGAAGATGATGTTGGAGACTACAACTCGGTGGAAGGAGGCTGAAGCTCAATGGATGAAATGGTGACCACTTCTATCTGTGCTAGTGATGATTGGACATTTGATGCATCTGTAGGAGTTGTCACAATCACACTTGAAGCTATCTCCGAGCTAGATGTAGCAATTTTTGCTGGAGAGTGAGGAAGTGAGGCAATTACCTCTATAGCTATCCAAACTAGATCATCTTCCTCATTATTCTGCTTGCCTTCCTTGGTAGCTTCTTCCTCTACTTCTTCTATCTCAACATTATCTATCTAAACTACTACTTCTTCTTCTTCATCACTATCATCTTCAATATCTTTAATTGTAACAGTTTCAATACTTGGTTTGTGAAGATGATAGATGTTTTTCCAAGTATAAGTTTTTGCACTTTCACAATCGACTCTATATCTTTGATCAAAATCAAACAACTGTTGAATTTTAGTGTCATCTTATTCTCATTTTCTATCAATGCCTTATTAATTTCATCATTTTTCAAACTTGGCATCAACTGTCTTAAGGTTTGAGCATATATGTCCTTAACAGTTTGCCTTGCATTGGACCATCTCAACTTGACTTTGTCTAGTAAAACTCCTGGGATTTGAGAAGCTATGTCTTTAGGTGAGTACTTCCATTTTCCCATTTTCTCAATAACAACATCTTCAATTTCCTGTTGCTCTGCTTCAGATCTTATTTCATATTTGAGAGATTTGAGATTTGCAATTCCAGATCCTTCTCTCAAATACTTAATCTTTTCTTTTAATGAGGGAGGAGGGTTTTTTAGTACAATATCATCACTGACTTTACCTGCCTTGGCCCTTGATCTTTTCCTTGTGAATACTACAATGGGTTGCTTGGGTTCCTCGATGATAGTTACCTTTCCTTTCTTCTTTACAGGCACTTTTTCTTCTTTATTTTCATCCTTTTCTTCTTCTACTACAATATCCTCTCCTTTTCCTTTAGTTAACATTAGAGGTGTGCTAGAGTGCATCTTGGCCATCCTCTTTCTACCTTTGTTAACTGCTTGTGGGAGCTTTATCCTTAGCTCAATTCTTACCTTAGCTTCATCATATGTTCCAAAGTATGGGACCTTTGGATCAACGGGTTGATTAACTAGTGCTTCAATTATATTCTTTGTCTCATCAATATTTACCTCATAAGGAAGTGGTTTCACCCATACAATCCTAGGCCTTACTGCCTGAATATATACTCTATCACAATCAACCATGAAACAAACATCATCTTTATAATCTTCCACCAAATTTTGTGGAATCCAAAATCTGTTATTCATATTTTCTTTAAAAGATTCAAAATAGTTATCCATTATGCTTACAAAATTCTCACCCATTTCTACAATGTACTCATTTATTTGATAAAGAACAGGCACATCCTTTCTCCATAATACTGTGCCTTTCGATGGGAAAAACTTTTGAACATAGAAAAATAAACAAACCAACAGCGAGCCAAACTTACATGGATTGTTCTTTGAGGTTTGAATGCTCTCCATATTCTTGTTGAACTGAGTCAACAACAAATCTACTACGTCAAAAGATAGATTGTTCTTCACAATTTTCTAGGCTAGGTCGACTGCTTCACATGGAACACTATTTTGCTGACTTGAACTATATATCTTGTGAGCTATGACATATGTGCCAAATTTTAGTTCTACATCAATAATACTGCTTATTCTCATACCTCTACCATCCCACTTAGCTAGGGTTTTCTTTTCCAGCTCTACCTGACCTAGGGTTTTAGTAGATTTAGTTTTGTTAAGCATGGAAAGACCAGTGATTCGGTGAATCATCTTCTTGGTTATCTCTACTATTTTCTCTAGCCAAATTTTGCCTTCGTGAACTCAACTTAGGATGTATCTTATCCATTTTATCTAGAAACTCCAAGGCAAGTGGGTGATGTGAACTAAACTCTTATCTTCCAAATGTTTATGTTCCAATTTTAGAACACCATCAAAACACAGTTCATCATGAACAACATCTATTTCTAGGGTTCCAAGTTCTTGAATTGCACACTTAAAATGACTACGAATGTCATTTACAAGAAGTACCTTAGGAGGAATTTGTGATTGAGCTCCATTCAGGTCTAAGGTTTCTGCAATCGCGAGCATATTTTTGAAATCTGGCACTTTCCATTCTCCTTGAACTAACATTTCTGAACCTTTCTTCACTTTAGTGCTGGATGATGCCATGGTAGCTTGGAAAACAAAGAAATTCTCTAAAAAATTTGCTCTGAATTGCTTGATCGCACTAGGAAATTTTTTTGCTCGATATGCTAATATTCACGGTGAAGAATGAACTCGATTTCATGCTTTTTGTTAAAATTTTGTCATTAATGCTCCGTAGGAATTAGGGTATTGAACTTGACAGACTATCATCCACTATGCATTAATTGATCAGTGAATATTCCTCAACTCGGTGAACATACGAACTCATACTGCTCCGTCCTTACTCAGTAACCATATGAAATTAGGTTACTCTTGACCTTGCTCAGTTGTAACTGATACCGACCTTCTTGCGATCCTTCTGTATCTTGCATACTAATTGGATCTTTCTTTCCTTTAATTTAGGAACTATTTTGGAATTTGTCTATGAAGACATAGTTCCAGTGCTTCCTTGAAGTCTTAATTGGAATTGATAGAGCCACCCTCTTCATGAGTGACTACATTATTAGAATTGGTTTGCTCAGTAGATTTAGGAATCCATTATTGTCTCATCTACTTCCTAACGCTATCTTCTTTTTCTTTCTTTTCATCTTCAACTTTTCCTAAATTCATGCAATTTTTAGCTATATGACCAAGCTTAGTGAATCTATAACATCTTATGGTAGTATCCCTTTTTCTTAAGTGATGCCTTACACAATTTTTGCCAATGTGTCCATATTCACCACAGTAATGACATCTACACCAAGTGTTGTAATCCCAACCAAATATTGCTTTCACAATTTGTTCTACTGGATTGGGTGTTTTAGATCTGCATTCTGATGCCTTGTGACCTTGTTTGTTACATATGTGACAATTTCCTTTAAATCTTGGTTTCTCCTTGCATTCATTTGCTTTATGACCATGCTGATTGCAATTGTAGCATTTTCCATTAAATTTTGCTTTTCCATTATTCCAACATTTGTTTGAAGTATGACTAACTTTGCCATAGTGATTACAAGTAGGTTTCTAATTCTTTTGAGTACCTTGTTTGGAGGATTCACCTTCTTCTTTGTATCCAAGTCTTGCTTTTCCTTTTTGCCTATGAAGGTTTTGTTCATAGAGTTGATTCATATCTTCTTGAGATTTCAACATTCTCTCATTGATTTCCCTTTCAGTGTTTAGGTCATTCACCAATCTTAAACTGATTTTCTTTTCAGATCTCAGCTCCTCTCTTATATTTTCATTTTCTGATCTCAGAGTCAAGATTTCCTCATTTGTATTGGAGATCTGATCAATAAGGTTTTCTAGTTGAAGAGTTTGATTGTGGATTTCATTGTTTTTTTCATCTATTTCATCTTTCATCTTGTTTCTTTGTTCCAAGATTTCACAAAATCTTGTTGACTGAATTTCTTTTTCTCTTTTCAATTTTCTTACTTCTTGCAGAGATCCATTCTTTTCTAGAAGTTCTTTGATTGCATTGCTTGCTTCATCAGAGCTGCTTGAAGGGAAAAAGTCTTCAATCTTTTCTTCAACATACTAGTGGTCATTCATCTGATTTGCAAGTTCCTTCCATCTTTTTAGGGATTGGGAAAGATGCTCTTTTGCTTCCTTGAGTTGAGCTATGGCCATTTCCAGATCTAGCTTTTCATTCTCAATTACTCTGTTAAGTCTAAATATCTCCATTGTCTTGGATCTTTACTCAAGCTGTCAAACTTTATCCTGAGAACCACAAAGCTCTGATACCAACTGTTGGAAATATTCAAGACTATCCAAGTTACTGAGAGGGGAGGGGTGAATTAGTAACTTCAAAACTTTTAACAAATTTATATTTTAACATTTATATCAACAAGCTAACTGCATGCATGAATAATTGAAAGAATAAAACATTCATAACACTTCAAACACACAAATTTGGTGACCCAGAAACCTTCCAAATAGAAAGTAAAACTGGGGTGGGGATGATACCCACAAAACTTGAATACTGCAGTATAAAGTTTGCTGGTTAAGGCTTACAATGATCACTTCTGATGATCTACCCTATTAGGAGCAATAAGGATTGCTAGGTCCACCTTGTTAGAGGATTTACAAACATACAATGAAGTATGCACTCGGTTAAGAGATTTTACAAAAGATTGTTAGGTCTACCCTGTTAAAGGATTTGGTGTTGATTCACTTGTAAGGATGAAATAGTAGATCTCTTACTTGCAACTGTACTTGCTAATTGAGATTATTTGATGTACTGATCACCTTATGTGATAGATATGTCTCTGTTACTCCTTATACTACTGTAGCCCTTTGTAATTCACTTATCTCTGCCTTTCTTGTATCTTCACATATGTTACTCACATTTCTGCACTTCCTTTTTTGTTTTTATATCAATCCAAAACAATTACAAGATAATTACAAAGTTGGCTCTTAAACAAGTAAACACAAATATTATTGAGTCAGCCCAAATATAGTGACTCGGTTACTACAAACTTAACTCGGTGACTTTCTGATACACAGTGTCGATTGTGTTACTCAACATTGTCATGCACTCGGTAGAAGTGGAGACTCAGTCCATACTAATCACTTGGTGATAGTTTCAAACTCGATGTATACTGGAGACTCGGTAGATATAGTGTCACTCGGTAAACACTGCTCAGTCTGCTCGGTAAACACTATCCTGTCTGCTCAGTAAACATTGTCCTGTCTGCTCAGTAAACACTGTCCTATCTGCTCGGTAAACACTGTCCTGTCTACTCAGTAAACATTGTCCTGAATAAGTGTTGTCACTAATGAAAATCATACTTAATGCCAATAGTGTGCTCTCTCAAAAGAGTGAATCTTTTCATTTTTTTGTCTTCTCATCTTGCGAAACTCTGATTTCATCATATAGCTTCTAATTTTTCTTCTCAACATCAGATATCTTCACATTGGGGCTAGAGAGAAGGTCAATTTCATTCTAAATTTTTTCTTCCTTCAACTTCATCTTCTAATCTTCTTCAGCTATCAAAGTCTCTGATTTTGTACACTGGATGTACAAAGATTTTCCTGTTTCCAAATTCTTCCTCAAGTCCTTTATACAGATATCAAGATTTTTGATATCATTCCTGATATTCTGGCTGATGTTCAAAATCATTTTGGCCTCATAGGCCACTTGTGCTTTCACTTTTGCAATATCAGATAAGTTTTTGAATTCATTGTCAAAAGTGCTCATTACCATCCTTTCTTTTGGCAAAGGGTCTGCTTCTGCAATTTGTGTAGTTACAATGCTTTGTAATTTCTCATTAAGTTCCTTAAGGCATCCTTCAAGACTTTTAACTTTCTTGTTCTTGCCAATGATTTTGTTCAAGGATGTGATCAATTCCAACTGATCATCATCATCTACTTCCTTTCCCAAATTCTCAATCATAGATCCAATCTTATTCTTCTTTCCAGTCTCAGGAGTAAGGCTGATATCTTCTTTGGTGTGAATGGGTACTTTTTTTTCTGTTACTAGGGGTTCTACAACTATAGTCTCTGTTGTCTCTTCTCCTTTTGTAGTTTCATGTTCTTCAAAGGCTGAATTGTCAACAATGTTCTCCAAATTCTTGAATACATTATCATGAGTATCCAAGGTGATCTTTGTTCCTTCTACATTCATGGTTTCATCTTCAATGTTAATGGTTGGAGGAGAGGGAATGTCCTCTTGTTTTGCTTCTTCTTCTTTCTCTGCTACAACTGATGGTTCTCCAACATTTTCTATCATAACCTTGATTATTTCTTGCTTTATCTCAAAATTGATTTCTTCATATTTGCCTCCCGTAATTTGAGTGGTTCTTCTTTTGGTTCTCAGATGGGTGCTTAAGGCTTTCATGATCTGACCAAAATGTGTTTCATCTCTTACTATAAAAAGATTCCTTACAAGCTTTTCTCTGATAGTTGTGTCTTCCTTTATTGCTCTTTTCTTCCTATTCACAAGTTTATTATACAAATCATCAGGTATCTGACCCTGAATTGTATCAAACTTCTTATTAGCCAAAATCATATGCTTTACCACTGCATTCTCTAGATTAAGTCTCTATGCATAATCATAAAGATCATAGTACTTATTCATTCTTGTAAAGTCTCCATCCTTAGTGATCTGTTCATTAAGCTTCTCAACTTTAGGTTTCCAAGCTTTCTTCTTAACAGTAGTGACATCATCTTTTATTTCTACAATTTTTCTTGGAACTGGTTGCTCTAAAGTCTTCTGCCTCTTTCCCGATCCAGTAGCACTTTCCTTTACTCTTTTTCTAGGTGTGGAGGAAGTGGATCTAGTAGATATCTTTGCCTCTTTATCCTTCTCAATTTCTTCCACTTTCACCTTCACTTTTGATTCTTCCTGCTATGCTTCTATTGATGATAAAGGTGGAATAGATAAAACTTCTTTTTGTCCACTCTCTCTGATTGTTGTTGCCATTTTCTTTGCTACTAAAAACGCATGCTCTGTCATCCTTGTATCTTTTAGGACTTTATTTATAGTGCTCTCAACTCTCTTCTTAGACTGCTTCTCTTCAATTAAGGTCTTTGTAGAGTTGAAGTTCTCCTCAAAAGTTCCAAACCTATTGCAATGAGTGTCCAACTTACACTTAAATAACCTACTAACATACTCCTCTGTCTCTACCTCAGATATCTCATAGCCAAGAGGGTCTATTAACTCTATTCTAGGTTCTACTACTTCAATATAGGTGAATTCAGTGTCAACCATAAAACATATGTCATCTTTATACTTCTCCACAAGAGACTTTGGGATTCTTGATCTGCTAGTTACCAAGTTTTGAAATGTCTTAGTTACCAATATTGCACTTTCATTCACTTTATCAATAAAATTCCTCATATACACTTTACTAATCCTTTCCATTGTAGTTTGTCCATCATTCTAGTCACTTGCAATGGTGTAAGGAAATCTTCTCAATAGATGAAAAAACATGTAAGTGATTAAAGATGAAAATCTAAATTGTGCATACTTTGTCTTCCTAATCTTCTCCAAATTCTCAAATAGTTGAATTCTCAAAATCTCACACATATCAACTTCCACTTTATCAACACACATTAAATAAGCTACATGTATCATTCCAGCTGCCATGTCATCCTCTCTTGAATTTGCACAAAACTTAGTGGTTAGGATCTTGCATAAGTATCTCACATCATCTTGTTTGATCTTACTAATCACAATTCCTCTACAATTATAGGATGAATTTGTGTTGTCAATGACTATTTTCCTCATGTTTTTCTCATTAAAAGGAATAGCTTGAGTTTTAGATAATCTAATGACTTCATGAATCAAATCAGTTGTGATGTCTATCATTCTATCTTCTAACCAAAACTTCCCATTATAAATTTTTCTTAAGATAATGTTAGTACATTCTTCATTATCAAATTCATACTACAATGCATACTTAATGATCTCATTGTCTTTCAAATATTCAAATCCTTGTTTCAGTGTCATATCATGATTCTAGATCTTCTGATATTCATTTGTGAAATCACTATCACTGATTGTCTCTAGTTTGCATCCAAGATAACTTCTAATATTTTCCAAATGTAAAACTCCATCTGGTACAGATGATAAAGCTAACCTAGGATCATCTTCCAAGGGTTCTACTAATTCTATTTTTAACTTAGGTCTATTCTTATCTCTAACATTTTGTATTAAAGAAACATCCATGATTACTTCAAATTCCTTCACTGATTTAAAGATCTGTCAAGTAAAATACCTTGATTTCACAATTTTAGCACTTGCATAGATTCGACACAAAATTCTTCATGAAATCATTGCAAAATGCTTCCAATCACTACTCTTCGATCTCCTTAACACTTTTATTTTCTTTGATGATCAATTAATACCAATTATGACCTTTTATTACTTCAATCTCACTTAGATTGGACATCGCATTCAATTCTTTTGCCGCTTCTTTCCAAAAAATTGTTTCTGCTAACCTCCAAAACTTAAAACTTCTTGCGATCTAGAAAAACATAATATTTTTCTTTGCACTCTTAACCATAGCATTAGAATATCATAAACTACTTTGCATTAACTACACAAGACTTAGTTCATTATATATCTACTTCTACACTAATCTAAGTTCCTAATCTATTGCAATTTTCATAAATTAAGTACTTTGAAATAGGTCAGGTAAGGATTCATTCTTACCACTTAATACTTCACCTTTCTGATTCCCTTCAATTTTGAATGTGTCTCCTTGGTCTGTGCTTTTAAAAAATTTCACTTTATTTGAATTACTACAGCATCCTTTCAGACTGTTACTTGCATCTTCATTTCTTCTTGCATGATTTCTAGGGTTAGGATTAGGATGAAAAACTCTATTGTTCATTCTACAAAACCTTGCTATATGTCCAATTTTGTTTCATATCTGACAAACAATTCCATTGTGTCCATATCTTGGTCCAGGTGGATTGATCTACGATCTGCAATTTCTAGCAATGTGTCCAACTTTGTTGCATCTGTAACATATTACTCCATTTCTTCAGTTCATATCTTCAGTAGGTTTCTTATCTACATGGTTAGTATTCCTAAACATTCTACTATTATCATTATTCTCAATAAATTTAGGTTTCCTACATTTAATAGCTCTATGTCCAAAACCATGACAATTGTAACAATAACCTTTAAGAGGTTTGAATTTCTTACCAGTGCAATCTCTCTTCATATGACCAATAGTATTACAAGTAAAACATCTACCTTTGAATTCTCTTTGCATACCTTTAGATGATTCTTCTCGCTTAGGTGGTTCTTCATTCTTAGGTGTATCTTCAGATTTGTAGATCTCATCAGACTTCTTCTCATCTATACTTTCAGATATCTTTAGATCTAGTTCCTTGTTTTCTTCAATTGTCTTTAATGTATTGAATCCAAGACCAGTTTTATCATAGAATTGTTTCTGATAAGATATTTGTTCATCAATCTTCTCACTAGTTGAATATAGCCTTTCAAGTTGTTGTTTGGATTGAGTCAGTTCACCTTTCACAATTGTATTGTATTTCTCAAGTTCAGCATACTGCAAATTGACTTTCTCAAATTCAAATGTTACTTTGCCAAGTTTAGATTTTAGTCCTTCATTTTTAATCTTCAACCTTTCATTCTCAAATTTTAGATTTTCTTCATTCTTGCTATTTCCATCTTTTAGACTTAGCTTTAGATTTTCTATCTTCAGTTCATGCTTAAGGGTCTCATTTTCTTTTTCTAAATTGTCATTACAATCTTCAATAAGAACTTCGAATTCCTTCTCAGATTTCATATTTTCCAACTTGTTTTTCAATTTCTCAATGAGGTTCTTTGCATCATCATATTTTCCTTTTAGAATGTCTCTTTCATCAGTAAGCATATAAATCTATTCAAGAGCTTCTTCAAGATTCTTCTGTAGTTGATCCATATCCATAGAGATCTTACTCAAGCTGCTAGGCTTTCCTTGAATGATTATTTTCGTAGTAACTAAGCTCTGATACCAATTGTTAGAAATAGGGAATACTGAGAGGGGGGGGGGGGGGGGGGTGAATCAATATTCTACAATCTTTTTCTTTTTCCCAATTATGGATATAACAAATTATCTTTATACATGCATGACATAAGAAGCTAAACAACATGCATAGCAATAAAACCAAAGAACTCATAACACATTATTTGTTCTCAAAGAAACCCTGGCCAAGGGAAAACCCTAGTGGGGATGGTACCCACAAAGATCCACTAATCAAAAGTATCATGTTAAGCATGTTGACCCTGTTAGGAGTCTATTACAAGCATATAGTGTATTAGTCCTAATTAAGGGACTATAGGCCTTGTTAGAAGCCTCAACCCTGTTAGGAGTTGGCAGTACAAAATGTGATTACCAGATGAGCCCACTGCCCAAACAAGTAATGTACAATATACACTGATTAAAAAAGAAGGTTAAGGTACATTACCTTATAATGCTTGCATCAATATCTCTTCACTTCTTTTTCACTATCACTATTACATATGCATCATATACTTCACATCATATCACTGCTTCATTACATCACATTACTTCACTATATATCTATTGTCAACTATATATTTTATTAGAATTACAATTACATTTATACAAATAACTTTATCTAAGAGTTAACATCTAGGATGTCATCTCTTTATATTGTCAAGTCATTATTTTGATAAACAAAATAATCCCTTAACTCTTTACTAATTCTGTCTTCATATTTTGTCTTATCAGCTTGACATTATCTTCGGTAAAACTGTCATAACTTATTCCGTACATGCTGTATTGACTTGCACTCTAATATGGGTGATCAATAGTCATCATAGAGTCTATGTTCAAGTGCACAAGTATTGAACTTACTTGAATCAACATCAAAAATAAAAACTGTGTCCAGGTTCATTTGTGAAAATACTATCTCACACTTAGACAAATTTGCAATGCGCTTTGTCATACTTGCTCTCTGACCTGTGTGATCTTCATGTGGATCATATGTTTCCATAATGAAAACATATATGTAATCAACTCAGCTAAATTTCCAACAAGGATGTAATCCCCACCCTAGTATCTTCCTATGTTAGATTGACAGGATGATTTCTTTGACACTTTGGATTATATGTTTCAACTATGATCATTATTTAGTTAGCACTTTATGAGACATTTGAGCATATCTATATATTTGGTTATTACATTTTATGTTAGAAATAGGGAATACTGAGAGGGGGGGAGGAATCAGTATTCTACAAACTTTTACTTTTGCCCAATTATGGATATAAAAAATTAACTTGATTCTTGCAAAAAAAATTAAACTAATTAACATGCATAGCAATAAAGAAAATGAACTCATAACACCATGTTTGTTCTCGACCAAACCTTGGCCAAGGGAAAACCTTGACCCTCAAGGGTTGCAACATAGAGTAGGTAAGGGTCCAATGGGACCTGAGTGATGAGATCTCTGCTACCTGGGAGGATGCTAGTAGACTCAAATCTACATATCTGTACTTATTTGTAGGCTTCTATGAGTAAGCATAATCCTAGGGGGAGAGCATGTAATCCCCACCCTAGCATCTTCCTATGTTAGACTGACATGATCATTTCTTTGACACTTTGGATTATATGTTTAGACTATGATCATTATTTAGTTAGCACTTTATGAGACATTTGAGCATATCTACATATTTGGTTACTACAGTTTATGTTTGAAATAGGGAATACTAAGAGGGGGGGAATCAATATTCTAAAAACTTTTACTTTTTCCCAATTATGGATATAAAGAATTAACTTGATGCTTTCAAAAAAAAAAAACTAATTAACATGCATAGTAATAAAGAAAATGAACTCATAACACCATCTTTGTTCTTGACCAAACCTTGGCCAAGGGAAAACCCTGGTGGGGATGATACCCACAACTGATCCACTAAACAAAAGTATCTAGTTAAGGATTTTGACCCTGTTAGGAGTCTATTAGATGCATATATAGTGTCTCTTTCCTAATTAAAGGACTCTAGGCCTTGTTAGAAGCCTCAACCCTACTAGGAGTTGGTATTACAAAATGGAATGTTTACAAGATGAGCTCACTACCCAAACATGTAATATATAATGATATATGATTACAAAAGGTAAAGTACATAACCTTTTACTACTACCAAATGGCTTTCCTATTTTGATTTAGCTTTATAGCTTCTTCGCTTTCATATACAAAGTCTTCTTGCTTTTCTTTTATAACATACAACTTTGCATCATAGTATTACAATATCTTATTACATTCTCTATCCCTTTTCACATTACATGCTTCTTACATATGTACCAGTTATTAAGAATAATAAATTTACAGTCATCTTAACAAAGCATAAACTCTTTCCAAAATATAAAACTAACTTCTGCTTCCCAAGAGTTAACATCTAGGATGTCATCCCTTGTATGGTTAAGTCATTATTTTGACAAACAAAATAATCCCTTAACTAATATACTTGTTCTATCTTCATGCTATCTTTAGTCGTCTTTGACTCTATCTTTGTAATACTACAATATATCCTTCTAAACATGCCGTACAGACTTGTTCTTTCACATGTGTCTTTTTCATACATGGGATTGTTGGAGATTTGTCAGCAGGACAGTACTGACTATATGTTTGTCATTGATGACAACATATGGTAAGTAGTATGCATGGAAGAATTATGTAGTAAGCCTTGAGTATAATTAGCATGGACATTTTATGAACATGATATCATGGACGTAGAGGTTAACTATTAGTACAAATAGTTATATAGCAACTTGTGTCAGCAGTGTTCCTGACAGGGTTACATGCAGTGTTCTGTGAGTGATTGTCCGTAGAGTTATCATGAAGCCTTGCGTGTTTGGATATGTGATAGAGACATGTTAGAGATGTTACATTCATGGACATAGAGTCTGATGATTAGTAGAAGTAAAGTTATGCAGTCACTATTCACCAGTTACAATATTCTGTGTTTGTTCAGAAGAGCCGACATAAATTATATTGGTTAAGGAGTTGCACCTATCATTTTGGTATACCCCCTTGGATTAGTGATTGGAGAAGAGTTCAAAATGTTTGGTTAAGAGGACATGATGTAATTCAGCTTGAGGAGAAAGTTATATTTAATTTGGTAGAGCCGATAGTGTGTAGTGTGCATCTACACTTATTGATTTAGAGAGGTCCCAGTTTGTAATGTGTGCTTAGTAGAGCTGACAAAATTATTATTGGAGCATGTTATGGTTTCTCTAATATGAGTTCAAGGTGGTTCTAATAGGTTGACTTGATTATATCATTTGGAGGAATGATATTTATAGGCAGTCATTTGTGATTGCTAATACATGGTTCATAGTAGATTGTGAAGAGCAGAGTAGAGTGTTGAGCCATCAGTAGAAGGTCTATGTGACCAAGTAAAGAGTTTATGATATATATTGGAACTAATCTAGACAGTAGGTCAAAGCATAGCTCACCAAGATCCAGATATAGTGTGTATCTATTATTCAGAAGGTTTTAGCCTTCAGCCCTTTGAGTAGTGTCCTCTCAAATAGTGCGTCCTCACCCCTAACAAGGTTAATTGTAAAAGACTCCTAATAGGGTCTGACCCTTGACAAGGTCACTGTACTAAATGCATTGTAAATACAACTCCTAACATGGATAAGGATCTTCTAGCAAGGATCATAAAACACTAGTACAGATTATTAGTGGGCGTTAATTCCCATTGAGGTTTTTACCTATTTGGGTTTCCCCATAGCCAAAATATTGGTGTTGTGTTCAAATGTTCTTTCATTATGTTTATGCTTAATGTTTAAGTATACTTAATTGGATAAAAAATTGAAACTAGTAGATAACTGATTCACCCCCCGCCCCCCCCCCCCCCCCCCCCCCCCTCTCAGTTATCTCCTTAGGACTATTCCTAACAATTGGTATTAGAGCCAAGTGCCTCGGAGAGAAAGTTTAATAGCTTGAGGTTGATTAGATGGCATACTTCGGGAAAGAGAGTCCTAAGTTTGATGGAGAGAATTATATTGACTTGAAGAAAAAGATGATGACACATTTATAGTGCATTGCTTTTGAAGTTTTTGAAGTCGCTATCAAAGAAGTTAAGATTCCTTCTTTAGTAGATCTTGCAAAGGATGATGCTACTAAGAAGTATAAGGAGTTGTTCCATCAGAATGCAATAGCCAAAGAAGCCCTTATCAACACCTTATCTGATAGTGATTTTTTAGAGATAAAGAAGGTAGACATAGCCTACAAGATATAGAAGCACCTAGAAGACATGTTTGAAGGAGATAAATAAGAAAAGAATGCACAAAGAAAAACATGGAAGAAAAAGTACAATACATTGGAGATGTTGCCTGAAGAAAAAATAAGAGCCTACAATCAAAGGATTAATGAAGCAGGTGCTAGAATCAGAAATAATGGTGGAGAAATTTCAGAAGAAGACATCATGGATACATTGATGACTACATTGACACCAGAATATGAGAACAAGATAAACATCCTTGATGAGACTATGAAATTTTTAAAAAAATTCAAAAGAGAAACCCTAATTAGTAAGATTGATGCATTTGAGATATCAAGTTTGAAGACAGAGCCCAAAAGTGAGACAACATTCAAAGCTTCAATCCATGGTAAGAAATCCTTGAAAACCTCTAGTAATTTTGATGATGATGATGAAGAGAAAACACTAGATGATTTCATTGCTATGATTGCTAAAAGAGAAAAGAAAGGAAAAGGAAAATATGAAGGTTAATTTCCATTCAAATGCTTTTCATGTAATAAGGTTGGTCACTTTGCATCCAAGTGTCCTACAAGAGTTAAGAAGCTCAAGAACAACTATATGCTTAAGTATACAAAGGAATGTTACTATGCTAAAGATGGAGTATCAGATGCTGATTCAGTCGAAGATGAAATTGGATTCATTGCTATTATAGAGAAAATGAATGATGAGATGCATCATGAAGGTGATAAAAAAGAACAAAAGATAGCATTGATTTCACAAGAAGACATAAGGACTGATTGGATCATAAATAGTGGTTGCTCACATCATATGAAAGGTGATAAAGATAGATTTTTTCATCTGGAAAAATACAATGGTGGCATGGTTAGATTCAGAGACAACACTCTTAAACCTATCATTGGTAGAGGAGATATCACATTGGATGGAAAGAACAATACTAATAATGTTCTCTATGTGGATGGTTTGAAACATAACCTTCTTAGCATTGGGAAGTGACTTGAAAAAGGTTATCAGTTGGAGTTCAAAGACAACAAGTGCATCATTAAAAACAAGGATGGTGTTATGATTGCATCAAGTTCAAAGACTAAAGGTAATGTTTTTCAACTTAATTTAGAAGAAAGTTATTTTGTTGCTAAAGTTGATGACAATTGGTTATGGCATAAAAGACTATGTCATATCAATTTTGATAACATAGTAAAGATAAGAAATGTGAAGGAAGTAAGAGATCTACCTAGTATAGAAAAGCCAATTGATACTATTTGCAGGGAATGTGTGATGGGAAATCATGTGAGGAATTCATTCAGAATCAAGCACAATTCAATAGAGGATAAGTTGGATCTAATTCATACAGACCTATGTGGACCAACTCAAACAAGATAATAGTATGGTGAAAGGTATTTCATTTTTTTTGTTGATGATTATACTAGAATGATGTGGGTTGCATTCTTCAAAGATAAGTTAGAAGCATTTGAGAAGTTCAAAATATTCAAAGCTAAGGTTGAGAATGAATCTGGACTAAAGATAAAATGTTTAATATCAGATAGAGGAGGAGAATTCACCTCTGATAGATTCTATGAGTACTACAAATAACATGGCATAAAGAGATAGTTGAGTGCACCTAGAACCCCTCAGTAGAATAGAATTGTAGAGAGAAGGAATATGATCATCCTTGATACAACGCACATGATCATGATTGAAGGAAAAGTTGCACACACCTATTGGAGAGATGCAGTGAATACAACAGTCTATACCATCAATAGAATACAATTAAGGCCTAGCACAGATAAGACACCTTATGAGCTATCATTTAGTAATGTTCCCACAATAAAATACTTCAGAATCTTTGGAAGAAAGTGCTACATCAAGAGGGATGAAGCAATAGGAAAGTTTGATGCAAGAAGTGATGAAGGTATTTTCCTTGGTTACTCTACTGAAAGAAAAGCTTATAGATGTTTTAATTTAAGGCTGAAGAAGATCATTGAAAGTGCTCATGTTAAGATTGATGAAAAGTATATGGTTCAAGAAAGATATCATGATTATTATCCTATGATTGAAGAAGAACCTAGGCCTTCTACTAGTGAGATAGTTGTTGAAGAGATGTTTGATAGTATTGATGTATTATTCAAGGATCCTAAAACAAGTGAAGAAGAAAATCTGAAGGAAGATAAGACAATATCACCTAAAGTTCCAAAGTTTACATCTAGATACCATTCTAAAGATGACATCATTGGAGATCAGAGTGGCAAAGTCACAACAAGATCAAAAGGAAAGATTTCTACAAGCAATGAAGCAGTATGTTTACTATCTCAGATTGAACCTTTAAGTGTTGAAGATGCATGCAATGATTCAGATTGGCATGGTGCTATGAAAGAAGAACTAGATCAGATTATCAAGAATGATACTTGGGAACTGGTCCCAAGACCTAGTGATAAGAATGTGATTGGAACAAAGTGGATATTTAGAAACAAGATGAATGAAGATGGCACAGTAGTAAGGTTAGTATGTAAGGGATATGCGCAAAGAGAAGGTATTGATTATTCAGACACATTTGCACCAGTAAGTAGATTATAAGCCATTAAGTTGTTTTTAGCTTATGCAACATTCAAAAACTTCAAAGTGTATCAGATGGATGTTAAGTCAACATTCTTGAATGGAGAGCTAAAAGAAGAAGTATACATTGAGTAGCTAGAAGGATTCACCTAATTAGACAAACTTGATATGGTATGCACGTTAAAGAAAGCCCTCTATGGACTTAAGAAAGCCCCTAGAGAATGGTATGAGAGAATTGATGGATATATAACAAATATTGGATTCAAGAAAGGAGAAACATATTGTAATCTAATCATAAGAGAGACATTTGAAGGTTTACTACTTGTAGCTATATTTTTTGATGACATTATCTTTGGGGGTAATGACAAACTTAGTGCAAAATTTGCTAAGGAAATGCAGAGTGAGTTTGAGATGAGCATGATTTGACCTATAAAATACTTTTTGGGATTGAATGTGCAACAAATAGACAAAGGCATATTCATAAATTAGACCAAATATGTGAAAGAGATCTTGAAGATATTCAAGATGGATGATTGCAAGCCAATTGGTACACCTATGATAACAGCATGAAAGCTTACAAAAGAAGATGATTCTCCAGTAGTAGATACAACATTGTACAAATCTATGATTGGTAAACTCATATATCTTACTTAGACTAGACCTGATATTTCCAATGTAGTAGGCATAGTTGGAAGATTTGCAATAGAGCTTAAACAAAGTCACCTCATGGAAGTAAAAAGAATATTCAGATACTTGCAAGGCACTATAGATTATGGTCTATGGTATCCTAACTCAGAGAATGTTGAGCTTCATGTATATATAGATGCAGATTGGGTAGGATGCATTGATGACAGAGAGTACATCAGGAGGAGCAATGTTTCTTGGTGACAGACTTGTCACTTGGACAAACAAGAAGAAGAATTATATTTCTCAATCAACAACAGAAGTAGAGTATGTTGCAGCATATTTGAATTGTTTCACAATTGTTTGGATCAAAAAAATGATAAAGGACTTTGGAATTTAGGTTGACTATCCTATTTCTATTCATTGTGATAACACTAGCACCATCAACATGTCAAAGAATCCGGTGATGCATGCAAAGACAAAGCACATAGAGATCAAGTATCACTTCCTTAGAGAGAAAGTGATAGAGAAAGAAGTCAAATTGGATTATGTAAGTACTAAAGAATAGATAGAAGATATATTCACAAAGCCCTTACCAAAGGATACTTTTGAGTATCTCAGGGAGAAGTTAGGAGTAATTCCCTTCCTTGATTCTGCTTAGAGAAAGTGGAAAGAGAATCAGTCCTCAGGGACTAATGGATAGTTGACTACTCTACCTCAAGAGTAGTACCGAAGCTTAAATGACTTGGCACCCTTTGCCATTGATGTCAAAGGGGGAGTAGTATAAAGTCATGAAAAACAAGAAAAGAAACAAAAATAAAAAATAAGATATACAGTAAGGGGGAGCATATTTAGTGATGAATGTGAGGAAGGAGGAGTTGCAGCAGTTGATGGAGGATCCATCCTTGGGGGAGTTTTGATGAGGAAATGGAGAATGTTATAAAAGAATGTCTCATTTGGATTGGTGGTGTTTTTCATTTCATATGTTTCCATCAATGCCAAAGGGGGACATTGTTGGAGATTTGTCAGCAGGCTAGTACTGACTGTGTGTTTGTCATTGATGACAACATATGGTAAGTAGCATGCATGGAAGAGTTATGTAGTAAGCCTTAAGTATAAGTAGCATGGACATGTTATCAACATGATATTATGGACGCAGAGGTTAACTGTTAGTACAAATAGTTATATAGCAGTTTGTGTTAGCAGTGTTCCTAACAGGGTTGCATGCAGTGTTCTGTGACTAATTGTTTGTCTAGTTATCATGAAGCCTTACGTGCTTGGATATGTGATGGAGACATGTTAGAGATATTACATTCATGGATGCAAAGTTTGATGATCAGTAGAAGTAAAGTTATGTCATGCCCAAAATTAGGGCAAAACACACACAATAATTTTTTTAATTTAAAAGTCACTAACACTAGGATACATACTAAAACATGAGGACAAAACATCATTCAGTACACACAACTTACAAGGGGATTCGATACAAGCACTAGCTTGCCGATATCCCCATTTTGTCAGGTGCACTAAGTTGAAGTAATCACCAACTAGGATTCAACCAAATAAGGGCATGAAGATCGATTTCCTAATCCAAAACACTCCAAAAGCTTAAGGCAACACATTAAGACAATAATTCTATATCATTAAAAGATTAAAATTAGATAATATTAAACTTTCTTAGATTAATTTATAAAAGATTTATATATAGAACGTATTTAGATAAAACACTATAATAATTAGGAGGGATTTTCATCATACCTAGGCCCACCTAGGAATTATAGATTGATTATCCCCCTAAAGGAATATTGCTCATGATAAACTAATAGGACGTTAAAATGGTAAGGCATCATAAATCAATAATTAAATTAATAAAAAGAAGGTACAGTCCTAAAAGTTTATTGGTCCTAGCTAAAATAAATATTTAATTAAATAATTTAAGAATAAAAAATCTACATACCAAAAATAAAATCTAGAAGTAAAATAACTAGATAGTACCTTAGTCCAAAATCCATTCATATCCCAAAATAATAAGGATACAAAAAGGTTGAATAATTAACACTAAGAAGGTATATGAAAAGAATTAAGAGAGGAGGAGATAATGAAAGCATTAAATAAAAATAAAATAAAGAATAAAATAAATGATAAAAAAAAGATTAAAAAGGATCTAGAATTATTCGCACTATAAGATTAATAATCTAGAAAAGATATTTAGTCAGTATCTAAATCCAAAAAGTCAATTTCATGTCCCCAATAATAAGGGGTGACCAAAATAAATAAATAAATACATTAAAGAGGTCATAAAAAAAGGGATTAAAGTGATGGGGAGATATTAATGAAATAAACATAAAATAAAATAGCAATCAAGCACTATAGCAGATTTAGGTTTCCGCCCTTAAAGACAAGCCAAAACCCTAATCCGCACACATCCTCTGCCAGGGTTTTAAAATTAAAAAAAAAAGGGTGGCTCAAATCAATACCCCTAAATCTCATAGGGCTGGCTATGCAAGAGAAGGACTTACATGCTACCTCTATGGTGAATCCATTTTGCATATGAACCGGATCCAAGTTGGTATGCAAATCATGTATTGATTTGAAATTAACTTTAGCTTATATATATTTTATTGGTGAAGAATTTTATCTAATCATTTTTATGCAGATCAAAACTAGCCGACGATCCACACATGCCGACACCTGCTGGTGGTGGAATGGAGGTTTATGGGACGGGCTAGACACTGCCGCTCCCATTAGGGGTGACGATATTGGCATGTCCATCGCCCCCTTGGGGACAATGGCTAGGATAGTGCCGTTGCACCCTAAGTGGGTGCGGGTCGGCACAGGGCCATCCACCGATAGGAACACATCGGCACCAGTGTAAGCCGGGCGCAAGCAAAACTACAAGCCGCTCCTTCCCAACATACACACATAAGCCATAATGTTTTAGTTAATAGTTTTTTGTTACAAACAAATGTTGAATTTAATAAGGTTTGCAGGGGTTTCAAAAAGGTTACTATATAATGCACAGTGCAATCTTAACAATGCGGCTTCATAATTTCTATTTACTTTAGTTTATTATATTACCAATGAAAGAAAAGAATGCCAGGGTAGTATAGATTAGGTATGTTTGCGAATACACTGCTCGGTGAAAGTTAAGGACTATGCACAATGAAGTAAATGATGCGATACCCATGACAAATGCGCTAATAACTTTATGCAAAGCACGGTTTAGGAAGGAAAGTGAGTATAGGATAGTTCCAATGTATAAATTAGCAATATATATATATATATATATAATATATATATATATATATGGGATTGGTACAATATAAACTATCACTCAAACAAGAATTGTTAAATCTTTTCCTTCCAAACCAAGTAACAAAATTAATAATGTTCATTCTACTAGGAAGCTTTTCTTAAAAGTAAATAGATCTTTTCCTTGAAATTACTAAACAAATATTTATATAAATATTCTTGAAAACATTTCCATAAAATAAGGACATCTTTCCCTTTATTACCTTGCATGCAGAAAACTGAAACATAGCATTCATTTCATCCATTTTTCAATGCTAACATACTTCTTCAACATAACAAAAAATCAATGCAACCTTTTTTTTATAAAACATATTGTTCAATAAATGAGAGAAAAATAAATAAACCTATCTTATTTTACAAGCATTCTTATGCTAGGATCTTATACATAGCCATGGATAAAACAATTTACACAAAGACTCATGGCCAATCATCCAAATAACATAAAGGGGGTACTTCCAAATTTCTATTTATCTCCTTTAAAACCAGCAAGATGTGCCTTTCAAAATCTGCAAAACAAAAACAAGCGGACCATGGAGGCTCAACTCCCAACCTAGGCCATTTCATGGCCACCCCTGAGCTAGGGGAAAATAAAGATGGATAGGGGTTTAAACATACATACATAAACACATAAACAAACAAAAATCAGTAGTAAAACTAAAACATCAAATTCCCTTTCCCAAGGCTAGCACAACATGAGTCACCCTGGACCCATAGTAGGGGTGAAGGTGGAAGCTACTCAACTAGGAGAATGCCAAGTGCCATAGAAAACCAGCCTTCAACAAGGCTCTAAACTCTGCTCAAAATGCCTTCACAAGGCCATAGAAACAACCATCCACCCTTCTCATATCCATCACAATAACAACACCCTTATGACCTCCAATAAGCATACACAAGGATGGAAACATGGATGCCCATACATCCATGCCTTATCCCCTTCCCCCTAGAGGAAGGACTCTACACTAGAAGAGTAGTCCCAACTTATGCCCTTCACCCATCAAGGCTCTCTTCCCTCTCAAGAGTGAGTTTGGCCTTGCACACCCCAAGAAAATAATACAACAAAGAAATGAAGACCCCACAAGCATGCAAAGACAAGAAGCCATGAATCTACATAAAGATCTAACATCCACACAACATAGAAAGAGTAAAAATATTCACATAGCAATAAGGACAAGATAATTCAAGATCCAACCTTGATCCAAGCTAATGGCAAGAGGGTTGAGATGAGCTTTCCAAAAAGTCTCTTCCTTTGCTATGCAACACCAAAATCCTCCAAGAAACAAGACCAAAATTATCACAAATTCTCAAGTCTCCAAAAATTGGAGAGTGGGCAAATAGCCACCAATTTTCCCTCCATCTTCTTAAGAAGAAAAACCCTAAACCTTTCAAACCTGTTAGTACTATGAAAAATTCAGATAGTTTCGAGCCTATGTTCATAAAATTTTCCTAAGGCAAAGTTCTTTGTTTCAAGGAACAGTTTAAAAGACCTGAATTTAAGAGCATATAGAAAATGGGCATGATGAAGTTCATGTGACACAGCTTGGGGAACCGGTTCAACACTTTCCATTTGACATATGTAGTGGGTCCTGGCTCTTGATTTTTGAATCTGATATGTTTAGGAGGTAGCCATTTTGAGGTGTTCACCTAAATCTGCATTTTTGCCTAAGTGTCAAATCATTGTTGCAGGCCCTGTTTGTATTTGAATATCTTGTGTTTTGTTAGGTTTCATAGTCCACCACTTTGGGAGTGTTTATAATGTATATCAAAGAGCTCATGTTTTAAAGCTCAAGTCTTTTCGAGTCTGTTTGATAAGTTTTTGACTCCCCTAAAGTTGGCTTTCTAGATTGGTCCTATTTCTCTAATCTGCACAATTTTAGTCAGTGGGCCTGTTTGACCAGTTATAATTTTTGACCTTGTGACCCAATCGAGGAAATTCATTTTTCCATGTATTTCAGGGGTCAAATACTTCTTGTATTTCAATTTTGAGGCCATGATGAATCCGTATGCCTAGTTTGCCAATCTGATTCTGTTTGCAGTTTCTAGCAATTTGATGAAGGTCAGTTGCATAGTTCAATCGGTGGCCCTGTTCGAATGAGTGCATTAGGTGCCATATGATTGATCAAGAGGTGCTGGTCATTGCATCTTGTTGTGAGCATAAGAAAGAAGGTTCATGCCAATTTTCAGCCTCCCATGTGTCCGTTTGATATGTTTTCCAGTGTCATTCAGATTGCAGATTGTTAAGTTTCTTCAGTAGTGCACAGTTCGGTTTTGTGAGTGGCTCACTTTGCGATCTTGCCATTTGCGCCTGGATCGAGGTCAGGCATAATTGAAGGTTGGTCCATAATGTAGACATGAAAGTGACTCACCTTGATAAGTTTCAGCTTATGACGAATCTGATTGATGACTTTTCTCAATCAATTCCAAACCCAATTTCTGTGAATTTGATGGTTTTTAGTTCAGGACGTTTTAAGTAGCGGATTTTGAAGATTATTTTTTGATAATCGGTTAATCATCTTTGGAATCCGATCAGAGCCTTGTTTTATACATACATCAAAGATCATCTACCAGGAGTTTCAGACTGTGAGGTTTCTATTTGATCAGATTGCAAGACCAGTAAAAGGGTTTTCAAGATTGATAAGAAGTGTGGATGGAATAACTCTGCAAAGAGGTCATTTTCATAAATTCATATCTTTTTGCCCGATGCTCGCCTCTAGTTGATAGTTGGTTTGTTCCAATCCTTGTATATGAGGCTTCTTCCAGTTTCAGTGGCTCTTCTCCAGCGCATCGTCTGATATTTTTCATTCAGCTCCTTTCGAAGTAGTCAGCAGTGATTTTCAGTTTTTGCTTGTCGGCAATTCTAAATGGCATTTTTCAAACTTTAAAATCTTTCACCTCGTTCATTTCTAGGTGATGCTATCTGGCAAGATTTTTTTTTGTAGTACAAAGTTTGTACTCGCCAGCTTTCAACTTCCAATGATAAGTTTTCATCAGTGATTTAATGGCATGATTAAAACAATTTATTTAGTTTGGCGTTCTTCGAATCAGATTCAATTGTTGATGCTAGTCGTTCTGGATGATTTTTCAGAGCCAATTGTTTGAGTTTGAAAATTTTTTAGGCCGAACCCGCTTCGGGTCCAACCTGCCTTATTGGTCTAAATGGAGATTTGACGGTTTCATTGCATTTGTGTTTTCAGAGTGGCATGCTATGAAGTCACTAAAGTGGACATATGTTGGAGTTTTGTCATAGAGTCAGAGGTAACAATAACAAGTGTGAAAATGTTGATGTGAAGTTATTAATATGACTTGGCTCCGGTAAATGGTCAGGGCGAACACAGAGAAAGGATGGAACCATAGCTAAATTCTCTGGATGGATCAACAAGTGAGTGTGAAAGGAGGATTCTTTGAAAGGAATTGGATAATTGTCTAGCATCTTCCCTTTTACTGCATAATGCTTGAACATAGATTCCCTTTTTGGAGTGGACTTTATCATTTTTCCTTGTTGTTTAAAGATGTGATAGGTATCACTTCCTTATGCATCAATTTTGGATTTGATAGTTCGGTTTGGTTGCATCAGAAAATGAAGGCTTTCAATGATGACTATGGACGTTATGATGCATTTCCTCTTGGATGTATACACTCCAGCGAATAAGGAAGACTGTGTGTGTTTTTTGGCATTATGCACCATATTAGTAGGCCAGAATGTTGCTCTTGTGCGCATGAATGATGGTTTGAGTGTTGCTCATTCACCCAGCTTGCAGACTTCAAGAACACGGGCTTTAAGAAAGGCAGGTCTAGCGCATGACATAGGGAGGCCTGAGCAAGTTTGGAGGCCCTGCGCAAATGGAAGGGAAGCACACACAAATTAATGAATTGGAAGCCTGCGATGGAAGAGGAGGCCAGTGTGTTTGAACGCAGGTCAAGCACTTGCACAGTGGATTGGGAAGCCTCACATGATGTGTATTGGGGGGCCCTTTTCTATTACAAAGTGGCCAATGCAGTAAGGTAGAACAGGTGTGCCAGTTTGCTGAAGATTGGCGCATGGAAAAGAACACCAGCAAGGTGCGTACGCATAGAATGAAGTGCTGGTTGTATGTACCCATTTGTGGTAGTGTAGGTATTAGAATAAGCTAATACTCTTAAATAGAAGCCAGTCTTTGAAAGAAGCGGAGGCTGCATATGTAAAGACCAGGCGGCCAGGGAGAGCTTGTGTGGGGTGTGTGTTTATTGCTAGGGCCCAGTAATATGAAGACTAGGCACGCCCCAGACAGAAGGAACACACTAGATATTTTGTAATGGTCCAGCATAAGGGAAATGCCTGAATTTTCAAAATGTATGTAGCACCAGAGGTGAAGGCTGCCGGTTGTATGGACTATGTGTATCTTCAAATACTATGAACACACCATAGTGGTGTGCTGCATGTTTAATGGGAGCAGTTTGCGTGAACCTCTTTTAAGGGGTGTTGTTTTCGGTGAAAGTACCAGGCTTGTGTGGTGCTGCACGCACCCACAAGTGTATTGCGTTCCCTCCCCTGATGCGTATCCTCTCTTATGAGTGCTTCATCTTTGTTACGCACTTTTCTTTCAGTGCTGTGTATGCGGAGTTTGGAGGAGTATATATCTGGTACTAGGGCGATTCACAGGCTTCTCCATGTGTGCGCCATTGCTCGGCCCATAAACAGAATAAGATGTTTGCAGAGAATGGCGTGAGGAGCGACTAAATAAGTCAACATATGTAAAAGCTCTTATCCCACATCCATTGGATTGGGATATTAAGTAGTGTTTAAAACAAACAAGACTTGATTGCAACTGGTGTATGTTGAATGAGAGACTTGTGGTCGCCTCTTCTCTTGTGGGCCTACTTCGACTTCCATTCTAGCAAGCGGGCCCCAGGGCCCATTATTAAATATAAATTTTGACAGATGATGCAGTACGAGGACTCTGACGCCTTGGGATGCGTGTCAGCATCCAACAGATGTCGCCAAAGTGCCAAGAGGGAGATACACAAAAATTAGCATAACGAGATAACAAATTAACGAGACTGGTGGTGGTGGTCGTTATTCCATCTTCATATGTTGCAGACTGGTGCCAAATGGATCTGCGAGCGAATAGAAATGTGACACTTGGCAAGCGGTGGTGATGAAGCAAAACGTGAATGCTTGGATGGCCGCCTTGGGATTTGTGCAAATTCTGTGGTGGTCGTTATTTCGGGTCGAAATTATAAAGTCAACCGTATGAAAATTGATGCTTTGGGTCTTATTTTTATTTGAATATATCAATGTTAGATGTTTTCGGAAACGCCACGACATGAGCTTTGTAATGGTGGCATTTATTTTCAGTTCTGACAAAGTGGGTGAGAGCAGTATTAGATTGTATAATTCGAGGTCAATTTTGGACAGAGATGCAGATTTTTGTAAAGGAAGTTTCTAGAATGTAATTTGTATCAGATTTATCTGAGATATTTTGATGAGTCTTAGGGTTGACTGTGTTGCCCTAAGAAGTGCCCTAATTGATATTTTGTTGTATCCTTATTCTTATAAAAGAGTTTTTGTAATCATTTACAGGGGCTGACTGGAAATTCTTGACACAGGAAGCTAAAAAGCCAAGTGTGTATCCTCAGCCCAGGTTGTAACATTTTTGCTTTTGTATCAATACTAAGAAGAAAACTCATGTATCTTTTGCATATTGTCTATGGTATTACTGAATCAGTTTGTAATACAGGGATTTGAGTCCACATACTTAACCTAGTTTCTCATTCTTGGATCTCTCCTTCAGTTGTTCTTGATGAATTCTGAGTTTTCTAACTCATTGCATTAGGTTGCTGGTGTATATGTTTTGTCTCTCAGCCTTGATCTAGGGTTAGGTTAAAAGCTTCTGGGTGAAGCATAGATTTATCTGGTTCAATCAAGAAGGATATCTGTAAGTAGTGTAAGAGATATTTGACTATGTTTATGGCTTGGATTCTTGGATGAATTTAGTATTTGTTCTTATATTTCATGTCTGCTTCAAGTATGATGCCCAATGGATAAGGCACTGATCATAAGCTAGTATCCCCTGTGCTGTTACATGTTTGGCATAGTTGTTTACATTCTGCAAGAAATCTTTAAATCAATACCAGTCTTTACTTTTATTTTACATTTATGTATTGTCCTATCCAGTGATGGAGAGTCAATGAACAATAAGTTGTTGTTTAGTACTTTCTCACTGTTATCTGTTGAAAGATCCAATAAAGAAAGAAGGGGCAGAGTTAGAACTATCAGTCAGAGTTAATACTATTGGATCAGGTGCACCCGCCTTGGTTTTGCAGAGCCAGAAGCAGAAGAAGGTAGTCTTATCCCTATAGTTGGTCCAGTTGTTTACAGATTGCTCACATTTGAAAGTAACCAATTCTTAATATCCATCATAAGCATACTGGTATCTCGTGGAGTGTAAAATTCTATCCATGAACCAACAAAACCAAAAAAGGGAAATTCAAATTCAAAATTCCAATGAAGAGTGGGCTTGACATGCCTCTTCCAATTTCGTTACTTTTCAAAAAAGCATCTTTTGGAAGGGAAAAAATAGTCAAAATGCATCACAATGGTCAAAATTTGACCTCCAACATATGGCACCACTATGGGGTAGCCTATTTTTAACCTCCACTATCATAAATGGTCATTAAAAGTCACTCAAAAGACCACCTAAAGATTGAATCCGAAAATGAAAGAGATTCCCACTCATGGCCCCTAAAAATAGAGACCACTCACACACATTAAACACTTGGGTATGCCAACTCACATGACATGTGTCAATTGACACCACATATAAATCACATTACACATAATACACATGGCATGCCAAGTAAACGAAATAATAAGGTAAAATAAACATAATTCAATAATTACATTCATGCACCACTTTACAAAATTTACACTTTACAACGAGGTTAATTTCTCCCATTGGAGATAACCTTGGCTTAACATGATTTTACAAATATTCATCTTTGATTTCCCCCGAAATTTCCATGGTCTTACCTGCACACTTGACAAGGTATCAGTAGCTCATAAAATGTCAAATATCATATATACATGTAAATAAGATACATCTAAAAATCACACTCTTAAAATCATAATTTCTAACTGCATTTCATAATAATTCCCGTCATTTCAACATTGCATTTCTAAAGCACATAAAGTCAAGAATAAAATGATACACATTAATCCACCTAACATAATAGTCATGATCATTTCCCATAAATTTTATAACATGAATGTAACATCAAAGTATCATATATAAATCAAAGATGTATCAATTACTATGCTCATGACCTAATAAATAGCATCAAAGTGAGAGTCCTATATCATCATCACATAAACATAAGTCATCACACAGTATCATAATATAATGTCTCTATGTCAATAGTCCAACATGATAAAATAAAATGTCAACATGAGTCCAAAGATGGAAAATAGATCTACTATGAAATGATGTCACAGGGTGAGGCCTCACAAGTTATGCAGTCGCTATTCACCAGTTGCAGTATTCTGTGTTTGTTCAGAAGAGCCGATAGAGATTATATTGGTTAAGGAGTTGCGCCTATCATTTTGGTATGCGCCCTTGGATTAGTGATTGGATAAGAGTTAACAATGTTTGGTTAAGATCACATGATGTAATTCAGCTTGAGGAGAAAGTTACAATTAATTTGTTAGAGCTGACAATGTGTAGTGTGCATTTACACTTATTGATTTAGACAGGTCCCAATTTGTAATGCATGCTTAGTAGAGCCGATAGAATTATTATTGGAGTGTGTTATGATTTCTCTAATATGATTTCAAGGTGGTTCTAATAGGCCAACTTGATTATATCATTTGGAGGAATGATATTTATAGGAAGTCATTTGTGATTGCTAATACATGGTTCAAAGTAGATTGTGAAGAGAAGAGCAGAGTGTGCGAAGTGTTGAGCCATCAGCAGAAGGTCTATGTGACCAAATAAAGAGTTTAGGCTATATATTGGAACTGATCTAGATAGAAGGTCAAAGTACAATTCACCAAGATCCAAATATAGTGTGTATCTATTATATAGAAGATTGTAGCCTTCACCCCTTTGAGCAGTGTGCTCTCGGATAGAGCGTCCTCACCCCTAACAGGGTTAATTGTAAAAGACTCCTAACACGGTCTGACCCTTGACAAGGTCACTGTACTAAATGCATTGTAAAGACAACTCCTAATAAGGTTAAGGATCTTCTAGCAAGGATCATAAAACACTAGTACAAATTATTAGTGGGTGTCAATTCTCAGCGGGGTTTTTACCTATTTGGGTTTTCACGTAACCAAAATATTGGTGTTATGTTCAAGTGTTCTTTCATTACGTTTATGGTTAATATTTAAGTATAATTAATTGGATAAAGAATTGAAACTAGTAGATAACTGATTCACCCCCCCTCTCAGTTATCTTCTTGGGACTATTCCTAACAAGAATTATCCATGTTCAAGTGCGTATGCACTGAACCTGCTTCTGTCAACATCGCTATCCAAAACTATCTCTGATTAGACTGAAAAATACTGCTATACTTAAACAATTTTGCTTGCACTCTTACAAAAATGCCTACTATCATAGTGTGATCTTCATAGATATTATATGTTTCCATAATGACAATAACTTGATATCCTACTTAGCCAAATTGCCAACAATGTCCCCCTTTGTCATTGGTGGCAACATATAAGAAAATTGGCTAAGTCTTACAAAAATTTTAAAATTGTGGTCGTAACAAAAAATTTTCAATATACGTATATCTCCGAATATCTACTGAATATGTATACTCCCCCTAGGATTATGCCTCATATCATACTATCTATACAATTTTCTTCTATTACTCCCCCTTTGACAACAATGACAAAAAAGGGTGTCCAATAAAAAACTTGTAAAAAATGTTTACCTTAAGATCAAAATTGCAAAGCCGGTAGGCTTACAACACAATTTGCAAAACTTGTCTTCAAGCTCTCTAACTCCTTATCTCATGATTTCTTTATGGCATCTGAAACACTAAGGAGTGCACATAAACCATAAGATGCAATTTCACATGCCTGAAGATTTGCATAGTGAAATTTCTCATAAGATGTCTTAGAAGAAAGACATTCTTCCAATTGACTTTCAATAATACTCAATTTAATTGATACATGCTCTCTTAATAGAGCAAATCTTCTCAATTTCTTTTCCTTTTCATCATTTAGAATCCTTATGTCATCATTCAGTTTGCTTATATTTGTCTCAATATCTAAGATCTTCACATTTGGACTTGATAAGAGGTTTGTTGCTGATTGTATCTCTGTCTCTTTTCCCTTGATCTTCTCTGTTATTTCAGATACATGATTTTCTAATTTTGTACATTGAATATACATAGCTTTTCCTCTTTCCAAATTTCTTCTTAGTTCCTTGATGCAAACATCCAGATTATCTATATCATTTCTAATATTCTGACATATATCTTGAAATATCTTAGCTTCATAGGCTACTTGTGCTTTAACTATGGCCATGTTTGATAAGTTTGTGAATTTAGTATTAAATTCTTTCACAACTTCTTTTTCTTTGATCTGTGGATCTGCTTCATTTATCTAACTAGTTATTATACTCTGCAATTTCTCTGTTACTTCAAGCAATGAACCTTCAAAGCTTTTTACCTTCTTATTCTTTCCAATGATTTTATTCAAAGATGAGATCAACTCTATTTGATCATCATCAACTTCCTGTCCAAGACTAGCAAAAAGAGATTCAATATGTGGCTTTTCTATTTCTTTCTTGGGTGTAGGACTGATTACTACTTGTTCTTGTGAAACTTCCTGTCCTACTACCTCTGTATTAACCTGTATTCCTTCTTGTGTCAATTCTGCTTCTTATTCTTTTCTTGTTTCTTTTTCTTCTTCCTCATTCACTATTATATCCTACTGCTCTATAGCCGAATCGTCAACAATGTTCTCAAGATTGCTGAAAGGGTTATCTTCACTATCCAAAGTAATATTCATTACTTCTACATTTATGGTTTCATCTTCAATGTTGATTGATGGTCAAGGTGATGGTGAAGGAATTTTTTGATGCTCAGCTTCTAATACTTGGTTAGATGCACTTGTATTCTTACTAGGGCTGGAGGTCATTACCTTTATAACTACCTGTTCAGTTTCTTTGTTTATTTTCTCATAATTTCCTCCCATTATCAAGATTGTTCTCCTTTTCATTCTTAGATGAGTGTTAAGATTTTTCATAATCTCTTTAAAATGATCTTTATATTTTGTGTCACAGAGCTTTCTTACATAGTTTTCTCTTATGCTTTTATCTTCTTCAACTGCTCTTTTCTTCCTGTTAACTAACTTCTCAAAGAGTTCATCAAGAATATTTCCTTGAATGCTATCAAACTTTTTATTTGCTAGTATCATATGCCTGACAACAACATTTTCTAAGTTCAACTTCTCAGAAAAATTGTACAACTCATAGAACTTATTCATTTTAGTGAAATCACCTTCATTTATAATTAAGGCATTCACTTTCTCTATCTTAGGTTTCCATTTCTTTTACTTCTTCCAACTTCTTCATCATCTTTTACTTTAGATATTTTTCTTTGTAGTGGTTTGAATATGGTCTTTTGTCTCTTTCCTGGTCCACTTTCCATTTCCTTTACTCTTTTTGCTGGTGGAGTGGTGGAGGATCTAGTAGAATTTATTACTTCCTACACCTCTTGAACTTTAATTACTTCTTCTAAATCTTTAATTTCTTCAATTTGAGTTGCAATTGATGTTAGGGGTGGAACAAACAAAACTTATTTCTGTCCTATGTCCCTTATCACTATTGCTATCTACTTCACAACTAAAAATTCATGTTCTATCATGCCTGTATCCTTAAGAATTTTCTTAATAGTGCTTTCAACTCTTTTTTTGGCTAATTTCTCTGCTTGTACTGACTTTGTAGAGTTAAAGTTCTCCTCATAAGTTCCAAATCTAGAACTATTTACATCCAACTTGCACTTTAGTAATCTATTTACATACTCTTCTATTTCAACTTTAGATACTCCATATTCAAGTGGATCTATAAATTCCACTCTTAGTTAACCTGCTTCAACAAAAGTAAAATCAATGTCAACCATAAAACATACTTCATTTTTGTATTTCTCTACTATAGCCTTTGGGATCCTTGACCTTTTTCTCATTTGGTTCTGAAATGTCTTGATTACCAAGGTTGCACTCTCATTTACCTTGTCTATAGTGTGTCTAAGATACACTTGTATCATCTTAAAATGGAAGCACTTCCATGTTAAGAGCATTTATCCCTCTGAGTGAGTGGTCTAGGGTCATGTTAAGCACCCTGATCAAGTCTTTGCATGGATCTGACTTTTTCTCCCCGTTCTGCTTCTCTCTCCACCTATTTTCACCTTCTTTATTCATTTTCCTAGCATTTTGGACTGAGGACCTGAGGTTTTTGACCTCAAGGTCAAAGATGACCTTGAGGGTCAAGGAAAACCTTGACCTTGACCTAGGTCAGGGATGACCTCAACCTTGACCTAGGGCGGAGTCTACCTCATTCTTGACCCAGGGTTCAAATTTCAAGGTTCCATGATTTTCAGAGGTCGGGTTTCAGAAAAGTTTTTTTTCTGCTTCCAAGTCGACCATTTTGGATTTCGGAATGGTAAATCTTTAATTGCATTTAATCTAAGTATATTTCTAAGGGTTAGGGCCTAATTAGAATTTAATTCCCCAAGGTGGCCTCTCTAGAGGATTGTGCTCTAGATCACTATAAAAGAAGGCCTTCCTCTCTCATTTTCACATCTCATCTCAATCAATTTCATGATCAAGCTCTTAAGTGCAAGCAAGTGAATTCAAGCCAAGAATTCAAGCATTCATCAAGGAGATCCATTGTTAGCTATTGAAGGATTCAATCTCCTTGGAGCCCCCTTGAAGATTTCTCCATCCATATTCATCCAAGCTTCCTCCTATGCAAAGATCTATTCAAGATTGGTGTTGAAGATCTAATGCCATTGATTTGAGACATCCTACATCCATTTCCACATTCCCTACTTGTGGATTCAAGGATTTTAATCCTCCATAAGGACTTCAATATAAGCAAGGTGAAGAGTTTCATTTACTTTGTTTATACATATTTTAATTTCAATTAAATTTCAAGGTTGATTCCAAATTGGGGTTTGACCAAGGAAAACCCCCATCCAAACAATGAAAACTCATTTTTTTTGCAAGTACAGGTACTGGACACCGAATTGGAGCTTGGATCTGGATACCATTTTTGACAAACTTCCAAAATCTATGAACATATTTTCTATCAGAGCTATTTCAGGTTAAGGACTACCTTCAATAGGAGGTAGGACATTGCCCCACTATCTAGGTCAAGGATGATCTGCTTCTTGAAAGACAAAAGTTTTCTAAATTTTCTCTGTCTCAGCATTTCCAGTCCGAAACAGGTTGTAGAATTGCTTGAAATTGTACACAAACATCAAAAATCAGTATTTTCTAGATCTGCCCTATTTCAAGGTTAGTATTTTCCTTCTATTTGTTTTAGATTTCAAGCATATACTTTTTATAATGGAATATATGATTTTCTCATTTCTTCATATTCTCTATTTGTTTGATTCTTTTGTGCATTGATCACTTCTTTGTGATTAATCCATTTGGATATTTCCTTTTGGGAATTTGGATTGAGGATAGGTCCTATATTCCACCCCAATATCATACCCATAGATGTGAATTACCAACTTTCACACCTATTCATTTTGGTGAGCCCGACATACTTACCTCATTTTTTTTTGTGAAATTAGATGCTCTATTGTGTTTTATGGTGTTAGATCTTGCATGTATTAGATTTCTTTTATGTGTTTGCATCTCATATAAAATCAAAATATTTTGTGTTAGCTAGTTCATTTGCATTACATTGGTTTATGAGCCTTACTACCTTTAGTCTTACTTATAATATTCTGGTTAGATGAAGTCGTAGAATCATGGGTGCCTTTGATCCTTAATCTTCCTCTCCTTTCTTTAGGATCCCAGATGATAATTTTATTCTTCATGATTCCAATCCTATGATGAAATGCAACTCTTCTCATTCATCTCATGATGAAGATGATGCTTTAAGAGTTCCTCCTGAACAAGTCCAAAAACTTTCAACTGAACTTCATAAAATGGGTAATTGGCTTCTTCAAGAAAACCATAATCAAGATTATATTCAAGCTATAGAGGCTCTTAAGAAAGTGCTTCATGATAGTGATCAAGGTATTAACCTCTTGCATGGTATTACTCATCTTGTGCATTTAAATGTTAAGCCTTTAGCTCAAGAAGCTCAAGCTTTAGGTTTGATTCCTCCTATTACTAGTGTAGAACCTTCTTATGTTCCTTTACCTAGTATTCCTACCTATACTCCTTCTTTGGTGACTGTGATGGTTCCCTTTTTTCCTATGAGTTTTCCTCCTATGTCCCTTCCTACGTCACAACCTTCTTATCATAATGTTCCTTTTATCTATTCCAATCCTCTTCCAACTGTAGTTCCAAGTGTTCCTCTAGTTGTGTCTTCTATTCCTACAACTTCTTACACTTTACCTAGTGTTTCTAATGTTTCTAGTCCTACTTGTGACATGGGAAGTCCTTTGTCCTTAGATATCATTTGTACTCCTATTCCTCAGCAAGTTGATATGCCTCGTCTTGAGAATTACAATAGAAAAGGAGACCCTATCCATCATGTTAAAACATTTCAAATCCTTTGTAGTGATTACGCTCATGATCATAGGATTTTAGCCAAATTTTTTGCTAGAACCTTTCATGACAAGGCCTTACAATGGTATTGTTCCTTGCCTCCTTATTCTATTGACTCTTTTCCCAAACTTGCCAATGATTTTATTCAATAATTTCAAAACAACATTGGCCCACAAGTGTCTTTGACTGATTTGATGCATTGTAAACAAAGTGCTAAGGAAAAATTGATTGAATTTATTGGTAGATTTAAGCATTTGCATGCTCATATTTCCTATCCTTTTCCTGATATTGATATTCAACATATGTTTATTTCAAATTTGCAAAAGGATATTAGAGATAAGATTCTGCTTACTGAATTTACCTCTTTTCAACAACTTTGTGCAACACTTCATCATTATCAATTACAAGTGAGTCAATTTGAGAGCACCACTCCAATGGCTCCTATTCTAGTTGATAAAAGTGATGTTGCTCCGAACCCAAACAAATTTAAAAAATTCAACAATTATGTAAAGATAAACAAACAAGAGAATGCAATTGCTGATCAAGTTGGTGTTGCATCTCACAATGCCACTTTTGCATCCACTTCTTTTTGATTAAATTGTATGTTTACTCCTCTTTCTAAATCTTTACATTCTATTATGAATAGGTTGTTAACTGCTAATATGATTACTTTACCTCCTATTTGACCGCTTTTACATGCTATGATTGCATCTAAATCTTTTGATCCTAAATTTTTTTGTCAATATCACTATCAGAATGGTCATGATACTGAGAAATGTTATTCTTTAAAACATAAGGTTCAAGACTTAATTGATTCTAATGCCTTATCTATTGATAATATTGATGGCATTGGGAATAAATCTATTTCTCCTCCTAATCAAAATCTTTAAATCTATATGAATCCTTTACCTGGGCATGATACTAATACCATTGCTCAACCATCTTCTATGGAAATTGTGTATGATTCAAAGATGGATGATCTAAATCACATTGTTAATCAAGTTGAGCATGTTGGTCAATCTGTATCCCTACCTCAAACTCAAATTCAACCTCAAGTTCAATCTCAACCTCAACCAAAACCTAACCCTAAACTAAAAACTCATCCTAAACCTTGAAAACAACCTAAGAATAAAAGACCTTGGGAAATTTTGATTACCTTTGATGATTCTGAGACTATTAAAGCTCCTGATGGTCCCCTTTACATTTATGCTAGGATTTCCTAGATACCTACTCTTGGTTGTCTTGTTGATCCTACATCCTTAGTTAATGTTATTACTGAAGAAAATCTTTTTCTGAAAAATTTGCAACGTGATTCTTATGATACCTCTGATGTGTGGATTTAAACTTGTAATGGTTTTCTTTATCCATCGTTTGGTTCTATTAACTTGCCAGTTGAACTTTGTGGTAAAATTGTGAACACTACCTAAGCTGTTGTTCCTATTTCTAATCAATTTCAAGTTAAGCTCAGTTTACCATGGTTAAATGTCATGCATGATGTTTCTTCACCTATCCATAAATGTCTTAAATTTTTTCATGATGAAGAAGTGAAGATGGTTAATCATACTTTATATCAACCTTCTAGGCCCAGAGATTGTGCTACTCTTGATTTCTTTTGGCCTTCATTACCTAATTCATGTCCTTCTTGACCTGATAATCTTTTTCACTCATATCAAGCCTATAAGCATCGTAAGATTCTTGAATTAAGTGTACCTTTGATGGATCTTAATCATGGTCTTTTTCCTACACCTTCTATACCTCCTTTAACTATGGCTTCTACATCTATTAATTAAACTCCTACTATTGCTTGTCTGACTCCTAATAAACCTATTAATCTTCTTAAAGAATCTATGAAGGATCTCGTGACTATTCCTCCTAGTTCTCAACATATTTCAAGTAAAGAAAAATAGAATCAATTTGCTAATGAACTTCATAAGAAGCATCATGCTCATGCTAAAGCTTGTAATTCTATTCTTCAAAATTCTTCTAGTAAGCCTATGCATAATGTGGTTACTAATAATGATGTTAAGATGCATAAGTATGATGATTCTATTCGTATCTTAGATCCTATTTTGATTAATTTAGATGAAAAAGATACTCTTGATGATCCAGATGATACTAATGATGAATATGAGACTACTGACATTGACATTGATTTACCTATTATGCTTTCATCACAATTTACACTTACACCTAGTATCGAACATTGTGATTCTCAAGAGGATCCTTGTTTGGAAATGGCTATCATTCCTACTGTATTGGATATAGTCCCTCTTGCGAGATACCCACCTTCCCTAAATGATATAGAATGAGATGGGGAGAGTAGGTGGCATGCTTGATCAACTTGTCCTTTATGGTAGCTTTGTTGTGTGTTTCCCTATTGTACTGTGCTTCTCCTGTGATCTGTTTGCTAAATGTTGTTACATTCTTTTATATGAACCTTGTTTCTTTGTTGGTGCAAGGTGATAAAGGAATCGAAACTGGTGTTCAATTCCTCTATATGTATCTCTATTCTTCCATATTTTGTACTTGTGCTATTGTTCATAAATATTTCCTTGTATAATCTACTTGGATCTATGAATTAGTAGCACTAAATCTTTTTGGTCTCCAGGGCATGGTCCAAAAAGATTCTTCTTCGTATATCTTATGTGATCTTTCCTCCTTTGTGATTTTAGTTCTACTTTCTTTGGGGAATGATGTCAATTCATTTGTAATAATATCATATATATATTATCTTATGATCATACTGACCCCACGATAGGTAGATCCCTTCTGTGTTCTTTGTATGTTTATGTGGTATTTCCCTTGATTTGTCTTCATCTAGGGGCATCTTTTAGTGGAAACATAATTAGTGGATTTGCTTATGTTTCCATTAAAGCCATTGCTCCTGTTAAAGTGTTAGCAATGACTTTAACTTGGGGGCATACGCTCTGCTCACCTATTGCACACACACTTTTTGATACACATATATTATTATTTTTCAAGCTAATTTTCTCCCTTTTTGGATTAGTGACTAATCCTTAAAGCATGGATTTTTATATTAGGATCTCTTGATCCCTCCAGTTTCAAATTTTTGATCCCTTAAGGTCGGAGGTGTCCTTAAGACTGAATCTCTTTTGTTTTTTGTTTTTTTCTTATGGAATAGAATATTCCTAAGGGTGAATCTTTGATGGGTTGAATAGTGATTAGCTACATTCACTAGACGATTCAATTCCATCTTTCTAGTTGTACTATTTTATTGTATGGTTCACAATGGGACATAAGTTCTCATTGGACGAGGTAATCATACACACACTCTCTCTCTCTCTAGAGATGTCTATCTTATTGTGATCTTGGAGTTGATGAAGACTCAAGTCCCTGGGGGCTTGAGGTTTCTTTTGTCCCTTTGATGATGATAAGATTATCTTTTCATTATGATCTACTTTACCAAGAGTTTGCATCAAGTCCATACTCTTGCTAAAGTTGGGGCTTAATGTATCATCTTACAAAGGAAGCACTTACATGTTAAGAGTGTTTAACCCTCTGAGTGAGTGGTTTGGGGTCATGTTAAGTGCCTTGATCAAGTATTTGCATGGATCTATCTTTTTTCCCCCATTCTACTTTTCTCTCCACCTATTTTCACCTTCTTTCTACATTTTCCTAGCATTCTAGATTGAGGACCTGAGGTTTTTGACCTCAAGGTCAAAGATGACCTTGAGCTTCAAAGATTCCCTTGAGGGTCAAGGGAAACCTTGACCCTAACCTAGCTCAGAGATGACCTCAACCTTGACCTAGGGCAGAGTCTACCTCATCTTTGACCTAGGGTTCAAATTTCAAGGTTCCATGATTTCCAGATGTCAGGTTTCATAAAGTTTCTTTTTCCCACTTCTGGGTTAGCCATTTTGGGTTTCAAAATGGAAAATCCTTAATTTCATTTAATCTAGGTATATTTCTAAGGGTTAGGGCCTAATTGGAACTTAATTCCCCAAGGTGGCCCCTCTAGAGGATTGTGCCCTAGATCACTATAAAAGGAGGTCTTCCTCTCTCATTTTCACATCTCATCTGAAGAAATTTCATGATCAAGCTCTCAAGTGCAAGCAAGTGAATTCATGCCAAGCATTCAATAATTAAAGTGTTCAAGCATTCAAGCATTCATCAAGGAGATCCATTGTTAGCTATTAAAGGATTCAATATCCTTGGAGCCCCCTTGAAGATTTCTCCATCCATATTCATCCAAGCTTCCGCCTATGAAAAGATCTATTCAAGATTGGTGTTGAAGATCTAATGCCATTGATTTGAGACATCCTACATCCATTTCCACATTCCCTACTTGTGGATTCAAGGATTCGAATCCTCCATAAGGACTTCAATATAAGCAAGGTGAAGAGTTTCATTTACTTTGTTTATATTTATTGCAATTTCAATTCAATTTCAAGGTTGATTCCAAATTAGGGTTTGACCAAGGCAAACCCCCCATCCAAACAATGAAAACCCCTTTTTCTTGTAGGTATAGGTATTGGACTGCAAATCGGAGCTTGGATCTGGATACCCTTTTCAACAAACTTCTGGGATCTGCAAATAGATTTTTTGTCAGAGCTATTTCAGGTCAAGGACAACCTTCAGTAGGAGGTAGGACATTGCCCTGCTATCTGGGTCAAGGATGATTTGCTTCTTGAAAGACAAATTTTTTCTGGGTTTTCTCTGTCTCGACATTTCTAGTCCAAATTGGTTGCAGAATTGCCTGAAACTATACATAGACATCAGAAATCAGTATTTTCTAGATCTGCCCTATTTCAAGGTTAGTATTTTCCTTCTATTTGTTTTAGATTTCAAGCATATACTTTTTATAATAGAATATCGGATTTTCTCCTTTCTTCATATTCTCCATTTTTTTGATTTTTTTGTGCATTGATCACTTCTTTGTGATTAATCCATTTGGATCTTTCCTTTTGGGAATTTGGATTGAGGATAGGTCCTATATTCCACCCCAATATCATACCCATAGATGTGAATTACCAAATTTCACACCTATTCAACACCTTATTGATTTTGTCCATAGTAGTCTTGTTATCATTACAATCTTCTCCAATAGTGTATGGAAATCTTCTCAATAAATGAAAAAACATGTATGTGATCAGAGATGAGAATCTAAACTGGGAATTTTTAGTTTTCTTAATCTTCTCAAGGTTCTCAAACAACTAAATTCTCAGGATTTCACACATATCAACTTGAAATTTTTCAACACACATCAAATATGCTGCATGAACCATACCAACTTCCATGTCATCTTCTCTAGAATTTGCACAAAACTTAGATGTTAAAATCTTGCTTACATATCTAACATCATCTTGTGTGATCTTGCTGATTACTATCCCTCTACCATTATAGGATGACTTGGTGTTATCCAGCACAATCTTCTTTACACTCTTCTCATTAAAGGGTATGACTCCAGATTTAGACAAACTAGTTACCTAATGAATTAGATCTGCAATGATATCTATCACTCTATCATCTAGCCAAAATTTCCCAATGTGAATTATATTTAAAATAATCTTTGTGCATTCATCATCTTTGAATTCATAGTATAGTGAATACTTCACAATTTCATTTTCCTTCAAATTTTCAAACCCTACTTTCAATGACGTGTCCTGATTGTATAACTTATCATATTCCTTAATCATATTATTATCACTAAGGGTCTCAAATTTCTATTTTAGATAGCTTTTCATATCCTCTAAATGTAAAACTCCTTCTCGAATGGATGACAATGCAAGACTAGGGTCTTCTTCCAAGGGTTCTATTGGCTCTCTTTTAACTCTAGGTCTAACTATATCTCTTACATTGTGAAGAAGTGATGCATCCATGATTCTTGAAAAAAATTTAACTCCTCGATAGATTTACTTAGTGAAATACCTCAAATTCATCATTTAGGGATTTGCATAGATTCGACACAAAATTCTTTACCAAATCCTACAAACTGCTCTCAATCACCACTGTATTGATATTCTTATCACTTGTAGTTGCTTGAATGATCAAATAATACTGAGCATAAGATTTTATCCTTTCAATCTTTCAAGATTCTAACATCACATTCAATTCCTTTGCCACTTCTTTCCAAAATGTTGTTCCTATTTTCCTGTAAAACTTCATTCTTTTCGCGAACTCGCATACATTTATATTAGCTCTTGCACTCTTAACCATAGTATCATTATATCATATACTACCTTACATTAACTTTGTAATAACCAATTCAATCTACTCTAACTTTTACATTATCCTAATTTCCTATCTTAATGCATTCTTGATGAATTAAGTGCTTTGAGATGGGTTAGGAAGAGCTTCACACTTACTATTAGATACTTTACTTGTCTGATTACCTTGTGTACTGAGTGTGTCAACTTGATCTTTGGCTTTAACAAATTTAACTTTTTTTGAGTTACTACAACATCCTTTTTGACTGTTGTTTTCATTCTCATTTCTCCTTTTATTGCTTCTAGAATTAGGGTTTCTCATGTTGTTCATTCTACAAAATCTTGTTGTATGACCAAATTTTTACATATTTGGCAAACTACTCCATTGGTTCCATATATCACTCCTGTCTGGTTGATTTTTGTTTTATAGTTTCTGGCAATGTGTCCAATCTTGTTGCATCTATAACACACAACTCCATTCCTTCTGTTCATATCTTCAGTAGGTTTGTTATCTGCATGGTTAGTATCTCTAAACATTCTACTAATATTATTATCATTAGATCTAGGTTTCTTACAATCAATAGCTCTATGTCCAAAACCATGACAATTATAACAATAACCATTGAGAGGTTTGAATTTCTTACCCATGTAATCTTTCTTCATATGTTCAAATTCATTTCATGTAAAACATCTACCTTTGATGCAGGTCAAGGATGGTGGATCCAATTAAGGATAGTCCAACCTTGCAACTAACTAACAACATAATGAAATTACACAACACAATAATTATTTCAACATAATTTTCATTAACATGCTTGGCTATAAGGCCTTCCAGGTTAGGGACAATTATAATTAGAAACAATTATGCAAGATCAACAAAGATCTAAGTCCAACTCCATCTAGTCCAATTCTGAAAACAATCAGCAACTGGTGAAAACCCTAATGCAGATCTAAACTTGAGCTTGCAAGCCTCCAAGAAATCTCTTTGTCTCCAAGCACATAAACCACTAGCTCTGCTATTACAAAATATCATAAATCAATCTGATCTTCAAGGTCTCACAGGATCCAAGTCTACACTATCTTTTCCATAAATTCACTTATCTGATTCCCCCAGATTCACTCTCTAAACAACTACCCAAACACTCCTTAAATAGTAATCTTTAGCCACAAGTCAGTTCAAAGAAATAATTAACTCCTACAAACAAATATTAAATGCCACAATAGTCGGCTCTTAAATAGCTTTACAATTATTTAATTCTCCATGTCAGCCTCTAGATCTACCTAGGAGAATGGAACAATAGATACCAATAATAAATGTAGCAAGTCAGCCAACCAAATCACCAAGAACTCTAGTCGGTAAGATGCAACTACCGAGAAATAGTGAAACAACCAAGCATGCCAAGCATGGCCGAGCAACATAGGAATCGATGAGCACTAGTTTCACTGAGTTCCTTCAGTGATTGAGCTTCCTTCAATAACCAAGACCATTGGTTAAAGATGCAACTGATCACCATAGAACCAAACAACGCACATCCATGCAGATTCACCAAATACCCTAGAATGCCCCTACATAAGACACCCCAGGTTTGAAAAGATGTTCTCATATTCTGGAAGAACATCTTCTAGGATTCAACACATAAATCCTGAACTGGTTCTTCACATACAATTCCTCCAACTGCTTAGCTTGCATACTATTCCACTTCAATTTTCTATATCTTTTCAAGTCTTTCCTTGATAACACATAGGCTTGTTTCTCAAACTAATCATTCATACCTTCAAGATCTACCAACTCAACTCAACTACCAATACTTAGGCTTCTCTGACTAAGTGTTGTATCCAGCAAATGCATCAGGAAAAACTTGCTATCATCCTTATCAACAATAAACAGATTCTTAACACAATCATACATAGCTTTACAATCATATTGCCAAGGTCTACCGAGCAATATATCACAACTATTCATCTCCACAATGTCACATAACACAAGATCCTTATACTAGCCAATCTGAACATCAACAAAATAATGTTCTCTCACCTTTAGAGAATGATCATCTTGTAACCAACCAATCCTATAAGGATAAGGATGCTTCATTCTCTTCAAACCAAGTTTCTAAACCATGTACTTAGCAACAAGGTTATCAGTACTACCACTGTCAACAATTACATCCCAAAGTTTACCTCTAGACTTGCACTGACTCTTGAACAAGTTACTCCTCTAACAAGGTTCCTCCTTTGTACCGAGAAATGTTCACTGAACTAGTAAGCTCTCAGATTTAGGTTCATTCTGAATGTTTTCATTTACCATAGCAGTCTATTGGTCACCAAGCTTCTTCTCTGTACACTCAAAAGAATGGTGTCCTTCACCACAATTATAACAAGTACCTTTAAAGATAACTCTACCTATCTTCTTCTTTGGTTCTATAGGTTTCTATTCATCTTCTGCAGTCAGTTTATCCTTCACCGAGTGATCAATCTTTTCCTTTCCTCAGGAATTACTATTCTGCCTCCTTTCCAACTTATCTTCTACCTTCAGAGCATACTGATAAGCATCTTCAATAGAATCAATCTTCTACTTACCAAGCTCATCCTAAATATTGAATCTCAAACAATTCACATACCAAACTACCCTTTCCTTACCAAGTTCTCTATGTCCAGACTGAATAGTAATCTTGTAGAACTCCTCGGTATAGTCTTCAATACTCAAATCTTTCTATTTTAGATTTTGCAACTTATTAAACAAGTCAAGCTCATAGTCAGTAGGTATGAACTTAGCTTTCAATTTAGTCACCATCAACCTCCAATGATTAATCTTCATTTCATCTTCATCTTCTCTATCTCTTTGTAATTCTTTCCACCAAAGAGTAGCATGTCCCTTCAACTTAGTTTGAGCCAACCTCACTCTAAAAGGATCTTCAATTTTTTCAAGCTCAAAGAAGTCTTCAAGTTCACCAATCCAATCAATTAAATTCTCAAGTCTCAAAGTACCAGTGAAAGTAGAAACTTCCATTCAATAACTAGTACTTAATCGAGCTCCAGATCTATGTAACCGATGAGTTCTATCTTCACCAGATCTATCTCTCTGGTCATCACCACTAGATCCAGTAGCTTCAAAGTCTTCAACATCTTCAGTACCAACATTCTGAGGTATGCTAGTAACAACTCTCATGATCTCAGCGATCATGTCATTCTTCATCAACTCCATCTCAAATCTGAAATCTAATTTCACCTTCTCTGTAATCTTTGATTCCATAGGATCACAGAGATCTGCAATCTCTCTAGGGTCCAATATTCTCAGAGGCATCCTTAAAGATAAGAAAACCAAAGCAACAAAAATCTACACTGACCACCTTGTGACAAACTTCAAGTTGTATACAAGTCAAATCAGCTTGCCACCTCGCATGAACAACTAGGGCAAGATTCCACAAGTTCAGTGCCATAGATCTACAACTTAGATCGTATGATCTATTTGCCAACTAGGTCAATTTTGCAAGATCAACCCTCACTCAAGAACAACCTTCACACAAGATCTAACCTTTTTCTCAAGAACAAACTTCGCTTTGATACCACCTGACATAGGTCAAGGATGGTGGATCCAATTAAGGACAGTCCAACCTTCCAGCTAACTAACAACACAACAAAATTACACAACACAAAAATTATTTCAATAGAATTTTTATTAACATGCCCAGCTGTAAGGCCTTCTGGGTTAGGGCCAATTACAATTAGAAACAATTCTGCAAGATCAACAAAGATCTTAGTCCAACTCTAGCCAGTCCAGTTCTGAAAACAATCAGCAACTAGTGAAAACCCTAAGGCAGATCTACTCTTGAGCTCGCAAGCCTCCAAGAAATCTCCTTGTCTCCAAGCACACAAACCACTAGCTCTGCTATTACAAACTATCATAAATCAATCTGATCTTCAAGATCTCATAGGATCTAAGTCTACACTATCTTTTCCACAACTTCACTTAGCTAATTCCCACAAATCTTCTCTCTAAAAAACTACCCAAACACTCCTTAAATACTAATCTTCAGCCACAAGTCAGCTTGAAGAAACAATTAACACCTACAAAAAAATATTAAATGCCACAAAAGTCAGCTCTTAAATAGCTTTACAATTATTTAATTCTCCATGTCGACCTCTAGATCTACCTAGGAGAATGCAACAACATACACCAACAATAAATGCACCAAGTCGGCCAACTAGATCACCAAGAACTCCAATTAGTAAGATGTAACTACTGAGCAATAGTGAAACAACCAAGCATGCCAAGCATGATCGAGAAACATAGGCATCACTGAGCACCATTTTCACCAAGTTCCTTCAGCGACTAAGCTTCCTTCAATAATCAAGACTATCGGTTAAAGCTGCAACTAAGCACCATAGAACCAAAACAACACACCTCCATGCAAATTCACTTAATACCCTAGAATGCCCCTACATCAACCTTTAAATTCTCTTTGTGTATCTTTAGGTGGATTAGGTATGTCTTCAGGTTTGTTAGCTTCATCAGGGTTCTTTTCACCTTTGTTCTCAAAGAGTTTCAGATTTGGTTCCTTGTGTTTTTCACTTGTCTTATATGAATTAAATCCAAGACCAGTTTTATCATAATAAGGCTTTTGATAAGACATTTGTTCATCAATATTCTCACTGGTGGAATATAGTTCTCAAGATGTTGTTTGGATTGAGTCAATTCACCTTTCATAATTGTGTTATAATTATCGAGTTCAGCATACTGTAATTTAGTTTTCTCAAGTTCAGATGTCACTTTACAAAGTTTAGACTTCAGATCTTCATTTTATGATTTTAGATTTGATTCATTCTTTCTATTTCCATGTTTCAAACTTAACTTCAGATCTACAATCTTTAATTCATGTTTAAGGATCTCATTTTCTTTCTTCAGATTTGAAACTTCATCATAATATTTGATTTGAATTGTAGGTTCTTTCATTGATTTTAGTTCTTCCACTTTTTCTTTTAGTTTCTCAATGAAGTTCTTTGCATCATCAAATTTCCCTTTCAAAGTATCTCTTTCTTTAGTAAGAATATCAATATGTTCAAGAGATTCTTCAAGATTCTTCTACAATTGATCTATATCCATAGAGATCTTACTCAAGCTGCTAGGCTTTCTCTGAATAATTTTCTTCTGAGTAACTAAGCTCTAATACCAATTGTTAGAAATAGGGAATATTGAGAGGGGGTAGGGGAAATCAATATTCTACAAAATTTTACTTTTGCACAATTATGGATATAAAAAATTAACTTGATGCTTGCAAAAAAAATTAAACTAATTAACATGCATAACAATAAAGAAAATGAACTCATAACACCATGTTTGTTCTTGAGTAAATCCTAGCCAAGGGAAAACCCTAGTGGGGATGATACCCACAATTGATCCACTAAAAAAAGTATCTGGTTAAGGATGTTGACCCTATTAGGAGTCTATTACATGCATATATAGTGTCTCTATCCTAATTAAAGGACTCTAGGCCTTCTTAGAAGCATCAACTCTTCTAGGATTTGGTATTACAAAATGGAATGTTTACAAGATGAGCTCACTACCCAAACATGTAATATATAATGATATATGATTACAAAAGGTAAAGTACATAACCTTTTATTGCTATCAAATAGCTTTCCTATTCTGATTTAGATTTATAGCTTCTTCACTTTCATATACAATGTCTACTTTCTTTTCTTTTATAACATACAACTTTGCATCATAGTATTACAATATCTTATTACATTCTCTATCCCTTTTCACATTACATGCTTCTTACATATATACCAGTTATTAAGAATAATAACTTTACAATCAGCTTAACAAAGCATAAACACATTCCAAAATACAAAACTAACTTCTGCTTCCCAAGAGTTAACTGTTATCACTATATTAAATTTTTCTAGCTTCATGCTAGAATTTTTGGAAAATCTAGTTCTTAGACCCGAGGGTAAGGTTTTATAGTGAAAACCCTAGGTTTAATGGGAGCCCTAGCTGGTCTTAGGTCTTAGGCTTTGTTCTAATTCTGCATTACCTTTTTGGTTCACTAACTCTCCAAATAAAACATGTGCTATTTTTGTCCCCTTTTAAGTCACCACAGTACATGTTATGTGGTTAGGTTATTATACGAGACCCTTTTTAATATTTCCCTCAATGCCTAAGTTTCCCGTGGTATTTTCCTAAGTATCAAAGCTTTCAAAATGAGTGGATGTCATTAAATATCACAACTCTCTATTGTCAGAATCTCTGACATGTGATCTAGCAATGAACAGACATCTATCACAGCGGGCCCATCTTTGGTGTTGTGTTGGCGGTTAAACATAATAGTGTATCAATGACTATCATTATACCATTGGGTCAAGATGATTCCTTTTTAAGCATTGCAGTATAATGACAAGCATATGATCAAGCTTTACTGATAGCAGCAAGATTCTTGACATGATAGTCTCAGCGGTGTGTTTTCCAGGTTGACACTTGTTGTTGGTGACATAACAGTAGTGGGGTTAGACTTTTCAAAGGGTAAAGCACAGTTTGATTCTGTGGTTGTCATTATACTGCTGATGGAAGATGTGAAGTATTTAAGCATCATGGTATAGTGACAACTATTCGATGCTATACGCTGGATGAGATGGTGGGTGGGGCCTTAAACTGGCATGTCACTCTAACATGTATGTTTCTAATTGGTTGAAATAAATACAATGTGGCAGTTCATGGGATATTTGATATTAAAGAAGAAATGGAGAAAAGGCCCGCCCACTTGTTTTTGTAAACATGGCATCTTTTGATTTGTCAGAAAGATAAATGAAGTGTCATAGTAGGGCCAGATTTCTTGGATGGTTAAGGTTTGATAGGATCTCATGGTTGTCATTATACCGCTGGGATAAAGTGCAAGATTTTTAAGGTTAGCGGTATAGCGATAGCCGTTGATCTTGTTTAAAGATGAGGACTGATAGGTGGGTCCTTTGTCGCTAGTTCATGATGACATGGTCATTTTTTATTGGCCAAGGGTAGTGATGACATGTCAGGTTGTAAGTATACTTGGCTAGAAGGATAAAGTTAGGGTTTTCCACCTGCTGATCTGTCCAACCTGGCATTTCCTGATTCAATAAAGTTTTCAAAAGGAAAGGTGGGGTCATTACTTTAGGAATAGGTAAAGCGCTATGAGTTGGAAAGAATCCTATGATTGTCATTACACTGTTGGATGAAGATGCTCAAATTCTACGTGTGCTCTTTAGCATTGAAATGACACCTGTCCACTCCAATCAAGGTAAAGTTAAGTTGTTTCTTTCCCCACATGGTTAATTTGAACTATTTTCATTGGCTGGGAACACATTTGGGAAAAAGCAAAATAAAGGTTAGTAGGCCTTTTGGGTGGTATTCAATGCTTATGCATATGTTCTTGTACAAGGGTGAGTAATTTTTTAGCTCAACAGTCAACATTACGAAGGAGAGAAATAGAGAAACCCTTCCAGTCCAATTGTGGACCCCAGCTTTGTCATGGGATAGAGTTGATGCCAGTTTCATTGCCTTTGACAAGGATTTTGCTTCAAGACTTAGGAAACTATTATTCTTTGACAATCCTAGGATCCCAAGGGAATTACTGAGATTAATCAGACCAAAGGAGTATTGTCAAGACATTACTATTGTCCATAATTTTGGGGATATAATTTTATATCTTGTTTCTATAGTTTTTAGGGTTTATGGTTGCAGAAAGGCACCTTACATTTTTCCTTACCAATTTCCATTGAAGGTAGGGTATGCTAAGATTCTGAGGTAGATTGGTGATCTACAAGAGAGTGCCCTTACTGGTAAAGGAAGAGGGAATTTTTTCCCTGATATAGCAATTACTCATCAATTTGTTATTACTAAAGGAGGATGGATATACTTAAACTAGGTATTGCAGCCCTATAGAATGTTTGCAGCTACAACAAGGTGTGCAGATAATGAGGGTTTCCTATCAGGGATGTTCAGAGATAAGATTAGGTGTGCTCTTATGGAGCACCAATTTAATTTCCTTGAGGACATAATAAGAAATGAGTTTGACCTCCAAACTCAAGAAATAAAAAAGGAAAAATGGGTAATCTACAAGAAGACTGTAGATTTCATTAGAAATTTTGATAAGGCTTATGACCCATTAAAGGGCTTTAAGCCATGGGGAAGAAAGGTAGAGGCTCTTATGAAGCATTTTGAAGGCATTATGCATGCAGTGAATGAGAAAAGGGCTGTTGTAAGCAAGACAGACCCTAAAAGGGCCAAACAAATTTTGAGTCAACCAAGGTACACAAAATTGACTCCTAAGGGAACATACACTATATAGAAGAGGAGTGGTTATAGTTTCCTTTTGCCAACACAATAGAGAGGTGAGGATCTTCCTTCTACCATGAGAGGAAAAAGACCAATAAATGATCTAGTAATGCAGGGACCCACTCCTAAGAGGCAGAGGAAAGAAGAATCAAGTCCAAGAGAGGAAGCTTATTCTCCTTCTTAGTTCCCCATCCAATTAGATGAACATTGGGTAGTAGAATAGTTGGTACAGATGAGGAATGAGGCAAACATTTTTGTTTCCAATGATGAGTTGCAAGAAGGAATGCTAGAGCCACCTAAGGAGGTTGCCATGGATCTCACTGTTGATGAGTTTGAGGGTAAACAAATGGACCCTATTCTAAAAAAGGCTAGTGATTCCTTTGTAGATGATGACAAATTTGTTAGGACAAGGGCATTTTAAAATTTTTTGTGGAGAATGAAAATAAATCAATACAAGGAGATCTATGAGAACAAGAAAGAAGAGTTCCCTGATAGGGACATCATAGAGATAGAAAATGAGACCAAGGTAGAAATGGTGAAGCAGTTTGAAAAGATTACTCTTGAGGAAGGGAGGGCTATGGTCCATACTACAGGGGTGCTAATTTTTCTAGAGTGGGATAAAGCTGATGCAAGTGTCTTTGATCAAGTCAAGAAGAGCAAGGTGAAGACTCCTGCTACTAAAGAACAGGCCCAACAGGTTGCTAGGGGAATTTCTTTCTCAGAAGATCATGTTTCCTTAGTAATGTGGTCCCTTAAGAGGGAGGAAGACAAAGGAAAAAGAGAGGCTCTCTCTATAGAATATGCAGACAATCTATTGGTACAAAGAGTAGGTGAAACTTCTGGTGTAGAAGCTTCAAACAAAAGATTCAAGGGATTGGTTTAGGGATTTTCCACATGGTAGCATAGGTTCATGGGATCAGCTTAGGCATTGTTTCAAAGAATAGTATGGTTATAAAATACATGAGGGTTTTATGCTAAATGAATTTAATAACATAAAGAAGAATTTTAATGAGGATGTTGTTGAGTTTAATGTCAGATTCCAAAAGGCCATGCATAAACTCTTGCAAGTCATCAGATTTGATGATAGAGTATGTCTTGTCACATATTTAAATTCTTTTGAATCTAAGATGGGCTACATTTTGAGAGATAAAAATCCAAGGAGTTGTGTTGAAGCTTACAAGCTAGCTATGAACATAGAGAGTAACCGAAGAATTTCAAGAAAGTTGGGAAGAAGGGAAGATAAAAAATCATAATTGTTGAATAGGAAAGATATAGGAAAGCCTATAAGTGTAAAACCTAAAGATGATGATAGCCTAAAGTAGATCTTGAAAGAAATAAAGGACTTGAAGCCTAGTGAGAGAAAAAATAATAAAGTTATAGGAGGGGATAAGCCTCCCTTTAATAATTTCAACAAATTACCAAGAATGCAGAACTACCCATACAATACTCAATGGAAAGATGGGAAGCCTATTCTTCCTAAGAGAGAGGATAAACCAAATGATAGGACTCCTGATCCATTACAAAAGAACTCAATGAATGTGGTGGAAGAGGTCCCATGGTGTATTACTTGTCAATCACCACATGATCCTAATTATTGTGTCATATCCCAAAGTATTTCTTCACAAGAGGAGCAAAATTGTAATGAGGAACAACCTTATGATGATCAGGGATGTGGGATGATTTCCTCCCATGTTTGGGATGAGGTTGACTCTACTGAAGAGGATGAAAATCACCATGTCTTTAATTATCAGACCAAAACTGAATCATACCATCAACAAGTTTTTTTAGATGAAGATAGTGAGCCTGATAACATCCAGTGCAATGTTTTGAAAATTAAGGAAATAGTTATTTCAAGGAGGCCTTCTGATGAGGAAATTTCCTTGATAACAGTAGATATGGTTACTCAAGCTAAAACAAATTACAACCTGAGAAATAGAGTGGTTGGTAATCCAAATCAGAAACCTGCTGGAATTTTCATCAAGAAAATAGACAAAGATGTAAAAGCATCATAGGATAAGTCTACGGATGAAAATGCTATTGATAAGGTCAAAATAAAGAAAAATGATAAACCTAACATTGTTTATAAGATAAAATCCAAGCCCACAATTGAGGTTGTTCCAGCTTTGCAGAAAGAGGATGGAGTCCATATTAAAAAACCCGCAGACATATCCATTGAGGAGATTGATAAAGAAGTTGCAAATTCAAAGTCAGATGTCTCTGATTCAAAATATGTTCCAATTGATATGAGAAAATTGTCGTCATAGATTACTATAAAAGTCCCTTTGTTGGAGATGATGAGAATAGAGGAACACAAGGAAAAGACCTTAAACTGGGTAAATGGTGTGGTACCCATGGATTCTCAAAAAATAGAAAGGATGGAGAAACAAGTAGAAACTATAAATGATGAAAATGAAAATAGAAATGAGGAGATTGTTTTTGAAATTCCCCAAATTTATTTGGATGCAAATGTTGTTAGTACTACAATAGAAATAGTTGATCCTTTCTTTTTGACTCTGTAGATAAATGGAAAGTTGCTAAAAAATTGTATGATTGATTCTAGAGCATCAAAAACTATTTTTTAGGAATGAATGTTGAATGTTTGGTAGTCATTCTATAGCAGTTGTTGTTGCATTCATGACTATGATTGTCATTGGTGTCAACACAGTGATCTTCTAGAGACTCGCAGAGGAGAAAATAATGTTTTGATTAGCGCATGTGGTATATTGCAATTGGAGCTATGTGATGTTGATGTTATACTCTTTGATATGTTATATGCCTATGGTTAAGAGCATAGATAGTAATTTATTTATTCATGAAAGTTATGAGCATTTTGGTGGAAGCAGTATTCAGGCAGTGTTCCTGAGTAGCAGTTTGTGGAAATCAAATGATATCTCCTAAGTGGGATGGAATCTAGTTTTGTGTAGTTAAAGAGAAGCTTGAGACACATTAATAGTGATTTGGATGACATCACAAATTTTGAGGTCACATGAGTGAAGAGTTATTGTATTTGGAAGCTGACAGTTTTGTGTATTTTTGATGTAGCGTGTGGAAACTTTTATTTTGTAATTGTGTGCCGACTCATTTTTAATTATTTGAGTGTGGTATAAAGGAAGGAATGATTTTAATTTTTTTTATATGGAATATTGAATGAGCATGGTATGGTTGAATGAAAATGTATGCATGAAGTAAAGAAGAGAGCTAATGAAGTTGTGAAAGCAAAATTGTGAAGGAAGACATGTGCAGTACATAGATTTGAATGTGAGATCCGGTGTAGCAGTGAGTGTGGTTTGGCATAGTGAAGGAGGTAACATATCTCATATTATTCTATTGAATAATCTTAAGGTTAGTTGGATGGTGTGTTCAGTGATCTTACCCTGAAGCTATTTGGGCAGTGGGTCCTTCTCTCTTCCATAACTCCTAATAGGGTTAGAATATTTTAATAGGGATTCAAAATCTCCTAACAGGGATTCATATGTACTGAATGTATTTCATAAGACTCCTAACAGATTCCATCCTTTCACAAGGAATATTCATATTAGTGCATCTTTTGTGGGCATCATTCCCACCAGGGTTTACTCTCTGATCAAGAGGTTCCCTAGTCAACATATCTTGTGTTATTGTGTCATTGTGTATGAGTATCTTTCTATGGTTGGTAATTATATTGTTTACATGGTTAAATGCTATTGAAGTTGATAAAAGTTGTAATTATTAGACAATTGATTCACCCCCCCCTCTCAGTTATCTTGGTGGTCTTTACTTTCTAACACTATTATGCCTACTAAGGTTATGAATTCATTAGGTTTAAAGGTGGACACACCTCATGGTAGATGTTAAGAAATGGATTCAAGGGAAGTTCTAGTTGTGGGTACTATCAAGGCTCTACCTTATAGACTGGTTGCATACCCCAACAAACAATTGACCATGAGTGTCTTGGTAGTGGATATTCCTCCCCAGTATGGGATGTTACTATAAAGAAAGTGGAGTGCTTCCATGGGAGGTAGCATAAAAATGCAATTTGTCATTTGCCACTTTCAACTTGGAGGGACAGAACATTAAGGTTTCTAGAGAACTCAGAACTCCACATATGATTAAAGAAGAAGAACACACCATGAATTGCTTTCTTGACACTGACATTAATGCTTTCAAGGTTCAAGAAAAAGGTAATGATGAGAATGTTGAAAATACACATAAGTCAGAAAGCTAGGAGGGATGGATTGATCTTAACAGTTTATGGACCATGTATTTTGATGGTGCAAATAGAAAGGAAGGATCTGGAGCTAGAATATTGCTCATATTTCCAAATGTTAAAAATTTCAAATTCTCCTTTACTTTTCTATTCTCATGCACAAATAATGTTGAAAAATACGAAGCTCTATTGATAGGTCTAAGGTTGGCATCAAGGTAAGGCATAAAATGTTTAAAAGTAGTGGGTGATTCTGAGTTAGTTGTCTCCCAAGTTAGATCAAAGTATGCCTCAATAAATCAGAAATTGAAGTAGTATAGGAATTTAGTATGGGATGAGATTGCAAGTTTCAGTGCTTTTAATATTTGTTGGATGGAAAGAAGTCAAAATAGAATGGCAGATTTGTTGGCTAATGTGGCCCTTAGACCTGAAGATGTTACATTTGCAGATATTTCCAATATAGAAGTGCAGGCCATGCCTTCAATCCGTGATAATGTAGATAATTGGAAAGTTTTCTTTGATGACCAAGACATATTAAGATTTCTCCAGTGTGAATCTCATTTTGGTGACAAAGAAATGGATTTCTGTACCTATGTTGATACAGTAAATGGTAGAGATGTCATTTTTTGAAAAGTGATTTAGCAGTTAAAATCAAATAGAGTTCCCAAATGATTAGTTGCTCTTGAAAGGGAATTTGACAATAAAGACAAGGCTTTTTCTACTAGTACTAATAAGACTAATGATCTTGGAGAAATAAACTTGGGCATAGGAATTGTCCCCAAGAATGTTTATATAGGTAAATGTTTGTCCCCAAGAACTAGAAAAAATTTGATTGATCTCCTCAGAAAATTTAGGCATGTTTTTGCCTAGTCTTATGAAGATCTCAAAGCTTATAGGGAGGACCTCTTTCAACATGAGATTCCACTCAAAGAAGGCACAAAACCTTTTAGACAGAAGTTGAGACCTGTTAACCCTACCTTGGCACCTAAAATGTAGGGTGAACTCAAGAAGATGTTGGATGCTAGAATAATCAAGCCTATTAGGAACTCCACTTGGGTTTCAAATTTGGTGCCTGTCAGAAAGAAGAATGGTGACATTAGGCTTTGTGTTGATTTTAGAAATCTTAACATAAATTCTCTGAAGGATAACTATGGATTACCAAATATGGAGAACATGTTGCAGAATTCACTAGGTCAGAATTGATGTCCATGATGGATGGCTTTTCTGGTTACAATCAGGTAATGGTCAAAGACACAGAGAAATTTAAAACTGCATTTACAACCCCATGGGGGACATATGTTTATGTAAGGATGCCTTTTGGGTTGACTAATGTTGGTGCCACTTTTCAAAGGGCTATGGATGTAGCCTTTGCAGATTTTATTGATAGATTCATGGTGGGATATCAAGATGATCTAATAGCTTTCTTAGCAAAGGAAGAACAACATTGCCAACATCTAGAAAGGATTTTCATTAGAGCATTAGAATATGGGGTTTCTTTGAACCCAAAGAAGTGTGCTTTTTGTGTGGTAGAAGGAAAACTTCTAGGGCATATTGTTTTAAAGGATGAGGTGAGGATAGACCCTGAAAGGGTGGCAGCTATTGATAAACTATCTCTACCAAAGAATATAAAGGGAATTCAGTCCTTTTTAGGATAGGTCATTTCTTGAGGAGATTTATTACAAACTTTGTGGAAATTAGCATTCCCATATCAAGAATTTTAAAGAAGGGAGAAAAGGTTGAGTGGAATGTGGAAGCAATATAGGATTTTAATGATATTAAAAGGGCTATCAAGCATGCCCTAGTTTTGAAAAAACTAGATTATAGAAAGCCTATGCAAATATTTTCCTTTGCATTTGCCCATACTGTTGCAGCAGTACTGTTATAGAAAAATGTTGATGGTTTTGAACAACCTATTTTTTTTTTCAGCAAGACCTTACAGGAAACAAAATTAAACTATGATATCATTGAGAAGCAAGCTTATGCCTTGGTAAAAGCTATTAAAACATCTAGATGTTATTTTGTTGGAGCCATAGTGGTTGCCTATGTTCCAAGTGCTGTAGTCAAGGATATCTTGGTCTAGCAAGAAGTTTCAGGAAGAAGATGTAGATGGATCAATAAGATTCAAGAGTTTAATATTGAAATTCACATTACAAAGTTGGTAAGAGGGTTGGGCCTAGAAAAGTTGATGGCGCAAAGAAAACTAAATGCAAACCAGATAAATATGTCAGAGGAGGATCAAAGACCTTTTGTATCTAACATGGATTGCTATGAGTGGTACACAATTATTGTCAAATATTTGCAAAAGATGGTTTTACCTCTTGGACTAGATGATAACAAGAAAACAACTATCAAGATTCATTCCATAAGATATGCAATTATAAGTGGTGAGTTATGGTTGAGGAGCAATGAAGGTGTCTTGCTTAGGTGTGTAGATTAGTATAGGGCCAAGCTTTTGATGGATGAAATGCATAATGGGATTTCTGGAGGATAGTATATGGCAAAGACTACAACCCATAAAATTATCAGGTCAGGTTTTTGGTGGCCATCACTTTTCAAAGATACCCATTAGTTTGTGAAGAAGTGTGATCCTTGTCAAAGATTTGCAAGGAAATTGAAATTTAGTGGAAACTTGCCTCTCAAACTTGTTACTATTTAGGATCCTTTCCAAAAGTGGGGTATGGATTTCATTGGTGAAATCCCTAGTAAGTCCAGTGGTGGAAATTCCTATATCTTGGTGGCAACTGATTACTTCACCAAGTGGGTTGAGGCAATCCCTTCAAGAAGAGCAACTAGTAAGGTGGTAACATACTTTATCATGCAAAATATCCTTACAAGGTTTGGTTGCCTAGAAACTATGGTGGTTGATAATGCAATGTGTTTTAGGTCAGAGGAGTTTGTTGAATTTTATCAAAATAATGGTATAAAAATCTCATACTCATCTCCTTATCATCCACAAGGAAATGGCCAAGAAGAATCCAGTAACAAGAGTTTGATTAAAATTTTGAAAAGAGTGTTAGATAAGAACAAGGGGGCTTGGGACTCCCAATTATTACAAGCCTTATGGGCTGATAGGGTTACAATAAAGAAAGTGTTAGAAAGTAAAGATCCCCAAGATAATTGAGAGGGGGGGGTGAATCAGTTATCAGATAATTTATCTATTCAACAACTTTAAATAATATAATCAATGTACTGATCAACCATAGAAAGATAATCATACACAATTGCACAATAACACAAGATATGTTGACTAGGGAACCTCTTGAAAAGAGTAAACCTCAGTGGGAATGATGCCCACAAAATGATGCACTAATATGAAAGTTCCTTGTTAGAGGATGGACCCTGTTAGGAGTCTTATGAAATACATTCAATGCATATAAATCCCTGTTAAAAGATTCTAACCCGGTTAAGAGTTTATGGAAGACAGAAGGACCCACTGCCCGAACAGCTTCAAGGCAAGATCTCTGAACCCACTATCCAAAAGATCTTAGAATTATTCAATAGAATAATATGAAATATATATTACCTCCTTCACACTATGCCAAAACTACACTCTCTACTACACAAGATCATAATTCCAGATCTCTGTACTCACAAGTCTTCCTTCATCACTGAATTAGCTCTTTTCTTCACTTCATGCATATATAAACATCATAATCTTCTTAGTACACATTAAAATAAGGAAAAAATTCCTTCTTATATACCAAACTCAAATAATTACAAATGATTTGGTCCTCAATTACAAAATAATAGATTCTACATGCTACACACAGAATTCACATAAAATTATCGACTTCCAATTACTGTAACTTTCTCCAAACATATCCTCAAAGTTTTCACTATGAACCACATCATCATTAATGAGTCTCCAACATCTCTTTAACTGCACAAAATTAGATTCCATCACAGCCAAGAGATATCCTCCGATTTCTGAACATCGCTACACAGAAACACTATCTAAACATTGCTTTCACCAAAATGCTCATAAATCTTACAAATTGATGAATTTATTTTTGCACTATTAACCATAGGTTAATAACACACCAAAGAACATACCATCAATTACACAAAATCCAATCTACAATACAACATGTGTGCAAAACAAAACTGTACCTACTTTCCTGCTAATATCCAGAATATCACTGTGTTGACATCAATGACAATCCAAGTCATGAATGCAACAACAACTGCTACAAAATGACTACCAAAACACTTTGCATTCATTCCTAACAATCTCCCCCATTGGCATTGATGTCAACATAGATGAAAAACATCCAATGTTCCAAAAATCCAATACTGCAACATCACTGCAAAATATCAAATCAAATCTTGCTTCATTTTCCTATTCAACTCTCTCATACAATCCACAATGTTTTTCATGTATATCTCTCCCCCATTGACATCAATGACAAAAATTCTATCACTAAGTCAACAAAAAGTTAATGTCAAAAGACACTTTTCAGAAAAATACAATAACAAGAGTCCTCATGACTCAACTCATAAACTCCCCCATAGAGGAAGTTCCAACATCCAATCGAGAAGAAAGATAGGGCTCATATACCACTAGACGGATGCAATCATCTACATCAATTCTCAAGTTGGGGCATAACCCCAAGCATACCTCTCAGATACACAAATGTATCCTTAGGTAAAGGCTTTGTAAATATATCTGCTATCTGCTCCTTTGTACTTATGTACTCCAATCTTACTTCTTTTTCTGCAACTTTCTCTCTTACAACATGATACTTGATCTCAATATGTTTAGTCTTAGAATGTAAAATAGGATTTTTTGACATACTCACTATACTGGTGTTATCACAATGTATAACAACAGGCTCATTAAATTTTATTCCAATATCTTTCAACATCTACTTCATCCAAATAATCTGATTACAATTATTTGCTGCTGCAACATATTCTGCTTCTGTTGTGCTTTGTGAAGTACAATTCTTCTTCTTACTTAGCCAAGAGACCAATTTTCCTCCAAGAAAAAAGGCTCCACCACTAGTGCTTTTCTTGTCATCAATGCTACCTCCCCAATCTGCATTAGTATAGGCACATAAGGTAAAATCATTAGAATTCTCATACCATAATCCATAATCCATTATTCCTTTCAGATATCTTAGTATCCTCTTTACTACTGCATAATGTGATTCTCCAGGTTCTACTTGAAATCTTGCTACAATCCCCACTAAATGTGCTATATAAGGTCTTGTATGTGTCAAGTACTGCAATCCTCCAATCATAGATCTGTACTTTTTCTGCTCAACTGCTGGTGTCTCATCTTTGCTAGATAACTTATGTCTGGTTACCATAGGTGTTCCAACAGGTTTAGAATCTTCCATTCCAAATCTTTTCAATAATTCATTTAAATACTTAGTATGACTTACAAATATACCTTCCTTGCTTTGTGTTATCTATAATCCCAAAAAGTATTTCATTTCTCCAATCATGCTCATCTCAAATTCAGTCTTCATTTCATCTGCAAATTTGTCACTAGCTTCATCTTCTCCTCCAAAGATAATATCATCAACAAATATAACTATAACCAACAAAACATTCTCAATTTCTTTTGTGTATAAGTTACTATCTGCTGTTCCTTTTATAAATCCCAATTTCAATAAATACTTATCCAATCTTGCATACCAGGTTCTAGGTGCCTATTTTAGTCCATATAAAGCTTTCTTTAACTTACATACCATATATCCTTCTTGTGTTAAAGGAAAACCTTCATGCTGCTCAATGTAGACTTCTTCCAATTCACCATTCAAAAATGCCGACTTCACATCCATCTGATACACTCTGAATTTCTTGTAAGTTGCATATGCTAGAAACATTCTCACTGCTTCAAGTCTGGCCATAGGTGCAAAAGTTTCTTCATAGTCAATTCCTTCTTGTTGTGAATATCCTTTAGATACCAATCTTGCTTTGTTTCTTATCACTTCTCCTTGTTCATTCATCTTGTTTCTGAATACCCACTTTGTTCCAATCACATTCTTGTCTTAAGGTCTAGGGACCAATTCCCATGTCTTGTTTTTTTCAATCTACTATAGTTCTTCTTTCATAGCATTGATCCAATGTTCATCTTCACAAGCTTCATTAGTAGTCTTAGGTTCAATTTGAGAAATCAAACATAAATGTACCTTATTTTGAGTCAAAACTCCTCTATCTAAACTTCCAATAACTTGCTCAACAGGGTGATGTCTTGAAGTATACTTGTTAGGTGTCATAGTTACTGATCTTGTTCCGACTGTAGATTCTTCTTTGCTTTCTTCTCTATTTTCTTCTCTGTCTTCTTCAGTATGACTTTCATTCAGCAAATCACTATTAGTTTCAAAAAATAAATCTACATTTTCAATGTTAGGCTGAGGTTGTGCTTCTCCATCAGATTCATAATCAAGCATTCTTTCCTAAATTTTAAACTTCTCATCAACTTTTACATTTGCACTTTCAACAATAGTCTTAGTTCTTTTGTTATAACATCTATATGCTTTGCTTTTTAAAGAATATCCAAGAAATATTCCTTCATCACTTCTAGGATCAAACTTTCCTATATCATCATCTCTCTTTATATAACATTTACTTCCAAAAATTCTAAAATACTTAACTAAGGGTGTATGTCCAAACCATAATTCATAAGATGTCTTGTTTGTATCTGCTCTGATTTGTACTCTATTCATAGTGTATACTGCTGTGTTCACTGCTTCTCTCCACAAAGTTTTAGCCAAATCATTTTCAAACAACATAGCTCTTGCTGCTTTAGTTATTGACCTGTTTCTTCTTTCTGCAATACCATTTTGTTCTGGTGTTCTAGGGGCTGAAAGTTGTCTCTTAATGCCATTCATTTCACAAAAAGTGTTAAACTCTCTAAATGTAAATTCACCACCTCTATCAGATCTTAGACACTTAATCTTCATTCCAGATTCATTCTCAATTTTGCTTTTCATGATCTTAAACTTATCAAATGCTTCAGATTTTTTTTTCAAAAATGCAATCCACATCATTCTTGTAAAATCATCAACAATAATCATAAAATACCTTTCACCATAGAATCCTCTAGTCCTAGTAGGACCACTCAAGTCTGTATGAACAATGTCCAACTTCTCTGCTGATGTGAACTTCTTATTGGGAAATGAACTCCTTTTTGCTTTGCCATCATACATTCTTTGCAAATCATGTTAGTAGGTTTCATAATTCTAGGTAAATCTCTTACCACATGTGTAGTGCTCACCTTAACAATATTATCAAAGTTTATATGACAAAACCTTTTATGCCATAACCAACTGTCATCAATCCTAGTTATCAAACATGTCATCTCAGTAGGATTCAACTGAAATACATTACCTTTGGTTCTGGATCCTTTTCCAATCAAATTTCCATCTTTATCTTTTATCACACAAGTTTTCTCAAAAAACCAAACTTGATAACCCTTATCAACCAATTGTCCAATGCTTAGTAGATTATGTCTTAGTCCATCAACAAAGTAAACATCATCAGTGAGAGTCTTTCCATCAAGAGTAATAAATCATATACCCTTAATCAAAAAAGGTGCATTGTTACCAACCCTAACAATTCCTCCATCATAATTATCTAACTTAACAAACTTTATTTTATCTCCAGTCATATGATGTGAACAACCACTGTCTATAATCCAATCAGATTTCTTTTCAACTTTTGAAACTAATGCTTTTTCTTCCCTTTTATTAGATTCAAAACTTTCTTCTTTACTTGCTACAAATCCTATTTCCTCAAAGTTATCATTATCACTATCACTTAAATGTTTTTCAATTCCTGCTTCAAAATCTTCATCATTTGCATAATAACATTCTTTAGATATCCTAGGTTTAAAGTTGCTTCTATACTTCTTAACTCTTTTAGGACATTTAGATGCAAAATGACCATATTCTTGACAAGTCCAACATTTAAAGATTTTCTTACCATCTGGTTCTCTTTTTACAAGTAATGCAATACCTTCTTCAATCTTCTTATCTTCCTCAGATCTGCTACTACTGGCATAATCTCCATTCACACTAATACTTCTTGTAGGTCTAATGCTAAGAGCACTGAATGCTATTTCCATTCTAGATAGCTCTCCTGATAATCTCAAGTTCATCTTTGTTGTTTCTAATCTTCCAAGAAGAGTCTCTCTTGAAAATTTTGATGTACAAGGTATCACTTGTTCAATCATCTATGTTGTCTGCTTGAATACTGGTGTCAAAGTTCTCAGAATTTTCCATATTACTTCATTCTCTGTCTTATCACCTCCATAAGACTTTATTCCTGTCATAATCTCAGACATCCTACCAATATAACTTCTAATAGATTCATCTTCCATCATTATGATATCTTCAAATGCACAAATCCAATTATTTAATCTAGCCTTCTTTGCATGTTCATCACCTTCAAAAGTAGAATGTAAAGCTTTCCAAATTGTATGAGATGTTTTCAAACATCTTACCTGACTATATTCATTCTCTGATAGTGTTGACAAAAGTGTTTCTCTTGCAAGTATGTTACACATGAATAGATCTAGTTCATCTTTAGTTCTTGCCTCTAGATTGTCTTCCTCAATGATAGTCTTCTCATTCTTTGTAATCAACCAATAACTTGGTCCTAAACACAATAGATGTGTCTTCATCTTTTCTTTCCAGCTGTCAAAATTCACTCCATCAAACTTAGGGCTTTCTTTTCTGAAATTCACCATGGATCTCCTTAAGTTGTTAAACTTTTCTTTCAAGGACCTGCCACTTTGATACCAATTGTTAGAAAGTAAAGATCCCCAATATAACTAAGAGGGGGGGGGGGGTGAATTAGTTATTAGATAATTTATCCATTCAAAAACTTTAAACAATATAATCAATGTACTGATCAACTATAGAAAGATAATCATACACAATTGCACAATAACACAAGATATGTTAACTAGGGAACCTCTTGAAAAGAGTAAACCCCGGTGGGAATGATGCCCACAAAATGATGCACTAATATGAAAGTTTCTTGTTAGAGGATGGACCCTGTTAGGAGTCTTATGAAATACATTCAATACATATAAATCCCTGTTAGGAGATTTTGAATCTCTGTTAAAAGATTCTAACCCGGTTAAGAGTTTATGGAAGACAGAAGGACCCACTGCCCAAACAACTTCAAGGCAAGATCTCTGAACCCACTGTCCAAAAGATCTTAGAATTATTCAACAGAATAATATGAAATATATATTACCTCCTTCACACTATGCCAAAACTGCACTCTTTGCTACACAAGATCACAATTCTAGATCTCTGTACTCACAAGTCTTCCTTCATCACTAAATTAGCTCTTTTCTTCACTTCATGCATATATTCGCATCACAATCTTCTTAGTACAAATTAAAATAAGGAAAAAATTCCTTCTTATTGTAGACACCGAAAAATCCTTCAGAAAATAAATTATTTTTATTTTTTGAAAATCTTTGATGACATCATCATTTATTAATTAATTATTTATTTAATTAATTAATTTATTTTTATGGCATTAAATCCCTCTCTCTTAATTAAAAATCTTTAATTAAGGAATCTAGCCTAAAAATGTCATTTGGACATTATCCCTAATTTATTAATTATTTAATTAATAAATTGACCAAAAAGCTTCAAAAATAAATTAATTTATTTTTTATCCCAAACTTGGCCAATTTCCTTAAGACCACTAACCTCTTCCAAAATCTTCTAATCCCCTCTTAATTTCGATTAAAAGGCTAATCCCATCTTTTCTAACCCTAATCCCAAGGTTAAATATTTAATTAAGGTTAAATATTTAATTTTCATATTTCTTGAAAATATTTTAATAAATATTCCTAAAACTTAAGCTTTTGGAATGAATAACTTTTATTCCATGAAACTAAGGAGAAATCTAGACTCTTCTAGAATCTTCTCAAATCCACCCTCTTCACCCATCCTAATCCTTTTCTTTGTCCTAATCTAATCCTAATCCTACCCTTAAACCTTTGTGCAATCCTAACCAAGCTTAAGACTTTCCTAAACCAAAGCAAAGTCTTTCCTTCCAAATATCTCAACCACAAAGCATTTATTGCTTCCCCAAAGTCTTCAAAGTCTCTTAAAGCCCATTCATTGCTCTTACAAGCATTTATTTGGAGAGTTATGAGCTTGGAGCCCCCTTTGTTGACTCCTCTTTGCCCTTCCCTTCATCCACTCACCTTGTGACATGTGTCACCTCCTGATTGGTTGAGAACTAGCACAATCCATGTGCTTCCCTTTGAGTGAATCTTGGCCTCTCTTAAGGATTTCAATCCTGGCCATTCATTCCTCCTACCCCAAGCCTTTAGAAACCCTATAAATACCCTCACTTCCTAAGGCAAATCATCTTTCAACTCTCAAACTCAATAGCAAAGTCATAATGCCATTTTCATTCTAGCATAAGCATAAACTCATCATTTTAGATCATTTTCAAGCTTAAATCACATCTAAATTATCTTAATGGGATTAACATAGATTCATTTCTTGTTTAATCAATCTTAGTTCTTTCATTTAGCTTTGCATATTTGTGTGTTCTTGAGGCCTTTGAGGCAAAATAGGTCCCTCATACCTATTTTGTGTCATTTTGGGTCTTCTTGATCCTCAAATCATTTATCTTGCATGCTCCAAGTGCTTGAGTTTGCACACCCACATCCATCTATATCTAAGCATATCAAACGGTGCATGGGCACATCCGTTTTAAGCTTAAACTGAGGTGGCTTTGATTTCAGTTTGTTTACCTTTAAATTTGATTTGATTATATGCTATGACATTTGTTTGTCTTTGGCTTTCAAAACAGGTTTAGGTGCACTCTCCAAATCCTAGTCTACATTCTAGCATGCCCGGTGGGACCCAAACCACAATCATTTTGATGAAATTGTACTTTATATGCTTATATTTTGTAGGAAATAAAGAAATGTCGCCTTCATGAAAAGAAATGACGCCTACAGCAATTAAATGTCGCCTTCAAACAAAGAAATGTCACCTTCAACAAAAGAAATGTCACCTACAAAGAATTCAGTCACGCCTTCATGCAATTAAATCACGCCTTTGAGGAAAGAAATGACGCCTATGGGCTCTGTTTTCACGCCTGCATAACTGAGATTTTCCTGTTGTCGATAACTTTTGTTACGTCCGAGAATTCTCTTCTGTCGCCTTCTTGTAATAAAATCATGCCTGTGATGAAAGAAATCATGCCTGTAACGAAAGAAATCACACCTCTGGTTTCTTTATCTGTCACCGTTTGAGGTACAGAATGTCGCCTGTAGGAATTAAATGTCGCCTCTGCACTTTCCAGCGTCGCCTATAAGCTGGACAGTGTCACTTTTTAGTTTTTTGTCTTGAGTTGCTTAGGACTGGTTTTTTTCATTTCTTTTATTACAGCAAAGGTCAAACTCAATCTTGAATGAAACTAAAGGAAAGAACTTAGGTCCTAGAGTGTCATTGTCAATTTGAAAATCAAACCAAATCTTGAATGCACTAAAGGAACAAACAACTCTATTCCCTCATCTGTTTCAAGATTTCAAAGCAAGCAAACAAATTCAATCTTGAGTGATCTAAGGGATAAAACAAAGCTTTTTCAAAGTTCTTAAATCAACTCGCTAATCAAATCTTGAATGCACAAAAGGAAAGAACTTGCAAACGTTCAAAGCATTTACATTTTGAGGAAAAGAACAAATCAAAATCTAATCACGAGTGTCTTCATTTCAAAGTTCAAACATCACTTAATTAAATTTGGGAAAAGAACAAAATTTGCTTGATGTGCATGTAGGAGTTTTTCAATTCTTGCATAAACCTTGTTAGAGTAAGCAACGTGGAACATTTGAACTTGGACAAGTTCACCTGTTCTACTTTTAGCGAGGCCTGTCCAAGGAGAAGCGCTTCCTCCTCGGAGAACGACCTCAAACCGGTATCCCCTCCCGCCGGTATATAAATAAGCGAATACCAAAAGAATCGCTTACATCTCCTAATCACCGGGCGTTCGTGCCAAACATGTTTCTGGGGATGGTAAACATTCCTCTCCCCCAGCATAATTGGCAAGGCTCTTAAGTGAGTCACGGATGATCAGCAAAACCGGGTATGGAGACACCACGGAACTATTAAAAACCTAATAAACTAAAGGCTACCCTATCTACATCTGAAAGTATCAAAATCCTTGTGCAAGGACCGATTCCAAGGGGTTTACCGGGTCGCCTCAAGATTACTCACCATTTGTATTCCCTTCTAGGGGATACCAAGCTATGGGCAAGTGATTTTGATACTCACCTTCCTTAGGTAGATCTTTTTGAAGTGCTTGACAATCAAAGACTCCGTGAAAACACTTGTTGAAACATACACTTTCAAAGCTTTGTCAGAGTCAGTTGCCTTTGTTTGTATCCCGCAGGGTTGCTTTGTCCCTTGCAGAGATTGCTTTGACTTTAACTTTTGCCATTGGAAACCTTTGCCCCAAAATCAGAAGCCTCTTTTTCAAGTGATGCCCAGCAAGAATAAACATCCTAAAGCAAAGTTGCCCAAATCCCAAGCCTATCAAGAGAGAAAATTTATCAAGAAGAACACCAAGAGCTATCAAGCCATTATCCAAGCAACCCAAGCAGAAGAGAAGTCCCAAGCTAGACTTGAGAACATTGCCCATAACGCTCGCATCAAATAGTTCACCTTCCGTTTCCGAGTTAACCATCATTTTGTCAACCTTGAGCCAGAAGATTAGCCATTTCCTTGTTCATGTCTTTTCCCATCTTCAGATCTTGAAATCTTATCTCCAATAGCCTTGCATCTTAGTTTCATCCTAGTTTCACCCTTTGCATCAGCATCAAAACCTTAGTTGCATTTTCAAAACATCATAAAGTTGCATTTACATTCATCTTCCTACCAGCATTCTAGAATCAATCCTTGTCATTTGCATTATCCCTTTTAGATAGAAGCATTGTCCCTTCACCCTTCAATACCTTTTCCACCAGCATCCCCCCATCAGCTTTCCATATCTTTCCAGCAGATCCATCATCCTTTGTTCCAAATCCAGAGATCCACCAACACTTAGTGTTCTACCTTTTGAGTTCTTCCTATCCTATATCCAAGATCAGAGACCATCATCCTCTTTTTGGCACAACATGTTGTCATAAAGAAATCAAACCTTGTCCTTGCATAGCCATCATCTTGAGCAAGAGATTGGAGTGTATTGATAAGAAACCATTTGACCAAATATCATTAGTCTATCTTAGGTTGACCCCATCATATCTTTGATCCTCCATTTGGGAAAAATAGCAGCTCATTTGTTGACCACTCAGTAATCTTTCACCAGCTTTCCACCAGCAACCTATCTTTCCTTCACCATCTTGATCCATATCTGTTCCATCCAGCTTCCATCATCGCCATCTTGATCCCTGTCTTTGCATTTGCATCTTAGAAGTCATCATCTTTAGAAGTTCATCAACTTTGCATCCATCAACATCTTTTAGCCAAACATCTTGCATCCATTTAGCACTTGCATCTCCATGCCTGTTGAGACCAGATCTCAGAAAAGAAGAAGCATGAATCCTTATCCACCAACAACCTCATCCGATCCCAACCTTTTCACCAATGCCATGATGACCTACAATCCCCAGATCCAAGCCAGTAACCCATGTGAAGATCCAAACATCCCTTCATCCCCCTTGGCAAACCAAGCATTTGCAAATCCTCCAGAAAGCCCACCAGCAACCAATGCCCTTGTACCGCAACATCAGCAAAGCACATTTGCCCACTATCTGCCAGAAAGTACCTCTATCCCACCATCTCTCTATCCACGCATCCCCATCAAAACTATCCAAGTTCCAACACAAGCGTATTCTCCGTTTGTCCAATCATTCCCCGATCCTATCATGCAAACATCCCAAGAGCTTTCCACCATTCCCCTTTTCTTGCAAGGAAGCCTCACCAGTCCCGCAACACAAGCTGCAGCACCATCCGCTCCATCTCATACCCCTTTTTCTTCATCATCTGCTATGGCTGCCCAAGCCCAAAACCAACACTTAAACCAAAGTCAGCTTCCACCTCTCACGCAAGCTTTTACACCAAAAGCTTCGCCACCATCCGCAAGTCAAGCAACGCCTTTCACCATCAAAGGAGCACCGTCATCCTTCACCCCCCAAGCCCCTGTACCTTCTTCTTTGGGGTTAGCGCAATCGCTCCCCATTCCAACCTCATCTTTCTCTTGGGTGTTTCCTTCATTTTCCTCCTCACAAGCATCCGCTCAACCACAACCTCAACAAGCTCCTTTCTCTCAACCATCATTCGTGTCCCAAGCTCCCATTGCTCCTACCATTCCATCATCCGCTGCAATGTACCCTAACACAAGCTCTTAGTGGGGCCTTACACAAGAAGAAATGAAGGCATGGGGGATCCCATCTCAATCCCCTACATCCATGGTTGCAAGTCAACAAACCGCCTTCACCCAAGCAGCATAGCAACAACTACCCCAACCACCGCTAGCTTCAAGCTATTCATCCTAAATCCCAAATACCTTCCAGCAAGTTACACCACCTCAACAGCCAACTTTCCCCAGCTATCTTACCCCATCACCCTTTGCTTCTAGCTTTCCCACATCTGTTTCACCTCTAAGTAACGCAAGCATGCACCCAGCTTATATCAGCCAAACCCAAAGCCAACCTCAACAACTACCAACATCATACCCGCAAGCAGCATCATTCCAACAGCCTCCCCAACAGCAACCACATGTCTCCTTTCAGCAAACACCCATCATTCCTCAACAACAGCAAGTCCCTTACTATCAGCCTCAGCAACAAATCCCTATCATCCCCCAACAACAACAAGTTCCCACCTATCAGTTACAACAGCAAGTTCCAAATGTTCAATATCAGCAAGCAGTCCCACAACAACCACCAGTTCAATAACAACAAGCAGCCTAACAACATCAAGCGGTTTCATATCATTTACCACAATATCCCCCCATGCCACACCAGCAATATCCCCAGCAACCATTGCCCCAAAATCAGTTCCAACCTATTTATCCACAGCAACCGCCATATCCAGGTCCACAGCTTCCATCACAAGCAGAAGTTCCAGTTCCCTCACCACTCAATGCTGAGTGGGAAGCAATGAAAAATTCTCTAAAGGAGCTACAAAGTGGAACAGAGAATAAAACATACAAATTCGAAGAGGTGTGCTCATATCCCTTCGATCGGTCCATAGCAACTATCCCTTTCCCCAAGCATTTTGAGATGCCCAAGTTCGACAAGTATCGGGGGAAAGGAGATCCAGTAAACTATATCAAAGAGTTCTACATGGCGTGCCAAGAAGTGGCTTACAGTGATAACTATCTCCTGCGCCTGTTTCCCAAAAGCTTGGGAGGAACTGCTGTTGAGTGGTTTTACAAAATACCACATGGGACAATAAAAACCTTTGTTGAACTCTCTGAGAAGTTTGTCACACACTATGCCCATAATGTGGAGAATGAGTTGTCCTTGCTAGACCTATGCAACTCAAAGTAGAAAGATGGAGAAAGCCTTGCAGAATACTTGCAAAGATGGTAGAATCTTACAACCAGGTTATCATATCAGCCGCCAGAGAAGCATCTAACAAAGATCTTCATTGATAACCTGCATCCAAAGCTATCCCATCACATGCGAATGAACTGTCTCCAGACATACCAAGACATCAAGAGCAAGGGCATAGGCATCGAGAAAGCTCTCCTAGACGAAGGCACTATTCGTCACTTCAAGGATGATTCCAAGAACAAACCAACCAATTATAAATCCCGTTACTGAAATCGTAACAAGAATGTTGTTACAGATGGAGCCACTGACACTAAGAATGTACAATTCATTGTGGCTAGTCCTACACCAGCTCAAACATACCAACTGCCATAAGCGCCCATCTATCAGCAACCCCCAGCTCCCGCATATCAAGCACCTATTTATCAGCAACCTCCTCAAGCTCATCAACCACCTGTGCAACAGTATCAGCAGCAATACCAACAGCAACAACCAGCACGTCAAGGCAATCCTGTTAACACAGTTAACATTGCCCCAAGGCAGAACAAACCCAACAATCAAAACAATCCAAAGAGGACTTTCACACCTTTGGGTGAGCCTCTGGATCAGATCTTTTATCAGCTAGCCAAGGCAAATATGATCACATATCCGCCCATCCCACAGAAGGATGACAACACACCGAAGTCTGATTGGTATAAAGAACATGAATACTGTGATTACCATCGTGTGAAGGGCCACACAACATTGAAGTGCATGCGGCTTAAGCATTACATCCAGGATCTCATCGATCGCAAGGAAATCCAGGTCGATGCACCAACTCAAGCTTCACCTAATGCCGGTTTGCAAATATATCAAAATGTGTTCCCTCAACACGATATCGAGAAGAATCAAGCCAACGCCAATCAGCCCCAAAATCATGGCAAAGGCAAGCAAGAAGATCACACAGCGGCCTACATCAACTATGACAAGTATGTCGGATGCATAACTCAAGTTGAGCCCATCCAAGATGAGCCCACCATCAATACCATCCACGTCAGAGGGCCGGATCGACAATGTGCTGCAACTACCCGCAGTGGTAGGATAACTGTTGCCGGTGCTCCTCTGAGATCAGCTGCCCCTCCAAGGCCAACGTCTACTGCATCTACATCACAGTCTAACACCAGGCCAGCATCAAATGCACGTGCAACATAGCATAATACACCAAGAGCACAATACAATATCATAGAGCATCTTGGGAACATGCTAGCCCAAATATCTATCTTGGATTTGCTCCGCACATCACCCATCCATCAGGAGATCTTGGACAAAGCTCTAAAAGAAGGTCATGTCCCCATGAATATTAACACAACTCAGTTTGAAACTCTTGTGGGACACCTATCAGCAGCATGTGCCTTGTCCTTCAAAGAATCTGATATACCAGATGTCACTCCTGACCATACTCTCCCTCTCCGCATTACTGTCATGGTCAGAGATTTCACCATCAAACGAGTTCTAGTGGATAATGGCTCAGCCCTCAACTTGTGCACATTAAAATTCATCAAGAAGATCGGGTTCACAGAGGCTGACATACAACATGAGATGATCACTATCAAAGCATATGACAACTTGGAGCGTACCTCTGAAGGTACTATAACTTTGCCTATCCAGCTAGGCCCAGCAACGCAAGATACTCTCTGCCACGTTATTGATCTTAACCTACCGTTCAATATCCTCCTCGGTCATCCATGGATCCATTCCATTAAGGCCGTACCATCTACTTACCATCAGTGCATCAAGTTTCCACATCAAGGCACTGAGGTTACCATCCATGCTGACCCTAACCCCTTCGCATACTGCCTTGCGATGGAAACATCTTTCCCTCACTCTACTCATTGTCCTGGAACCGATATTGGTACTTCTATTGCTAGCTCATCCCGATCCCATCGCGATCCAGAGACCATCCTCTCTTCCACTTTATCATCTGTCAAGATCAACAACCAGGGTTGTGGCGAATACAGCCTCAGTGATGCATTTGCTGTAGGGGCTCTTCCACGTGATCCACATACTCAAGGGCGCCCAAGTTGTCAAAACAAGCCTGTTGAGGAACATTATAAGCTCAAGCAAATCGGAAACATGACTTTTGAGTCTCATGGTACCATCAACAGCAAAGAAATGGATCCAGATATTAACAAATGGTTGTACAAAGATCCCCCATCCCGTGACACGCAACTTCTTGAGTACTTCAAAGAGAAATATCCAATCCCCTACAAAAATGTCACAGAACACTATAACTATCAAGGTGGTGGTCTAGGACCACAAGAGGACAGAAATTTGTTTCCTATCATACCATCCCAGAATCCAGAACAGCAAGGACTTGGCTTTAATACCCCTCGCCTGCTTGAACAAGAGCCCAATACCACAACTGCGGACACTAACATGACCAACGTGAACTTTTCAAATAGCCAGGATGACCTCGTGGAAATCAAAGACATCCCCAAAGAGAAAGACATCCGATCCTACGACAATATCTTCACCGATGACACCCTCCTGGGGACTTCTGTCCTCCAACAACTCTCCATTAACCTCATAGATCTTCCTCTCACAAACCCCGACCTCATAGATTGGGACCAACCAAGCATCGCACACATCGACGAGTTCCAAAGCGCACAAGCACTCCTAGAATTCATGGGGGCATCAGATCCAGCAAGCAAACAGGATCCAACATCAACCTCTGTCTATCAGCTTCACCCAGAAGGATATTTTGGGGAAGAGGCAAGCTTTAGTCACAAAAATGAAATAGCAAGAGAACATCATGAGTCTTTATGTGAAAACCCCCTTGGGGCACATTCTGATTCCAAAATAGTAAAAATAAAGGGCGTATCTTCTAGTGAAAACCTGGCAATTCAGGCGCTAGAAGATGAAGCCTTGCCTCTTCCCCCTATCCAAGATTATAGACCAGAGCAGTCGCCGATCATCATAGAGGAAACCAAGCCAATCAACTTGGGAACAAAAGAATGTCCAAGGACCACCTACATTGCAGTCAACCTAACAGAAGGAGAAGAAATGGCTCTCAGTGCCTTGCTCAAGGAATCCATCATCAACTTTGCATGGTCATACGCCCACATGCCTGGGCTTGATCCAAACCTTGTTGTTCATCATCTATCAGTAGATCCAAACATCAAGCCAGTGAAGCAGAAGCTAAGGAAAATGCATCCAAAGGTAGCATTGCTCGTCAAAGTAGAGCTTGAGAAGCTCCTCCAAGCTAAGATCATCAGAGCAATAGATTATTCAGAGTGGATCTCTAACATGGTGCCAGTCACAAAGCCTTCTGGCGACATCAGAATCTGTACTGATTTCAGGGACTTGAACAAGGCATGCCCTAAGGATGACTTCCCATTGCCAAACATAGACATGCTTGTAGACCTCACAGCGGGTCATGAGATGTTATCATTAATGGATGGCTTTTCAGGCTACAACCAAATTCATATAGCGGAAGCAGATCAACATAAAATAGCATTCACAACCCCATGGGGTACCTTTTGCTACAACATGATGCCATTTGGGCTAAAGAATGCAGGAGCAACATATCAGCGAGCAATGACAGCCATTTTCCATGACATGATCCACAAGATCCTTGAGGACTATGTGGATGATATCCTTGCAAAATCCAAAACAAGAGACGAGCACCTCAACATCCTAGAGCGTGTATTTGATCGTCTGAATCATTATGGCTTAAAGCTTAATCCTAAGAAATGTGTCTTTGGTGTTACATCTGGCAAGCTTCTAGGCTTCATCGTCTCTAGACAAGGCATAGAGATAGACCCCAAGAAGTTCAAAGCAATAACAGAGATGCCTCCACCAAGAACACTCAAACAGCTCAGAAGCCTACAAGGAAAGCTTCAATCAGTGCGTCGGTTCATTTCTCAGTTAGCAAACAAGTGCCAACCTTTTACGCATCTCCTATGCAAAGACACAAGCTTCAAATGGGATCCCATATGTCAAAGAAGCTTTGATAAGCTCAAGGAGTATCTTGCCAATTCTCCAATCCTAGTACCACCAATTCCAGGACGCCCTCTCATACTCTACATCTCAACAACAGCTACAGCACTAGGGGCACTCCTAGCACAGCATGATGATGAAAATAGAGAACGAGCTATCTACTACATCAGTCGCACTCTTGTGGGCTATGAGCTTAACTATTCACCCATGGAGAAAGCATGCTTAGCAGTGGTCTTTGCCACTCAAAAACTTAGACATTACATGCTTAGCCACACAATCAAGCTCATATCAAAGGTGGACCCTCTTAAGTATCTATTATCAAGGACAACCCTCACAGGCCGTATGGAAAAATGGGTCATGTTACTCAGTGAATTTGACATTCAGTATATAGATCGCAAAGCAATCAAAGGGCAAGTCATTGCCGATCAGCTAGCAGAAGCACCACTGGTGGATACCTATCCACTAATCATGGAATTCCCCGATGAACACTTATGCATGATTGAAGAGCAGCCCATGTGGAAACTATACTTTGATGGTTCCAACACATCCCATAGCTCTGGGGCAGGAATCCTATTCGTCACACCTCAAGGTGACTATATTCCAAAATCATTCAAGTTGGGATTCCCCTGTACCAACAATATTGCAGAATATGAGGCACTCATTGTAGGTCTCAAAACAACTATCCAATGGAACATCATAGAATTACAAGTATTCAGAGATTTACAGCTGATTATCAAACAAGTCCTAGATGAATATCAGACAAAGGATGACAAATTGCTACCCTACAAGCAACTGGTGGATAAACTGAAAGAGCATTTCCTACATCTACAGTTCACACAGATCCCAAGACTTCAGAACAAAGTAGCAGATGCAATGGCAACCATCGGATCCTTATTGGAAATCCCACATGACGCAACACAATATGAATTTCTAGTCAAGCAGCTACACTTGCCAGCTTATGAGAACACCGATGCAAACATGGTGTGTGTCTTGGTTGGTCCCCAATCCCCATGGTACCACGACATCCATGCATATCTAAAAAATGGTATCATATCTCCCCATCTCACCAATAACCAACGCCAAAACCTTATTCGCAGAGCTTCCCGCTACACTCTTGTAGCCAACACCCTATATCGTCGCGGGTATCATAATGTCCTATCTAGATGTTTAGATTCAAACGAGGCTGTCCTGGCCTTACAAGAAGTTCACGATGGAATTTGTGGTGCCCACATGAGTGGCATGGTTCTAGCAAAGCAGCTGCTTAGAGTTGGATATTATTGGCCAACAATGGAACATGATGCATGTGAATTTGTCAAGAAATGTCTCCCATGTCAACAGCATGCCAATTTGATACATGCACCAGCACAGGATCTACAGCCTATTGCACCACCGTGGCCCTTTTCATGTTGGGGCCTCGACCTCGTTGGCTTGATCACCTCCCTCTCTTCGGATGGACACAAGTATATCATAACAGCCACAGAGTACTTTACCAAATGGGTTGAAGCGATTCCACTCACGCTAACTACTGGCATCCAAATATCCAAGTTCATCCTCTACCATATCATTTGCCGCTTCGGCATACCATCTACCATCTTCACAGACCATGGCACACCTTTTGAAAACTAGCATGTGGATGATCTATGTGCCAGACTCCACATCCATCACCGTTTCTCCAGTCCATATTTCCCTCAAGGAAATGGCCAAGCTGAGGCAACTAACAAAACTATCTTGAAAATCCTCAAGAAGGTTGTCAATGATTCTGGTCATGACTGGCACCTCCAAATCAATCCTGCCCTTTGGGCCTATCGCACTTCTTATCGCACTCCCACAGGCACCACCCCATACTCCCTTGTATATGGTGCTGAAGCTGTTCTACCAATCGAGGTTGAGCTCCCATCCTTGCGCGTCTCCATGAAGAACTATACAACTGATGAAGACTATCATGTGGCCTGACTCACACAGCTAGATTTGCTAGATGAAAAGAGACAGCAAGCTTACGATCACCTGGTTGCATACCAGAATCGACTCAAAAGGAGTTATAACAAAAAGGTCCATCCTAGACAATTCCAGGTCGGTGACATGGTCCTTAAAGAAAATCAGAAGGTCCTAGCAAATAGAGAAAAGAAAGGCAAGTTTGAGCCTACTTGGTTGGGCCCCTATGTTGTCACCGCATCCTTCGGCTCTGGCGCCTATCAGCTATCAACACCAGAAGGTGAGCCCTTGAATGATCCTATCAACATCATCCATCTGAAGAGGTTCTATGCCTGAACCTGATCCTGCATATATCAAAAAATCCAAAAACATTCAAAAAAGCAAAAATATTCAAAAAAGCAAAAAAGCAAAAAAGCAAAAGTAAAAAGCAAAAAAGCAAAAGTAAAAAAAGAAAAGAGAAAGAGAAAATAATCATCCAATGGTGAAAACTTGGCAATTCAAGCGCCTTGGACAAGTATGTTGGTGAAAACCTGGCAAACAGGTGCCAACATAGTAAACTGAGCTATTTATCTATTCAGTTGTCCTTTCAGCTACCGTCCTCTTCCTCCATCCATAACAGATCTCCCAGCAGTTCCATCTCCCCTATCCTCCAAGCATTCGGCTTCCATCTTCCTCCAACCCATCTGCAATCCATATCCTATTCCAAAGCTTTGTACCATATCTTGTACCATATCCCTTTCCCTTTCTTGTACAGCACAATCCTCCCTGTATTTATCCTTCTTGTCTCCGTCCTAGTGAGAGTCCCACTGAGTGTGATCTTCCTATCCCCAATCCTGAGCTTCTGTACATATCCCTTGTGCATATCGTTCCTCCTTGTTGTACATAACCTTTGTCCATCCTGCAGCAGCATTTGATCAAATATCTTGTCCCATCCCCAGCCTCAGAAAACTTTTAGTCCCACTCGGGCCTTGTGCTTCAGCAACATCAATTGTCGACTTATCCTTGCTCATCCTGATTATTCCTTGAACTTCAACTTTTTGCCAGCGAACAACTACACTTATTCTCTCACCAACCCATGGGTCCTTGAGGATATATCGTTCCTCCTGTCTGACCTAATCTTCCATCCTGGTCCTTGAGGATATATCGTTCCTCCTGTCCGACCAATCTTCCCACCATCAATCAAACCTAATCTCTCTCCTTGGCAAAGGATGCCTTTTTGGAGTTATTATTTTGATCTTGGATTTTTTTTATCCTTTGGGTCTTGTTAATCTTTTTGGCTTCTCTTTATCCCACCAGGGTCACCATGATTCTTTATATCACGGTGTGCTGCGTGTGTGGATAATCTGGGGCAAGGTCTTTTGATCTTTCACTTCTGCCTGTGAGTCAGTTGTGTGTTTGTGGTTCCTTCAGCATCGGATCCACCATGTTGCCTCTGCGCTTCATGTGTGATGTTGGGGCAACCCTGTGTGTTTGTTTAGCATCAGTCCTCGTCAGTCCTCTGCGGCGTTGTTGACAGGCCTCGTGATCCCAGTATCTTTGGCAGGTCTCTAACATAGCTATATTAAATCTAGGTTGTGCACTCCCGTTTGCACTTGGAGCTATCTGGTCCCTTGCATTTATCATATAGATTAATCTTGCATCTTTGCATATAGCTGCATCTTGCATCTTGCATTTCCATCTCATCTTGCATATCATCCATATTTGTTCTTAGAAGTGAGGTTATTTATCTCCCCTTTCTTCCTAGACCCTTCCTTCCTCATCCCGCAGGGCACACTCTGTCCCATGGCGTAATCCCTCTTTCTCCTTGTCCCACTGGGTGCATCTTCCATGATTTTGTCCCACCAGGGCATGTTCCTCTTTCTTCTAGTCCACCCGAGCGTCATACCCTCTTCTTCTGATTCTAGCCTTGGCATCTTGTTTTCTTATCTTTGACGCCATGCCACTTGTGGCATCGCATCAAAGAGGGGCAAAATGTAGACACCAAAAAATCCTTCAGAAAATAAATTATTTTTGTTTTTTGAAAATCCTTGATGACATCATCATTTATTAATTAATTATTTATTTAATTAATTAATTTATTTTTATGGCATTAAATCCCTCTCTCTTAATTAAAAATCTTTAATTAAGGAATCTAGCCTAAAAATGTCATTTGGACATTATCCCTAATTTATTAATTATTTAATTAATAAATTGACCAAAAAACTTTAAAAATAAATTAATTTATTTTTAATTTATTTTTTATCCCAAACTTGGCCAATTTCCTTAAGACCACTAACCTCTTCCAAAATCTTCTAATCCCCTCTTAATTTCGATTAAAAGGCTAATCCCATCTTTTCTAACCCTAATCCCAAGGTTAAATATTTAATTAAGGTTAAATATTTAATTTTCATATTTATTGAAAATATTTTAATAAATATTCCTAAAACTTAAGCTTTTGGAATGAATAACTTTTATTCCATGAAACTAAGGAGAAATCTAGACTCTTCTAGAATCTTCTCAAATCCACCCTCTTCACCCATCCTAATCCTTTTCTTTGTCCTAATCTAATCCTAATCCTACCCTTAAACCTTTGTGCAATCCTAACCAAGCTTAAGACTTTCCTAAACCAAAGCAAAGTCTTTCCTTCCAAATATCTCAACCACAAAGCATTTATTTCTTCCCCAAAGTCTTCAAAGTCTCTTAAAGCCCATTCATTGCTCTTACAAGCATTTATTTGGAGAGTTATGAGCTTGGAGCCCCCTTTGTTGACTCCTCTTTGCCCTTCCCTTCATCCACTCACCTTGTGACATGTGTCACCTCCTGATTGGTTGAGAACTAGCACAATCCATGTGCTTCCCTTTGAGTGAATCTTGGCCTCTCTTAAGGATTTCAATCCTGGCCATTTATTCCTCCTACCCCAAGCCTTTACAAATCCTATAAATATCCTCACTTCCTAAGGCAAATCATCTTTCAACTCTCAAACTCAATAGCAAAGTCATAATGCCATTTTCATTCTAGCATAAGCATAAACTCATCATTTTAGATCATTTTCAAGCTTAAATCACATCTAAATTAGCTTAATGGGATTAACATAGATTCATTTCTTGTTTAATCAATCTTAGTTCTTTCATTTAGCTTTGCATATTTGTGTGTTCTTGAGGCCTTTGAGGCAAAATAGGTCCCTCATACCTATTTTGTGTCATTTTGGGTCTTCTTGATCCTCAAATCATTTATCTTGCATGCTCCAAGTGCTTGAGTTTGCACACCCACATCCATCTATATCTAAGCATATCAAAAGGTGCATGGGCGCATCCGTTTTAAGCTTAAACTGAGGTGGCTTTGATTTCAGTTTGTTTACCTTTAAATTTGATTTGATTATATGCTATGACATTTGTTTGTCTTTGGCTTTCAAAACAGGTTTAGGTGCACTCTCCAAATCCTAGTCTACACTTATATCCCAAACTCAAATAATTACAAATGAGTCAGTCCTCAATTACAAAATAATAAATTCTACACGCTACACATAGAATTCACATAAAACTGTCGGCTTCCAGTTTCTGTAGCTTTCTCCAAACATATCCTCAAAGTTTTCACTATGAACCACATCATCATTAATGAGTCTCCAACATCCCTTTAACTGCACAAAATTACATTCCATCCCAGCCAAGAGATATCCTCCGATTTCTGAACATCGCTACATAGAAACACTGTCTAAACATTGCTTTCACCAAAATGCTCATAACTCTTACAAATTGATGAATTTCTTTTTGCACTGTTAACCATAGGTTAATAACACACCAAAGAACATACCATCAACTTCACAAAAGCCAATCTACAATACAACATGTGTGCAAAACAAAACTGTACCTTCTTTCCTGCTAATATCCAGAATATCACTGTGTTGACATCAATGACAATCCAAGTCATGAATGCAACAACAACTACTAGAGAATGATTTCCAAAACACTTTGCATTCATTCCTAATAGAAAGCAATAGGGTGTGCCCCTTTTGACTTGGTGTATGGGATTAACGCAAGGTTACCCCATAACAATTTACTATAGATGTACCGGTTCATACAAGCATATGATGATGTTGTGGAAGAAGATATGACTATCAGAATAAGTGATTTGATTCAATTGAATGAGGTAAGAAATGATGCACATCATAAAAATGAGAAGATGTAGGCCCAATGCAAAGTCCTGTATGACAAAAGGACTGCTCAGAGAAATTTTGCAAGTGGTGATATTGTCATGATGTGGAATGCCAGGTTAGAAGATAAAGGAAAGCATGGGAAATTTGATCTCATCTGGTTAGGACCATATATCATTGAGGAAAAATGGGGAACAAATTCTTATTTATTGAAAAATCTAACAGGAGAGCTCATGGAATTGCCAGTTCATGGTCAACTCTTAAAATTTTACTTCTCTTAAATATTTTTGTGAGTCTCTGTGTAGGTTTAGATTTAGGGTTTTTGTGCATTTCTATTTTCCAATCAAAGTTTTGTTCTGGTCTACTCTTCCAGGAGATTTCAGTATTCTCAGTGTATCTGCAGGAGATACACATCCCCAAGCATGAGCCACTATTATCACTATATTAAATTTTTCCAGCTTCATGCTAGAATTTTTGGAAAATCTGGTTCTTAGACCTAAGGGTAAGGTTTTATAGTGAAAACCCTACGTTTAATGGGAGCCCTAGTTGGTTTTAGGCCTTGTTCTAATTCTACATTACCTTTTTGGCTCACTAACTCTCCAAATAAAACATGTGCTATTTTCATCCCCTTTTAAGTCACCACTTTACATGTTATGTGGTTAGGTTATTATACGAGACCCTTTTTAATATTTCCCTCAATGCCTAAGTTTCCCGTGGTATTTTCCTAAGTATCAAACCTTTTAAAATGAGTGGTTGTCATTAAATCTCATAGATCTATGTTGTTAGAATCTCTAACACATGATCTAGTGATGAATGGACATCTATCTTGGTGGGCCCATCTTTGGTGTTGTGTTGGCAGTTAAATAGAATAGTGCATTGATGACTGTCGTTATACCGTTGGGTCGAGATGATTCCTTTTTAATCATCATAGTATAACGGAAAGCATCCGATCAAGCTTTACTAACAGCAGAAGGATTCCTGACATGATAGTCTCAGTGATGTGTTTTCCAAGTTGACACCTGTTGTTGGTGACATAACATCAATGGGGTTAGACTTTTCAAAGGGTAAAGAACGGTTTGATCCTGTGGTTGTCGTTATACCGTTGATGGAAGATGTGAAGTATTTAAGCATCACAGTATAGCAATGACCATTCGATGCTATATGCTAGATGAGATGGTGGGTGGGGCCTTAAACTGGTATGTCACTCTGACATGTATGTTTCTAATTGGTTGAAATAAATACGATGTGGCAGTTGACATGATATTTGATATTAAAGAAGAAATGGAGAAAATGCATGCCCACTTGTTTTTGTAAACATGGCATCTTTTGATTCATCAGAAAGATAAATGAAGTGTCATAGTAGGGCCAAATTTCTTGGATGCTTAAGGTTTGATAGGATCTCATGGTTGTCATTATACTGCTGGGATAAAGTGCAAGATTTTAAAGGTTAGCAGTATAGCGATAGCCGTTGATCTTGTTTAAAGTTGAGGACTGGCAGGTGGGTCCTTTGTTGCTAGTTCATGATGACATAATCATTTCTAATTGGCCAAGGGCAGTGATGACATGTCAAGTTGTTAGTATACTTGACACCGAGGATAAAGTTAGGGTTTTCTTCTTGCTGATCTGTCTGACCTGGCATTTCCTGATTTGATAAAGTTTTCAAAAGGAAAGGTGGGGTCATTACTTTAGGAATAGGTAAAGCACTATGAGTTGGAAAGAATCCTATGGTTGTCATTACACCAATGGATGAAGATGCTCAAATTCTACACCCACACTTTAGCAGTGAAATGACACCTGTCCGCTCTGATCAAGGTAAAGTTAAGTTGTTTCTTTCCCCACATGGTTAATTTGAACTATTTTCATTTGCTGGGAACTCATTTGGGAAAAAGTAAAATGAAGGTTAGTAGGCCTTTTGGGTGGTATTCAATGCTTATGCATATGTTCTTGGACAAGGGTGAACAATTTTTTAGCTCAACAGTCAACATTGTGAAGGAGAGAAATGGACAAACCCTTCCAGTCCAATTGTGGACCACAACTTTGTCATGGGACAAAGTTGATGCTAGTTTCATTGCCTTTGACAGGGATTTTGCTTCAAGACTTAGGACACTATTATTCTTTGACAATCCTAGGATCCCAAGGGAGTTACTGAGATTAATCAGATCGAAAAAGTATTGTTAGGACATTACTATTGTCCATAATTTTGGGGATATCATTTTATATCATGTTTCTACCTTTTCTAGGGTTTATGGTTGCAGAAAGGAACCTTACATTTTGCCTTACCAAGTTCCATTGAAGGTAGGGTATGTTGAGATTCTGAGGTAGATTGGTGACCTACAAGAGAGTACCCTTATTGGTAAAGGAAGAGGGAACTTTTTCCCTTATATAGCAATTGTTCATCAATTTGTTATTACTAAAGGAGGATGGGTATACTTGAACTAGGTATTGCAGCCCTACATAATGTCTATAGCTGCAACAAGGTGTGCAGATAATGAGGATTTCTTATTAGGGATGTTCAAAAATAAGATTAGGTGTGCTCTTATGGAGCACCAATTCAATTTCCCTAAGGACATAATAAGAAATGAGTTTAACCTCCAAACTCAAGAAATAAAAAAGGAAAAATGGGTAATCTACAAGAAGACTATAGATTTCATTAGAAATTTTGATAAGGCTTATGACCCATTAAAGGGCTTTGAGCCATGGGCAAGAAAAGTAAAGGCTCTTATGGAGCATTTTGAAGGTATTATGCATGCAGTGAATGAGAAAAGGGCTGCTGTAAGCAAGACAGACCCTGAAAGGGCCAAAAAAATTTTGAGTCAACCAAGGTGTTGGGTATATACTTAATTTTCTAAGGTGTGTGTCCAAATTTTGGGTTAAATCTCCTTACAGGTTTTTTTCTTGGTCTAGTGTTTGGAAAATTCATAAAAATTGTGATAGCCAAGTTCAAAAATCCCTACCCTAGGTCTTGTCTTTGAAAAATGTCAAATTCATGCAAAAACCCTCATGTTAGCCCTATTTTTATATTTCATTGTTACCTTTTTAGTCACTTAAGAGGTTAATCGTGCTCGTGCTTATTTATCCCAAGTGTTCGCTAAATCAAAAAATGTCATAGTATGTATCATGTAGTATTCGGTGAATCAACGAATGAGTCAATCTTATGTTAAGATTTGTTTAAGTTGTGTGGTCTCTAATTCACCCAGTGGATACCTCAACCATTCAACAAATTGGAAAGTGTGTTTGAACCTTGTTATATATTTTTCCTTGTCACTGAATCTCCAAATGTTTTGGTGGTTATTCTACCCTTTGCGAGAACTAGTGAACAAAGCGTATCTCTAGTTCACTTAGTCCTTAGTGGTCGTGTTAACACTCAACAACCTAGCAAAAGCAATATTTGCTCATTCTCTGAATCTGGCAGTCAAGGGTTATTAAAATTGGAGAACTGGTGAATACCATGGATTGGTTTCAAGATCAATGATTCTATTTTAATCTCAAGTATCTTTTGGGTCCTACATGTTTAACTTGGCGAATGAGCGACTGAGTAATTGTATTACTATCATCTAAATCTGGCAGCTTTGACAAATTTGATGTAATGAATTTGGTGGAGGTAAGTTTTCCTGTGTTCACCTATTCTTAGAATAAGTTAGTGATGTGCTATTTGATCTAGCAATTCAACGAATCATGTGGTCACGTGTTCTCTTAAAAGAAAGGTGAAGGCTGGGAGCATTTGGCGAATGGGTGAATCAAAGGAATGATTTTCTATTAAGCTTTCAGTCACTTATTCTTGAAATAAAATATTCAAGGGTTAAAGTATTGGGAGAATCAGTGAATACTTTGTTCGCTGAGTCTCAGATTTAAATGAGTAAAGTTCACATGTTTCAGAGAATTGGTGATAGCCATTGATTATTGTCAAGATCAACGGTTAATTTAGAATCTTAGTATGCAGATGGTGGTTAAGGAAAGATTCAGTGATTCAGAGAATAAAGGCAATGCTAGTTCTCTAGATCATCAAGCGGTTAAGTGTATCATCCAGCAAATGCGTGAAACCTTTTTTTGCTAGATCTCCAAGAAATATTACAGTTAGCTAGGACATTAAGAGAATGGGAGATGGCCTTATTCATTGGTTCTCCAAATGATAACTACAGTCAAGTGCTTGAAGGTGATTGGTTTGTTCACAGATTTGCTAAGTGTATGAAGAGTTAAGAATTGTATTATGAGAACCCATGAAGGCTATGGTCACTAGTTCTTAGAGTATGAGCTAGGGTTAGCATTATATTAAGTGATCATGAGAAGCTTTCAGTCACCGATTCACTGAATGGGCCCAGTCAGAAAAGGTAATAAAGGGAAAGGAAAAGACCATTGCTACGTGGACTAAAGTACAATGTCAAGCTAGAGAGTAAACCAATGAGTCATCCAATTAGTTTCAAAAGGAGGATTTCATGACATAAACTGGTTTTAAAAGTATAGAGCTGAAATCATTGTACCTTTGCCTTGTTTTCAAGTTTTTTAAAATTTATCTGTTACCATCTTTGCATCGGCTAGCTATGATTTAAAAATTGGTGATATGTGAAATTGAATGCAGGAGAAATTAAAGATAGATTTACAAAGATTGTGGTAGTTGTACACTTCTAATCCGCATCGATAAATAAGCTATGCTCATTGTTTTATGTGTCCAAAATCAATCAAAGAGAATTATGTTAGTATGAAGCAATTTCTAGGCACCAAGCGGATCAAGTTTGCAATTTTTGAGGGTAACTCTATAGTAGAAATGAGTCAACCTGAGAGGAGTGCAACATCTTCCAGCAGTGAAGCCAAGTCTAAAAGCGGTGAAGATAAGAGCAAACTAAATTTTTAGATGAATTCAAGAAATTGCTGCAGGGATCCAGTGAGAACCAGAGGGCTTTTGATGATATGTTTGAAGATTTTTCAGGTTAGTGTAGAGATCCTGTCACTCCAGATTTCCCAGGTTATACTATCTTCAACTTCTTTTATGAAAATAGAAATAAGCATGTTCCTATTTGTAATGGTTGGGTTTTGGGGTTAGGAAAGATGGTTGTACTAGATGTCTTACTTGATGTAGACTTAATTGTTGCTCTAGCTAGAAGCTATGACCATATATCAAAGACAATTAGAAAAGAGGACCAGTCACCCAAAGTTAATCTTGCTAGGGGTTCTTTTATGAAGTCTTTTGGTCTGTACACATCCTCTTCAACTGAGATTAATTTGAACAAGGAGAGGGAAAGGTATAAGAGTAATGTGGGTTCAGTAAAGGACCAGATGGTTAAACATATGCCAAAATAGGATAAATACATAGCCCCCCTTCCTACTAGCATGAATGCCCCATATCAGTTTAAGTCTCTCCAGCATTATATGAGGCATACTTGTTATGCATTGTGTAGAGTTTTAGGAATTGATGGGGATACATAATTTTTACCAGCTAATCTTTTGATGATCATCCTAGATATTCAAAATTCCTTGGTGAACACTGACTATGATTACATCCAGTATGTAATTGATAGAATACATGAAGGGTTGATATCTGTGAGAGATAGTAAGGCACCTATTAAGTTCTTTCACGATTCTTTATTGATGCATTTGATCTTGTTTTTCAATATCAACAGCTTTGATTTGAACATGTTGAAACTGAGGTTCACTTTCCATGATCAGCATAATCCAGTATAGTTATGGCTTAGGTTATGGAATTCTACTTCCAATGAAAGGGATTTTTGTGTTTTTCAGAATTTCATTATCTTTCCAATTATTAGGATGCTAGGCATTAATGTCACAAGGATATCCCCAAGGGTCCTTAGGCTCCTAAGACCATTGCAGTTTGTGGACAAGTGGGAGGGAAACCATAATTGGGGTGATTTTTACTTGGGGAAAAATTCAACAATTATCAGGGTTTATGGTTGTCCCCAACCCCCACATCTATTACCAAAATATGTGCCTCCAAGAGTTTCTTGTCTGGAATTTGTTTGGTAGTTGATGTGCATAGATAGAGAACTTTTGGCTGCTCATAGCAAGGGTACATTCACTCCTAGGCAATTCAAGATAGGTGATTTCCTAGTAGGAAAGAGGGCATTCCCACAAATCACTACATGGTTACAACAATTCAAGATGGTTGCTGGTGCTTGTAGACATGTTGATCTTGAGGACTTTATCAAAATTGCCAAGATGACTTACATCCCAAACATTGGTGTGATTAAGGAGCATGAAGGTTTAGATGAGGAAGATGTAATCAGAAACATTTTAGAGGATGATGAGGTTAAAAGGAGATGGAACAAGATCTTTGATTTGACAGATTTGTTTAAACAGCTGAAGGCAACTCAAATTCCTTTTGAAGGTTTTTGCCCTGATCTTCCTTACTTGAAGAAAATTGATAGAATGATAGAGATGTATGATACTCTGGCAAACCAAATGGAGAGCCTAATTGATAAGAATAAGCCAAAGAAGAATAAGAGTGATTACTCATCTTCTGATCAGGAAGAGTTCACTAATGAGTCATAGGAAGGAGATAGTCCTCCACAAGTTGGAGGGTCACTAGCTGTTGATCTTACTCAAGCTCAACTAGAAACAGAGAATCCTCTAGAGCCACCTTTGAAGAAATAGAGGCTTGAGGAAGGTGAGCCTTCAAGGAAAGGAAAATAGAGAAAGGGGATTGATAGAGCATCTTCTCTTGTACCGGGTGATAGGGCTTACCATCAACAATTGAGAAAAGCAATAAGAGTAGGTAAGTTGGTGGCCACTAAGGAAGAAGATAAAGAATAGTCCCTATGGTTAGAAAAGGATATTAGATAGGTCTATCAAGAGGAATTTTTGAGTGATGACCAATTCATTAAAAATTATGAATTCAAAAGTTTTCTTATTTGGAAGAAGAAACAAGAGGTAAGGAAAGCTTTGCCTGAAGGTATGGAACCAAGTGCAGAAAATTTGAGGTCTCTATCTTCATATGACCCCAGCCTTGATCCTATAATAGTGCATGAAGCTAGGGAGTTGGTTAAATCAAGTGGAATGTTGTTAACTCTAGGATGGGATCTGACTTTTGCATTCATCATAGATCAAATAAGAAAGCAACTAGAGGGTAGCCTATCATATGAGGTTCACATTGGTGACATGATAAGAGGAAGTGGCTATGACCCTAAGTGTCAAGCTATTGCAATGTGGTCTATGGCCCCTAGGACCCAAAAGCCATCCCTATTAAGTATAGAGGATAAGATGGAGGAGAAAAAAATCATATGGACTATGCAAAATAAAATTGACCTTGAAGTTTCCAAGGCAGTGACTCATTGGGCCAATTTGAATGAGGCCAAGATAGTTCAGTTGTCTGAGAGGTATGCAAAATTGTTTGAAAGTTCAAGTATGGTTGCCAAGGATAGAGACTTGAGAATGATGAAGATCAAACAATTAGAAGATGAGTTAGCAGAGGTAAAGGTCAGGCTTGAAGAAGCCTCAAAGGTAGTTCCTCCTCCTTTGCATATCGAGGCTCTAGCTCAGACAGATGTGGAAGTGCTTGAGAGACCTACTGAGGGCTTGGAAAAGATAAGGGTAGATGCATCTTTGGACACTATGTCAAAGATTGTGCAATATCGGGGAGATAAAATAATAGAAAGGATGGATAGAGTTTACCAATCAGTTAGTCAATTGCACTAGGAAAATGGAAAGGTAAATGAGTCATTGGCTGCTCTAGAGCCACTTCATAGCATTTGGTCTGGGAGGAGGCTATTATTTGATAAACTTGATAGCTTACAAGAACACAATCTTGAGATCCCTGGGGTGGTGACTGAAGTTTTTGAGAAGATTGGCTTAGTCAGTGTTGTTTCAAAGTCTTTCAAGGGTAAGTCTAACGAGGTAAAGGCTAAATTAACGATGTTTGATAAACATTATAGCAAGTATTTACCTCCCATATGTGATGACAATGGAAATGTGGTTAAATTGGAAGAATTTAAATTGGCAATGGATCAATTGGTAATTTCACAAGATGCTTTCCTTAGTGGTGACAATAATTTGGATTTTGAAAGGTGTAACAATGTAATTGACAATCTTTTTAAAATTGAGAATGATTGCATACACTTTGTGGCAGAGGCCAAAAATGTAACTGACTCCATGTGGGATAAGAAAATCAGATTACTATAGGAATTGTAGACTTAAAACTGGCCATCTAATGATAATGTAGCGGCTTGGGAAAAGTTAACAATAAGGAAGAAGAAGAAGCCAGTTGTCCAGCTTATAGAAGAACAAGAATAATAGAGCTGTAGATGGCACCTGATCCAGAAGTTGAGGGAGAGCATGTTTCAAATAGAGGATGATGTAAGTTAGCCTGTAATGGTGGTCATCATTCATGCCACAAATTTAGCAACTGCTCTGAAATATCCTTAGACAAAGGTGCCACTTGTGAAATTGTTGAGAAATAGATATTTGTAATCTATTGTTGCAAACAATTTTTGTTAGTTTGTAATCTTGTTTTTAGTGCAAGATCTTTTAACAGCCATCTGAAGCTTGTTGCATCCTTTCAAGGATTCCAAGATGACTGATTAGTATACATAGCAAGTTTTTGTTGATTTGAAGGGGTTGGAAAATACTTTGTAAAAGAAAGGTTTTGAATACAAAACCTTATTTTCTTTAAGTAAGAGGATACTATATCAATGCATTTTGACCATTAATACAAAATATTGGATCTTTGTTACTACTATTTTGTTGTCTTTATGTATGGAATGTTTTAGTTTTCTTGTGTATTTAGATTGCAAGGAATTTTAAATACATTATTCACAAGGTGAATATAGGGGTTAAGCTTAAGTTTCTTTCAGGGAAAGAGTAAAATCTTTGGGGAGATCTCTGGGAATTAATAATCCATGTATGAATTTGATGACAGTTGTAGGAATTAAAAGGATGGTATGTTAGACATGTCATTTGAGTTTCAGTGTATTTGTTTTGATAGATATATATGGATGTAGGATTTGACTCTGACGCCCAAGTGGATAAGGCACTAGTTTTGGATCCATTTACATTTATTTGCCACCCAAGATATAAAAAACTAATTCATTTTACTTTATCCATACAATCTTAATCTAAATTAGTCTACGACAAGTTCATAGATGTATATTGTAATGCTTTGAAGAAGCACTGAATGAGGTTAACCTTCCTTGAGTTCAACTCTAAAAAGAAGAAGGATGAATATCCTTAAACCATTGTTTCATGTTGCTGCTTTCATGATTTCCATCATAGTTTTGTGTATCAGGATAATTTGGGCCATACTCAGAGTTTTATCATCTTACTAAGTTGATGTTTGAAGGCAATGACAAAGCAGTGAAGGAGCTAGTTCACAATTCAGAGCTCAATTAAACATTGAATTGATATAGGTACACCTACTTGAGTATCCATTACTCGAAGTGAAGAAGGTTTTCTAACCTTAATACCTTAGTGCTTGCATATGCTAGATTGTGGTCTATTGGGATTACATGAGTTTATAAGTATTTGATAATCTGTAGATTTGAGCACTAACAAAATTGGTGACTTTGCTGGGGAATTCTAAATAACTTGCAAGAGGTTAGTGAAAATCCTGTCTATTGTGCATTTGTAGACCAGCATAAATAATTTGATTCCTGCTTAATAGTGGGTGGAAACTCTAAAAATTTGTGTTACCGGTTGCTAATAGTTGCAAAATTTTGCTAAAATTGTCATGATATACCATGAGTTGACCAAGATACACTAGGTCTTACTACAAGGATCACCTAGAAGATAATATGGGTGATGAGCTCCATACACCAAGTAGGAAGCAATGGTCTAGGAGAGGTTAGAATAATGCTTGTTCCCAAGGCCCTTCTCAAGAAAGATCTCATGTTCCACTTCCTCATGAAACTTCCTCCTCTTCTGACGATCCTGAACATGTCAAGAGGGTCATGCCAAATGTGCATATGCAGAAAGAACTAATCACAGAGGTCACAAAAGAAGGTTATTTCCCTATGAGAGAAGCCCTAGAACAACTAGAAGAAACCTTTGCTACTGAAACTACTTCCTATGATTCTGAGAAGTTGAGAGAAGAGGTGATTGCTTTGAGAAAGAAAGAGTGTGAACAACTTACTGAGATTGCCAATAGGGAAAAAGTGAGGGAACAACAAATTTGTGAATTGCTCATAGAGAGGCAGGAACTTCTCAAGAGAACCAAAAGAAATGAGACCCAGGTTAGTGATCTAAACCAAGATATTCAAGGTTTAGGTAAGGACTTGTTTGGCGATATGGAAGATTTGAGAAAACAGGCTCAGGATAATAAACCTAAACAAGGTGAATTTGAGGGAACAAGCCATGTTCTAAGGCAATTGAATCCCTCTGAAATCTAGAGAAATAAGGAGATTAAAATTGCTCCCAAAGAAATCCCTAATAAGGGAAAACAAAAGGTGGTGAATGTAAATATTAATGAGCCCAAGAGAATTGTGGCTGCTCCTAATGTACTTTCTCAAACAAGTATAGACTTGGAGAAGGCTAGAAAAGAAAAGGAGGATTTGGCTATTCAACTGGAGAAACTTGAGTTGGAGGCTGCTGCTGATGAAATGAAGATAAATCAAGTTCTGCTGCTGCTGATGAAATGAGGCTACTAGTAGTTCTGCTAGTAGTTCTGTCCCTCCAGTAGTAGTTCTACTACTGATGAAATGAGGTTGTTGTTGATGACATCTGCTAGTAGTTCTATCCCTATTACCATAGGAACAACTCCACCCAGTTAGCCCAATACCTCAGTTCCAAATGCTCAAGCCCTTCACCCTGGACAAGCTCCTAGTCAAGTTCCCCTCATAGCTAGTGGTGTAATACCCCAAAAATGGGCTATAAGTTCATTAACCTCCTACATCTAAAAATTGAATGAAATCAACATCGAAGTCCTAATCTAAGGCACATCTAAACATCATTGAATCATAATTGATTATCTTAAATTTTGCATCGGGGAATATTCCTAACAATATTCTTAATTATCTAATTATCTTTAATTTAATGATTATTTGGCAATAAATCCAATTTATCCTAAAGTTTGATTAAATGAATATTTTCATATTTAATTAATTAGATTTAATCTTGCCACTTAATTGTGTAATTAAATGTAATTCTATCTATTATTAATTATATTATTTAATTTTGACAATAAATCCAATATCCTATGAATAATTGATTAAATTCTTATTTAATTGATTAAAGCAGGTTGTCATTATTTAATAATATAGTTTTTAATAAAATTTTGATTAAATAATTGATTAACCCATAAATCAATTATTTATTTTCAAAAATCAGTTAAGTTGAGCATAAATCACTTTATTTATTTAATTAATTCATAATTATTATGCACATTCAAAAGAAACAGTTAAAATCCAAATTAGAAAATCAATGCAAAGTGTTGACTTTTTAGAACTCAACATCCTTTTGGAGTTCAAAAAGATGACTAAACTCTAATTTGAGTTAAAAAGCTATTTTTGCATGATTTGCACATTTTTGTGAATTAAATTATCTTTATTATCAGATAACTCAAAAATCAAGCTGAGTTAATTTGAGTGATTTATGGCTTTCTTTCATGCACCTCCAAAGCCCTGGATTTCTATAAAATCAAGGCTCAACTCTTCACAATTCATCTCTCATATCTCAAGAATTCGCATACTTACGCTGCCAGGATCAATTCAAGAGTGGCACAATCATGCTAGAGAATTGGAATTGGAGGATCAAAAGCTTATTGCGAATCAAGGCTATTGTGAGATCAATCTTGTTTTTGCATTCATATTTCATATCATTGTTAGATAGATCATTTAGCATATCATATATCAATTTCATCTAGCATAATTTCATATCAGATTCATATCATTCTTATTGCATCATAAAATAAAATAAAAAAATAGATTAATTGCATTCAATTTCATATCTAGATCAATTGTATTCAAATCCTTCATTTAGGTGTCGTCTAGGTCACTGATCTCGATTACAATCTGAGAACATCAATCTCACACCTATTAGAAGGTAGTAAATCACTTGGTTAGAGTAGATTTCAATTTTGCACAATTTAAATTATAGCTAACCTCTAATGTTTTACTGAAGTGTTGTGTCTACAGATCAGGTACAATTTTCACACACACAAGTGGTATAGGGGGAACTATACCCTGTCAAAATGCTACAGCTGCCCCTCTAAATCAACCAAATATCCAAAGAAGACCAGTTCATTTGGATAGATATAGGCCTCTATTTTTTGATGGTATTCCTGGTCAACCGAATGCTATCCCCAATGAAATTAGAAAGAAAATCCCATTATTCACTAGGAATAATGTCATTACCTGTGAAGAGCATTTGAAATTTTTCACAGACAAGGTCAATGATTATGAGATTGAACATGAAGATGTCATAATGAAGCTTTTTGTTCAGTCATTGATTGAAGATGCTAGGGATTGGTACAGAGGCCTACCTGAGAACAGTATTGCATCTTGGGATGAATTTGTTAGGTGTTTCAAAGAGCAATATGCAGAACATGTGAACTCTAGCTGCATGCTCAATGAGTTCAATAATATCAAGAAACACTATAATGAGAGCATGTCAGAGTTTAATAGCCGATTCCAAAAGGCTATGTATAAACTATTCCAAGTATTGAGGTTAGATGATGCAGTTTGCATGAAAACCTATTTCAACTCTATGGATGGTAAGATGTCTTACCTTTTGAGAGATAAGAATCCTTGTACCCTTAGGGATGCTTTTAAGTTGGCCATAAATATTGAGAGTAACTGAAAGGCATCTGGCCAAATGTACAAAAGGGATGAAGGTAGACTATGGAAAGAAACTAGGCCACAACCTGCAAGGCCATCCAAAGAAGAGGATAGAATGGACAAAGGACCTGGTAACACCAAAGATTTCCTAGCAAGGTTTGATAAAGGTGGTAGAAACTTTCAAGATGTGAGACCTCCCTATCAAAGGTAGGACAAGGCCCCTAATTTGAGAGATATGCCTTACAAAATAAATTGGAAAGATGGGAGGCCTATTCTTGATAATAATGAACCTCAAAAGGGAAGAGACACACCAGATCCTCTAAGAAAAAACACAACACAATGTGGAAAATACCCCTTGGTGTGTGGCATGTAACATGCCCCACTCACCATTCTAATGTGTTGTGGCTCAAGCCTTGGGAGAAGAGGCTAATGACTTATGTGCAGGAGATTATGAAGAATCTAAAAAGCCTGCCATTAACATGTTCACTACAGAACTAATGGGGGACCTTGAGTCCTCAGATGATGAAGCTATTTTCCAGGATGTTGATCATAAGAGAAAACTTTTCTCTGATTATGAGCAACAAATATTTACTCACTCTGATCATGAGGAATTTGATAATAATGATTATAAAACTCATATGGTAGAATCAGGATCAGATGAGAAATAGTGGAGAAAACCCAGTGAAGAAAAAATCAGAAACCTAATTGTGGCTGCCATAACGCAAGCAAGATCCTCATACAATTTGAGGAATAGAAAGGTGGATAATGAGCAGGGAGTTCCAAGATCAGTGTTTGTCAAGAGCAATTCTCAAGATAAGGATTCCCCAAAGCCCAATGTTGTAAATAGTAAGGATCAAGGGCTTATGAGTGAAAAAAAGAAAAGGGAGGAAGTTATCATTGACAAGGTGAAGAAGAGAACTGGTAGGTCAAAGGATCACTCTAATTCTTGTACTGATTCCCCTACTTTTAATATGAGACATGCCTTGCCCCAGATGAAGGTCTCTATCCCTTTGCTTGAAATTCTTAAAATAGAGGAGCATAAGGCAACATCCTTGGCTCTTATAAATGAGCAGAGATCTATGCCTGCTTTAGAAGAGGAAGGGAATTCCATGGAGAAGCCTATTTCAATTCATGACATTTCTGATGTGTGTGTTGGGACAATTGTGACACAAGAACCTTCCTCTATCAACCCTTTCTATTTTACATTAATTGTGAATAATTTGTTGTTAAAAAATTGTATGATAGATTCTGGTGCTGCCACAACTGTGATGCCCTACCATGTAATGAAAGAACTAGGGTTACAAGTTGACACTTCTAATGGTAGGTGTTATGCAATGGACAATAGGGTAGTACCTATTGTAGGGACCCTAGTTGGAATTGAAGTCAAAATTGCTGCATTCCCAGAGGCCACATATAAAATGGATTTGGTTGTTGTGGATACAAAGCCCCATTATGGCATGTTACTATCAAGGCAGTGGGTTGCATCAGTAGGTGGAAAATTAGAATTGGACTTATCATATGCCACTGTTCCAATCAATGGGACTAAGGTAAATTGTACAGGGAACCCTGTTCCTCAGTGATGGTGGAAATGGTTGCTTCAGATGATCTAAATTGTTTTGTAGATATTGACATGAGCAATTTTGTGATTGAAGAGGCAGTACCTCAAATGAAGAATACAGATCCAATTGTGGATGAGCTAGTATTGCAAAAAGATGGCCCATGGAAAATGTTCTTTGATGGTGGATGCTCCAAGGAAGGATCATGAGCTGGTGTTGTATTCATTTCCCCATCAGGTACTACATTCAAATATTCTTTCTTGTTAACTTTTAAGTGTACAAATAACACTGCTGAGTATGAGGCTCTGATACTAGGATTAGATGTGGCTAGAAAACATGGTATTAAATTTTTAAAATTCCATGGTGATTCCCAGTTGATTGTAGCCCAAGTAAGGTCTCAATATGCTTCTAAGGATGCAAAACTCAAGTTGTATAAACATGCTGTTTGGGATAGATTGGAGTTTTTTGAAGCTTTCAATTTTCTCTGGGTAGAGAGGTCTAATAATATCATGGCAGACTTCCTTGCTAATGTTTCCTTGAAAAAAAATGATATTACTCTCTCTGGTGTCTCCATGCTAGAAATCAAAACTAGGCCTGCAGTACCTGACAATGTATACAATTGGCAATTTTTTGAGGATGACCTTGATATCCTTAGGTTCCTTCAAGGCCTTGATCAATATGATGGTCAAAAAATAGATTTCAATGAGATACAACAATGTGTTGAAGGAAAAGAATGCATCATGGGGAATGAGATAGTGCAATTACCATCCAATCACATACCTAAAGGGTTAGTGGAACTAGAGGGAATGTTCAAAATAAATGATGGTTTTTTGTCTCAAAAGTCTAACACCAAAATGGAGAACTTAGAAGAAATAAACATGGGATCTGAAACCTCCCCACAAATGGTCTACATTGGCAAGAAATTGAGTAGAGAGGTCAGAGGTAATTTGATAAGGCTTTTGAAAAGATACAAGCATGTATTTGCTTGGTCGTATGATGACCTCAAAGCTTATAGGGCTGATCTATTTCAGCATGAAATCCCTCTAAAGGAGGAAACTAGGCCTTTTAAACAAAAGTAGAGACCCATTAACCCTTTACTGGCCACTAAGATGTAGGTTGAGTTGACAAAACTGAGAGATGCTGGTATCATTGAACCAATTAGGTACTCAACTTGGGTTTCAAACCTTGTACCAGCAAGGAAAAAGAATGGTGACATTTGGCTCTATGTTGATTTTAGGAACCTGAATGTGGCTTCACTCAAGGATAATTATGGATTGCCAAATATGGAGGCCATGCTACATAGGGTGACTAGATGTGAACTCTTGTCAATGATGGATGATTTCTCAGGTTATAATCAAGTGCTGGTCAAAGAATCAGAGCAATTTAAGACAACATTTACTACCCCATGGGGAACATATGTATATGTTCGCATGCCCTTTGGTTTAAAAAATGCTGAAGCCACCTTTCAGAGGGCAATGGGTGTTGCATTTGAGGAGTTGATCAATGTTCTCATGGTTGTTTATTAGGATGATCTCACTACTTATTCCAAGAAAGTTGATGATCATTATTCCCATTGGGAAAAGGTCATTCTTAAGGCCTTAGAATATGGTGTTTCCCTGAATCCTAAAAAGTGTCAATTTGTTGTGACAGAAGGGAAGTTACTTGGACACATAGTGTCAAGAGGAGTTAGGATTGATCTTGAAAGAGTAGAGGCAATTAACAAGGTCCCTCCACCAAAGAACATAAAGGGTGTGCAGTCATTCTTGGGACAGATTAATTTTGTAAGGAGGTTTATTGCTAACTTTGCAGAATTGGTCAAACCCATAGTGAAGTTCCTTAAGAAGGAAGTGAAGTTTGATTGGAACCTTGAAGCTCAACAAGCTTTTGAAAGAATCAAAAAAGAAATTCAAGAGGCCTTGATTTTGGTGTCACTTGATTACTTGAAACCATTTTCTCTATTTTCTTTTGCATCTTTTCATACTATTGCAGCTATCCTTTTACAAAAGGATCAAGAAGGATATGAGCATCCTATAGCCTTTTTCAGAAAATCATTACAATTTGCTGAATTAAATTATGAAATAATGGAAAAGAAAGCCTATGCCCTTGTAAAGGTAGTCAAAGCTTTTAGACCATATCTGGTTTGTACAAAGGTTAATGCTTATGTACCTCATGCCGCAGTAAAGGATATTCTAGTCCAGAGTGAAGTCATAGGAAAGAGATGTAAATGGATAAATAGGATTCAAGAGTTTGACCTGGAAATTCACATTACCAAATTGGTAAGAGGATTGGGACTTGCTAAGTTAATGATTGAGGAAAATATGGACCTTGTCTAGGTAAATAATGTTGCTACTGATACTGATTTGATTACTAATATTGAAATGCAACCCTGGTACAAGGATGTTATTTATTTTATTAAAAATGCTAAGTGTCCACATGAATTGAATGATAATCAAAGAAGGAGTCTGAGATTGCAAGCTCAAAGATATGTGCTGATCTAGGGTGATTTGTACTGGAAAGATAATGATGGCATTCTACTCTTTTGTCTAGATAAGCACCAATCAGAGAAAGTGTTGAAGGAAATGCACTCTGGAATGTGTGGAGGACATCATTCTGCTCGGTCAACAACTCATAAAATCTTAAGGGAAAGATAATATTGGCCTGTATTGTTCAAAGACACTCATTCTTATGTAAGAAGATGTGAGCCTTGTCAAAGGTTTTCTAAAAAATTGAAGTTTTCAGGTGCACTCTTATTGAACCCTGTTGTTGCAGAAGCTCCTTTTGCAATGTGAGGTATGGATTTTATTAGAGAGTTCTCTGAAAAGTCTAGTGGGGGACATAGTCACATTTTGGTGGCTACTGATTATTTCACGAAATGGATTGAATCCATTCCAACCAAAAGGGAAACTAGTGCTATTGTGATTGAGTTTCTGATGAACAATATAATCACTAGATTTGGTGTCCCTGTTAAATTGGTTGTTGATAATGCCATGAGTTTTAGGTCATAGGAGATTATTGATTTTTTCTTAGAGATGGGCATAGTGTTGTCTTACTCATCTCCTTATCATCCACAGGCCAATAGATAGGCTAAATCTAGCAACACGAGTATTTTGCAAATCTTGAAGAAAACCATGAAAAAGAATAAGAGGAGCTGGCATGTGAAATAAAAGCTAGCACTATGGGCTGATAGAATTTTTGAAAAGAGAGCTACAGGGAAATCCCCTTTTGAAATGGTTTATGGTGCAAAGTCAAGATTGCCAGTTAATAATTTCCTTCCAATCTATAAGTTTATTCAAGAAGAGGACATGGAAATCAGTGATCCACTGCAAGACAAAATGGTTCATTTGATTGAATTGGATGAAATTAGAAGGGAAGGACAAAGAGAGAATGTAAAGTTACAACAAAAAATGAAATATCTCTTTGATAAGAGAGTAACTATGAGAAAATTCTAGCCTGGTGATATGGTTCTCCAATGGAATGCCAGGGCTGAAGATAAAGGGAAGCACAAAAAAATTGAGTCTTTGTGGATGGGACCTTATATTGTCCATCAAACCCATGGTAAGGACTCATATTTTCTACAAAGTATGGATGGTGAAGAGCAGGAATTGCCAGTGCATGGATAGTTCCTAAAATTTTTCTTCAGTTAATTCTTTTTCCATGCACAGTAGGCTTGTATATATGTATAGGTGTGTTTACTTCTATTGTGTGTTTGTTTCCTATTTTAGGTTAAGGTTTTATGGTCTACCTCCTAGAGATTCATAAATTCTTGCTATGATCTTGCAATCAAGCATCCTCAGATAGAGCCATTGTTGGGTATATACTTAATTTTTTGAGGTGTGTGTCTAGATTTTGGGTTAAATCTCCTTACAGGTGTTTTTCTTGGTCTAGAGTTTGGAAAATTCATAAAAAATTATCATAGCCAAGTTCAAAAATCTCTACCCTAGGTCTTGTCTTTGAAAAATGTTGAATTCATGCAAAAACCCTCATGTTAGCCCTATTTTTCTATTTCATTGTTACCTTTTTAGTCACTTAAGTGGTTAATCATGCATGTGCTTATTTATCCCAAGTGTCCGCTGAATTAGAAAGTGTCATAGCATGTCTCATGTAGTATTCAGTGAATCAATGAATGAGTCAATCTTATGTTAAGTGTCATTTTAGTCATGTGGTCTCTAAGTCACCCGGTGGATACCTCAACCATTCAACGAATTGGTGAATGTGTTTGAACCTTGTTATATATTTTTCCTTGTCACTGAGTCTCCAAACATTTTGGTAGTTATTCTACCCTTTGTGAGAACTAGTGAACAAAGGCTATCTCTAGTTCGCTTAGTCCTTGGCAATCATGTGTTAACACTCAGTGACCTAGCGAAAGTAGTATTCGCTCATTCTCTGAATCCGACAGTCAAGGGTTATATCAATTGGAGAACTGGCAAATACCATGGATTGGTTTCAAGATCAATGACTCTATTTTAATCTCAAGTATCTTTTGGGTCCTACATGTTTAACTTGGTGAATGAGCGACTAAGTAATTGTATTACTATCCTCTAAATCTGGTGGCTTTGACAAATTTGATGAAATGAATTTGGCGGAGGTAAGTTTTCCTGTGTTCACCTATTCTTAGAATAAGTTAGTGATGTTCTATTTGATCTAGCAATTCAGCAAATCATGTGGTCATGTGTTCTCTTAAAAGAAAGATGAAGGCTGGGAGCATTTGGTGAATGGGTGAATCAAAGGAATGATATTCTATTAAGCTTTCAGTTGCTTATTCTCAAAATAAAATATTCAAGGGTTAAAGTATTGGGAGAATCAGAGAATGCTTTGTTCACTGAGTCTCAGATATAAATGAGTAAAGTTCACATGTTTCAGTGAATTGGTGATAGCCATTGATTATTGTCAAGATCAATAGTTAATTTAGAATCTTAGTATGCATACGACAATTAAGGAAAGATTTAGTGATTCAGAGAATAAAGGCATCACTAGTTCTCTAGATCATCAAGTGGTTAAGTGTATCATCTAGTGAATGCACGAACCCTTTGTTCGCTAGATCTCAAAAAAATCTGACAGTTAGCTGGGACATTAAGAGAATGGGAGATGACCTTACTCACTGGTTCTCCAAATGATAACTACAATCAAGTGCTCAAAGGTGATTAGTTTGTTTGTTGATTCACTAAATGGATGAAGTGTTAAGAATTGTATTGCAAGAACCCATGAAGGCTTTGGTCACCAGTTCTTAGAGTATGAGCTAGGGTTAGCATTATATTAAGTGATCATGAGAAGCTTTCAGTCGCTGATTCACTGAATGGGCCCAGTCAGAAAATGTAATAAAGGAAAAGGAAAAGACCATTGCTATGTGGAATGAAGTACACTGTCAAGCTGGAGAGTAAACCAATGAGCCATCCAATCAGTTTCAAAAGGAGGATTTCATGACGTAAACTAGTTTTAAAAGTATAGAGCAAAAATCATTGCATCTTTGCCTTGTTTTTGAGTTTTTTAAAATTTATCTGTCACCATCTTTGCATCGGCTAGCTATGATTTGAAAATTGGTGATATGTGAAATTGAATGTGGGAGCAATTAAAGATAGATTTACAAAGATTGTGGTAGTTGTACACTTCTGATCTGCATCGATAAATAAGCTATGCTCATTGTTTTATGTGTCCAAAATCAATCAAAGAGAATTGTGTTAGTTTGAAGCAATTTATGGGTGCCAAACGAATCAAGTTTGTAGATTTTTGAGGGTAACTCTGTAGCAAAAATGAGTCAACCTGAGAGGAGTGTAGCATCTTCCAACAGTTAAGCCAAGTCTAAAAGTGGTGAAGATAAGAGCAAACCAAATTTTTCAGATGAATTCATGAAATTTCTGTCAGGATCCAATCAGAACAAGAGGGTTGTTGATGATGTGTTTGAAGATTTTCTAGGTTAGTGTAGAGATCCTGTCACTCTGGATTTCTTAGGTTATACTATCTTCAACTTCTTTTACGAAAATAGAAATAAGCATGTTCCTATTTGTAATGATTGGGTTTTGGGTTTAGGAAAGATGGTTGTCCCAGATGTCTTCCTGGATGTAGCCTTAATTGTTGCTCTAGCTAGAAGCTATGACCATATATCAAAGACAATTAGAAAAGTAGACCAGTCACCCTTAGTTACTCTTGATAGGGGTTCTTTTATGAAGGCTTTTGGTCTGTACACATCCTCTTCAATTGAGATTAATTTGAACAAGGAGAGGGAAAGGTATAAGAGTAATGTGGGTTCAGTAAAGGACCATATGGTTAAACATATGCCAAAATAGGATAAATACATAGCCCCCCTTCCTACTAGCATGAATGCCCCATATCAGTTTAAGTCTCTCCAGCATTATATGAGGCATACTTGTTATGCATTGTGTAGAGTTTTAGGAATTGATGGGGATGCAGAATTTTTATTAGCTGATCTTTTGATGATCATCCTAGATATTTAGAATTCCTTGGTGAACACTGACTATGATTACATCTAGTATGTAATTGATAGAATAAATGAAGGGTTGATATCTATGAGAGATAGTAAGGCACCTATTAATTTCTTGCACTATTCTTTATTGATGCATTTGATCTTGTTTTTCAATATCAACACCTTTGATTTGAACATGTTGAAACCGAGGTTCACTTTCCATGATCAGCATAATCTAGTATAGTTATGGGTTAGGTTATGGAATTCTACTTCCAATGAAGGGGATTTTTGTGTTTTTTAGAATTTCATTGTCTTTCCAATTATCAGGATGTTAGGCATCAATGTCACAAGGATATCCCCAAGGGTCCTTAGGCTCCTAAGACCATTGCAGTTTGTGGACAAGTGGGAGGGAAACCATAATTGGGGTGATTTTTACTTGGGGGAAAATTTTACAATTATTAGGGTTTATGGTTGTCCCCAACCCCCACATCTATTACCAAAATATGTGCCTCCAAGAGTTGCTTGTCTGGAATTTGTTTGGTAGTTGATGTGCATAGATAGAGAACTTTTGGCCCCTCACAGGAAGGGTACATTCACACCTAGGCTATTCAAGATAGGTGATTTCCTGGTAGGAAAGAGGGCATTCCCACAAATCACTACATGGTTACAATAATTCAAGATGGTTGCTAGTGCTTGTAGACATGTTGATCCTGAGGACTTTATCAAAATTTCCAGGATGACCTACATTTGAAACATTGGTGTGATTAAGGAGCATGAAGGTTTAGATGAGGAAGATGTAATAAAAAAAAATTTAGAGGATGATGAGGTTAAAAGGAGATGCAACAGGTTCTTTGATTTGATAGATTTGTCTAAACAGCTGAAGGTAGCTCAAATTCCTTTTGAAGGTTTTTTCCCTGATCTTCCTTACTTGAAGAAAATTGATAGAATGATAGAGATGTATGATACTCTGGCAAACCAAATGGAGAGTCTAATTGATAAGAATAAGCCAAAGAAGAATAAGAGGGATTACTCATCTTTTGATCAGGAAGAGTTCACTAATGAGTCATAGGAAGGAGATAGTCCTCCACAAGTTGGAGGGTCACCAACTATTGATATTACTCAAGCTCAACTAGAAACAGAGAATCCTCTAGAGCCACCTTTGAAGAAATAGAGGCTTGAGGAAGGTGAGCCTTCAAGGTAAGGAAAATAGAGAAAGGGGATTGATAGAGCATCTTCTCTTGTACGAGGTGATAGGGCTTACCATCAACAATTGAGAAAAGCAATAAGAGTAGGTAAGTTGGTGGCCACTGAGGAAGAAGATAAAGAATAGTCCCTATGGTTAGAAAAGGATATTAGAGAGGTCTATCAAGAGGAATTTTTGAGTGATGACCAATTCATTAAAAATGATGAATTCAAAAGTTTTCTTATTTGGAAGAAGCAACAAGAGGTAAGGAAAGCTTTTCCTGAAGGTATGGAACCAAGTGCAGAAACTTTGAGGTCTCTAGCTTCATATGACCCCAGCCTTGATCCTATAATAGTGCATGAATCCAGGGAGTTGGTTAAATCAAGTGAATGTTGTTAACTCTAGGATGGGATCTGACTTCTACATTCATCATAGATCAAATAAGAGAGAAACCAGAGGGTAGCCTATCATATGAGGTTCACATTGGTGACATGATAAGAGAAAGTGGCTATGACCGTAAGTCTCAAGCTGTTGCAATGTGGTCTATGGTCCCTAGGACCCAAAAGCCATCCCTATTAAGTATAGAGGATAATATGGAGGGGAAAAAAATCATATGGATTGTGTAGAATACAGCTGACCTTGAAGTTTCCAAGGTAGTGACTCATTGGGCCAATTTGAATGAGGCCAAGATAGCTTAGTTGTCTAAGAGGTATGCAAAATTGTTTGAAAGTTCAAGTATGGTTGCCAAGGATAGAGACTTGAAAATGATGAAGATCAAATGATTAGAAGATGAGTTAGTAGAGGTAAAGGTCAGGCTTGAAGAAGCCTCAAAGGTAGTTCCTCCTCCTTTGCAAATCAAGGCTCCAGTTTAGACATATGTGGAAGTGCCTAAGAGACCTACTGAGGACTTGGAAAAGATAAGGGTAGAGGCATCTTTGGACACTATGTCAAAGATTGTGCAATATAGGGGAGATAAAATAATAGAAAGGATGGATAGAGTTTACCAGTCAGTTAGTCAATTGGACCAGGCAAATGGAAAGGTAAATGAGTCATTGGCTGCTCTAGAGCCACTTCATAGCATTTGGTCTGGGAGGAGCCTATTATTTAATAAACTTCATAGCTTACAAGAACACAAGCCTGAGATCCCTGGGGTGGTGACTAAATTTTTTGACAAGATAGGCTTAGTCAGTGTTGTTTCAAAGTTTTTCAAGGGTAAGTCTAACCAGGTAAATGCTAAATTAAGCATGTTTGATAAACATTATAGCAAGTATTTACCTCCCATATGTGATGACAATGGAAATGTGGTTAAATTGGAAGAATGGAAATTGGCAATGGGTCAATTTTTAATTTCAGAAGATGCTTTCCTTAGTTGTGACAATACTTTGGATTTTGAAAGGTGTAACAATGTAATTGACAATCTTTTTAAAATTGAGAATGATTGCATACGCTTTGTGGTAGAGGCCAAAAATGTAACTGACTCCATGTGGGATAAGAAAATCAGATTACTATAGGAATTGTAGACTTACAACTGGCCATCTGATGATGATATAGTAGCTTGGGAAAAGTTAACAATAAGTAAGAAGAGGAAGCCAGTTGTCTAGGTTATAGAAGAAGAAGAAGAATAGAGCTATAGATGGCACCTAATCTAGAAATCAAGTGAGAGAATGTTTCAAATAGAGGATGATGTAAGTTAGCCTATCATGGTGGTCATCATTCATGCCACAAATTTAGCATCTACTCTGAAATATCCTTAGATAAGGGTGCCACTGATGAAATTGTTGAGAAGTAGATATTTGTAATCTATTGTTGCAAACATTTTTTGTCAGTTTGTAATCTTGTTTTTAGTGTAAGATCTTTTAATAGCCATCCGAAGCTTGTTGCATCCTTTTGATGATTCCAAGATGGCTGATTAGTATATATAGCAAGTTTTTGCTCATTTGAAGGGGTTGGGAAATACTTTGTAAAAGAAAGGTTCTGAATACCAAACCTTATTTTCTTTAAGTAAGAGGATACTATATCAATGCATTTTGACCATTAATACAAAATATTGGAGCTCTATTACTACTATTTTGTTGTCTTTATGTATGGAATGTTTTAGTTTTCTTGTGTATTTAGATTGCAAGGCATTTTAAATACATTATTACATGGTGAATATAGGGGTTAAGCTTAAGTTTCTTTCAAGGAAAGAGTAAAATCTTTGGGGAGATCTCTAGGAATTAATAATCCATGTATGAATTTGATGACAGTTGTAGGAATTAAAAGGATGGTATGTTAGGCATGTCATTTGAGTTTCAGTGTATTTTTTTGATAGATATATGTGGAGGTAGGGTTTGACTCTGATGCCCAAGTGGATAAGGCATTGGCTTTGGATCCATTTACATTTATTTGTCACCCAAGATATAAACAACTGATTCATTTTACTTTATCCGTACAATCTTAATCTAAATTAGTCTAGGACAAGTTCATAGATGTATATTGTAATGCTTTGAAGAAGCACTGAATGAGGTTAACCTTCCTTGAGTTCAACTCTAAAAAGAAGAAGGATGAATATCCTTAAACCATTGTTTTATGTTGCTACTTTCATGATTTCCATCATAGTTTTGTGTATCAGGATAATTTGGGCCATACTCAGAGTTTTATCATCTTACTAAGTTGATGTTTGAAGGCAATGACAAAGCAGTGAAGGAGCTAGTTCACAATTCAAAGCTCAATTAAACATTGAATTGAAATAGGTACACCTGCCTGAGTATCCATTACTCAAAGTGAAGAAGGTTTTCTAACCTTAATACCTTAGTGCTTGCATATGCTAGATTATGGTCTATTGGGATTACATGAGTTTATAAGTATTTGATAATCTGCAGATTTGAGCACTAACACAAGGTACACAAAATTGACTCCTAAGGGAACATATATTGTATAGAAGAGGAGTGGTTACAATGTCCTTTTGCCAACACAATAGAGAGGTGAGGATCTTCCTTCTACCTCAAGAGGAAAAAGACCCACAAATGATCCAGTAATGCAGGGACCCACACCTAAGAGGCAGATGCAAGAAGAATCAAGGCCAGGAGAGGAAGCTTATTCTCCTTCTTAGTCACCTATCTAATTAGATGAACATGGGGTAGCAAAATAGTTGGTACAAATAAGGAATAAGGGAAACATTTTTGTTTCCAATGATAAGTTGCAAGAAGGAATGTTAGAGCCACCTAAGGAGGTTGCCATGGATATCACTATTAACAAGTTTGAGGGTAAACAAATGGACCCTATTCTAAAACAAGCTAGTGATTCCTATGTAGCTGATGAAAAATTTGTTAGGATAAGGGAATTTTT
>BSBK01004895.1:0-250000 GCA_027943335.1 Chamaecyparis obtusa | reverse complement strand
GAAAGAGCACCGAAGAGATATTGATGCAAGAAGTATAAGGTTATGTACCTTAACCTCTTTTGTAATAAGTGTATATTGTACATTAATTGTTTGGGCAGTGGGCTCAGTTGGTAATCACATTTTGTACTACCAACTCCTAATAGGGTTGAGGCTTCTAACAAGGCCTATAGTCCCTTAATCAGGACTGATACACTATATGCTTGTAATAGACTCCTAACAGGGTCAACATCCTTAACATGATACTTTTTATTAGTGGATCTTTGTGGGTACCATCCCCACTGGGGTTTTCCCTTGGCTAGGGTTTCCTCAAGAATAAATAATGTGTTATGAGTTCTTTAGTTTTATTTCTATGCATGTTGTTTAGCTTCTTATGTTATGTATGTGCAAAGATAATCTATCATATCCATAATTGGGAAAAAGACAAAGTTTGTGGAATACTGATTCAGCCCCCCCTCTCAGTATTCCCTATTTCTGACAATTGGTATCAAAGCTTAGTTACTTGGAAAATAATTATTCAAAGAAAGCCTAACAGCTTGAGTAAGATCTCTATGAATATGGATCAACTACAGAAGAATCTTGAAGAAGGTCTTGAACAGATTGATATGCTTACTGATGAAAGAGACACTCTAAAAGGGAAATATGATGATGCTAAGAACCTCATTGAGAAATTGAAAAACAAGTTGGAAGATCTGAAATCTAAAAAGGAATCTAAAGTTCTTATTGAAGCTTATGATGACAATTTAGAAAAAGAAAATGATATCCTTAAGCATGAACTAAAGATAGAAAATTTGAAAGATGGAAATAGCAAGAATGAAGAAAATATGAAATCTGAGAATGAAAAGTTGAAGATTGAAAATGAAGGACTAAAATCTAAACTTGGCAAAGTAACATCTGAATTTGAGAAAGTCAATTTGTAGTATGCTGAACTTGAGAAATACAATACAATTGTGAAAGGTGAACTGACTCAATCCATACAACAACTTGAAAGGCTATATTCAACTAGTGAGAAGATTGATGAACAAGTATCTTATCAAAAACCATTCTATGATAAGATTGGTCTTGGATTCAACACTCTTAAAGAAAATGATGAAAGCAAGGAACCAGATCTGAAAGTATTTGAAAGCATAGATGAGAAGAAGTCTAATGAAATCAAAAAATCTAAAGATACACCCAAAGGAGAAGAATCACTGAAGCAAGAAGAATCACCCAAAGGTATGCAAAGAGAATTCAAAGGTAGATGTTTGTCTTGTAATACTATTGGTCATATGAAGAGAGATTGCACAGGTAAGCAATTTAAACCTCTTAATGGTTATTGTTATAATTGTCATGGTTTTGGACATAGAGCTATTGAATGTAGAAAACCTAAGTTTATTGAGAATAACAATAATAGTAGAATGTTTACGAATACTAATAATGTAGATAAGAAACCTACTAAAGATATGAATAGAATAAATGGAGAAGTATGTTATAGATGCAAGAAGATTGGACACATTGCTAGAAACTGCAGATCACAGATTAATCCACCTGGACCAAGATATGGAAAAAATGGAATTGTTTGTTAGATATGCAACAAAAGTGGACATACATCAAAGTTTTGTAGAATGAACAATGGAGTTTTTCATCCTAATCCTAACCCTAGAAATCATGCAAGAAGAAATGAAGATGCAAGTAATAGATAGAAAGGTTACTGTAGTAATGTAGATGAAGTGAAGTTTGTTCAAAGTACAGATCAAGGAGACATTCAACATTGAAGGTAATCATAAAGGTGAAGTATCAAGTGGTAAGAATGAATCCTTACCTGACCTATCTCAAAGTACTTAATTTATGAAAATTACAGTAGATTAGGAACTTAGCTTAGTGTAGAAGTAGATTTATGATGAATTGAGTCTTGTGCAATTAATGAAAGGTAGTTTATGATGTTCTAATCCTATGGTTGAGAGAGAAAAGAAAAATATTATGTTTTGTGAGATCACAAGAAGTTTTAAGTTTTGTAGGTTAGTAGAAACAACTTTTTGGAAAGAAGCAACAAAAGAATTGAATGCAATGTCAGATTGAAGTAATAAAAGGTTATAATTGGTATTATTTGATCATCATAGAGAATACAAGTGTTAAGGAGATCAAAGAGTAGTGATTGGAAGCATTTTGCAATGATTTGGTGAAGGATTTGAGCACCGAATCTATGCAAGCCCTAAAATCATGAAATCAAGGTATTTTACTTGGCAGAACTATGAATCGATAAAAGTAATTTGAAGTAATCATGGATATATCTTTAATTCACAATTTCAGAGACAAAAATAGACCTAGAATGAAAAGGGAACTAGTAGAACCCTTGGAAGATGACCCTAGGTTAGCTTTATCATCCATACCAGATGGAGTTTTTCATTTAGAGAATGTGAGAAGTTATCTTGGATGCAAGTTAGAAACCATCAGTGATAGTGATTTCACCAATGAGTACCAGAAGATTTACAATTGAGATATGACATTGAAACAAGGTTTTGATCATTTGAAAGATAATGAGATCATTAAGTATGCATTGCAATATGAATTTGATAATGAAGAATGCACTAAGATAATCCTTAGCAGAATTCATAATGGGAAGTTTTGGCTAGAAGATAGAGTGATAGACATTACAACTGATTTGATTCATGAAGTCACTAGATAGTCTAAATTTGGAGCTATTCCTTTAAATGAGAAGAACATGAGAAAAATAGTCATTGATAACATAGATTCATCTTATAATGGTAGAACAATTGTATTTAGTAAGATCAAACAAGATGATGTGAGATACCTATGCAAGATCCTAACCACTAAGTTTTTTACAAATTCAAGAGAAGATGACATGGTTGCTGGAATGGTACACATAGCTTATTTGATGTGTGTTGACAAAGTGCTAGTTGATATGTGTGAAATTCTGAGAATTCAATTGTTTGAAAACTTGGAGAAGATTAAGAAGGAAAAGTATGCACAATTTAGATTTTCATCTTTGATCACTTACATGTTTTTCCACTTATTAAGAAGATTTCCTTACACCATTGCAAGTTACTCGAATGATGGAAAAACTACAATGGAAAGGATCAATAAAGTGTATATGAGGCATGTTATTGGCAAAGTAAATGAGAGTGCAATGTTGGTGATAAAGACATTTCAGAACTTGGTAACTAACAGATCAAGGATCCCATAGTCTCTTGTGGAGAAATACAAAAATGAAGTATGTTTTATGGTTGATACTGACTTTACCTACATTGAAGTAGTAGAACCTATAATTGAGTTCATAGACCCTCTTGTCTATGAAATATCTGAAACTGAGACAAAAGAATATGTGATTAGGCTACTTAAGTGCAAGGTTGACACTCACAATAATAGATTTGGAACTTTTGAAGAAAATTTCAACTCCACAAAGGCTATACTTGAGGAGAAACAGTCTAAGAAAAGAGTTGAGAGTACTATAAAGAGAATTCTGAAAGATACAGGGATGACAGAGCATGAGTTTTTGGTAGCAAAGAAGATAGTAGTAGCAATCAGAGATATTGGATAGAAAGAGATTTTGTCTATACCTCCCTTGTCATCTAGTGCAGTACAACATGAAGCTACATAAGTTAAGGTGAAAGTAGAAGAACCAGAGAAGGAACAAGAAGCAAGAAAACCTACTAGGTCTAGCTCCTCCACACCTAGCAAGAGAGTGAAAGAAATTACTATTGGACCTGCTAAGAGGCAAAAAAATTTGGTGCCACCAGTTTCTAGGAAAGTTGCAAAAATTAAAGATGATGACACTACTGTTAAGAAGAAAGCATGGAAACGTAGATTTGAGAGAGTGAATGAAGAGATTATAAAAGATGGAGACTTCACTAAGATGAATAAATACTATGATCTCTATGACTACTTAGAGAGATTGAATCTTGAAAATGCAGTGGTCAAGCACATGATTTTGGCTAATAAGAAGTTTGACACTATTCAGGGTAAGATACCTGATGACTTATTCAAGAAACTTGCTAATAGGAAGAAGAGAGCACAAGAGGAAGACAAATCTATTAGAGAGAATCTTGTGAAGAAACTATGTGATGTGAGAGATGATGAACATCTTAAATTTTTTTTGAAGCCCCTTAGCACCCATTTAAGGAAAAAAAGGAGAACCATTCAGATCATGGCATGACAATATGAAGAAGTGAATACAGAAATAGAACAAGCAATAGTTAAAGTTATGGCATAAATTGTTGGAGATCCATCAGTTGCAGCAGTGCAAGTAGAAGAAGTAGAACAAGAGGACATTCCCTCTCCACTAGCTATAAACATTGAAGAAGAATCTATGAATGTTGAAGGTACAATGATCACCTTGGATACTAATGATAATGTATTCAAGAATTTGGAGAACATTGTTGACAATTCAGCTCTTGATGAATCAGATAGAAATGTAGAAGCAGAGAAGACCCAATCTATTGTTGAAGAACCCAAAGTGATAGAAGTTCAAACACCTGTACCCTCTAAAGAAGAAATCAGTCTTACTCCTGAGACTGGAAAGAAGAAGAAAATTGGATCTTTGTTTGAGGATTTGGGAAAAGAAGTAGATGATGATGATCAGATGGAATTGATCACATCTTTGAACAAAATCATTGGGAAGAATAAGAAAGTTAAAAGTCTTGAAGGATGTTTGAAGGACCTTACTAAAAAGTTACAAGATATTGTAACTACACAAATTGTAGAAGCAGACCCTCTAGAGAAAGCAAAGAAAGTGATGAGCACTTTTGATGATGAGTTCACAAACTTATCTGAGATTACAAAGGTAAAAGCATAGATAGCTTATGAGGATAAGACACTCTTGAACATAAGCTAGAATATCAGAAATGGTATCAATAACCTTGATATCTGTATAAAGGATTTGAGGAAGATTCTAGAAAGAGGTAAATCTTTGTACATTTAGTGTACAAAATCAAAGACCCTTGTAGCAGAAAAAGAACAAAAAATAAAGTTGAAGGAAGTAGAAATTCAGAATGAAACCAATCTTCTTTCTAGCCCTACTGTAAAGATATTTGATGTAGAGAAGAAGATTCACAAGCTATATGATGAGATCAGAGTTTTGCAAGATGTAAAGGACTGCAAAATGAAAATATTTACTCTATTAAGAGAGTGCACATCTATGAAGATGAGTATTATTGAAGGACAACTGGAAGAATGTCTTTCAGCTAAGACATCTTTTCAAAAATTTAGTTTTGAGAGTCTCCAAGCATGTGAAATAGTAGCCTATGGACTATGCGCACTACTCAGTGTGGCAGATTCTATCAAGAATTCATGGGAGAAGGAATTAGAGGCAATGAAGATTGATTTTTCAGATTGTGTTGCAAGCCTACGGACTTTGCAATATTGAATCAAGGTAACCCTTTTTTGAACACAGTTTTGTAACCCTCCTTACCTTTATTTTGTCATTGTTGTCAAAGGGGGAGAGATATATATAGTAGAAAATTAATTAAGGATTGTTACTCTTAGGGGGAGTACTATATAGAGATAAGATTTTTTAGAGTTATAAGGATAGTATATATATGTTATACTATGGCCATAATTTTGACAAATTTTGAAGTTTTGAGTTTTTCACTTAGCCAATTTTCTCATATGTTGCCACCAATGACAAAGGGGGAGATTGTTGGAAATTTGGCTGAGTTGGTTACATAGATGTTGTAATTATGGAAACATATGTCTTACATGAAGATCACATAGGTCAGAGAGCTAGTATGTCAGAGTGCAGTATGAAATTGTCTAAGTATGAGACAATATGTTGTTGCCAGTAAACTAGGAGATAGTTTTGTTTTGTGACATTGAATAGAGTAAGGTCAATGCTTGCACACTTGAACATAGACTCTATGGTGACTAATGATGACCCATCTCAGAGCACAAGTTGGTACGGCATTTACAGAAGGAGTTATGATAGTTTTGCTGAAGACAGTGTTAAGCCAACATGATAGATTTTGAAGATAGAATTGGTAAAGAATTAAGGGATTATTTTGTTTATCAAAATAATGTCTTAACAATATAAAGGGATGACATCCTAGATGTTAACCCTTGGATAAAGTTATTTTTTAATATGGCAACCAACCAAGTAAATTTATTATCCTTAATAACTTGTATAAATGTAATTGTAAAATGTAAGAAAAGATGTAATATGTGAGATATATGATGTGTATGTAATAGTGATAGTGAAAGAGCAGTGAAGAGATATTGATGCAAGAAATATAAGGTTATTTACCTTAACCTCTTTTGTAATCAGTGTATATTATACATTACTTGTTTGGGCAGTGGGCTCAGCTGGTAATCACATTTTGTACTACCAACTCTTAACAGGGTTGAGGCTTCTAACAAGGCCTATAGTCCCTTAATCAGGACTGATACACTATATGCTTGTAATAGACTCCTAACAGGGTCAACATCCTTAACAAGATACTTTTGATTAGTGGATCTTTGTGGGTACCATCCCCACTAGGGTTTTCCCTTGGCCAGGGTTTCCTTGAGAACAAATAATGTGTTATGAGTTCTTTAGTTTTATTGCTATGCATGTTGTTTAGCTTCTTATGTTATGTATGTGTAAAGATAATATGTTATATCCATAATTAGGCAAAAGACAAAGTTTGCAGAATACTGATTCACCCCCCCCTCTCAGTATTCCCTATTTCTAATAGGAGTTGAACTTGAGACCTCCTAGAAGTTAGGATAGTTGGTTTCCATGTGTGCTATGTGTTTTCTTGAGATGTATATGTTTGACTTTCTTGTTATGGTTTTCTTTTAAAGCTATTTTAATTAAATTTATTAAAACATTGTTAAGTCATTTACGAGAATGATTTGTTTGGTCTTCCAAACAACTATGGAAGTCGGAGAACTAGCTTCCCATAAAGAAACTCCTCAAACCACATAGTTGAAGGATAAATATTTGCATTTTGGGGAGTGAGAGGGAGTTAGAGTTTTTGGAAGGTTTTTGAAGTTTTCTACATTGATTTTTTTTTTGGAAGTTATTTGTAAATTTCTGTGAGATTGAGAGTGTTTTGATTTGGAGGGAAAGTGTGTGGATTTCTTGGAGTTTAATTGTTAGAGGAAGCTTTCTAGGAGGCTATCTACTCAAGGCTTTAAGATTTACAGAGTCTCCAGCCAAGGGAAGAGGATTTTTCGCAGGTCTCCAGGTAGGGTCTGGAACTAGGGAAATCATCTTATTGTATGTGAACATGTATATGTGTGTGTGTTATTAATATTTATATTTTCATATGGTCTGCAAAGTTTCTTTTGTGAAATAATTTGTAATTAGGATGATAAAGAAAAAAAATATATGTTAATTGGAAAAAAATAAAGTATTATGGTTTATTTTCCTATACTCGTACTCTATTGTAAATAACTTTTGAACCCCACCTTATTATGAAAATCACTCTAGTGAGAATGTGAAAAATTAGGTTTTATCCAACATATGTGAAAATTAGGAAGATCATACAAATGTTTCTAGAAATAGTCATGCATAGATCTCTCAGACAATCTATAAAATGACATAGATAAAGGGAACTTTATGATTCAAACCACTTAGAAACATCTAAAACTAAATTTTACTCCACTCTTCATCTATATCCCTCTTGTAACCAACCTACAAGAGAAGACTCATCAACACTTAAAGATGTAATATATTGCCACCTTTCTAAGACAAGATTACTTTATCTTCTCCCTTGATTCATAGGTCCTTGGAGGTTCATTAGTTTATAGTACAATATTTCCCCCATCAATATTTATTATTTTATAATTTATATTACTTTTATTTTCTATTTGGACCTATTCTGGAAACTATTGGCTCTAGATTTAACAAGATTTTAACAACCTTGGAAATGCAAAGATGCACCTATGAGTTATCTTACTTCCCACAATCAGTATATTCATACAAGAATAAGGACCAATGAACAAAGCATGAATGCTTTCTACACTTTGAATTTTGTATAATTTAGGTTGGTGAACCTAGGATTAGGATCACTTAATCTTCCCTTTTTCAATAATCCCCACAAAATAGATATGTGCCCATAATACTTCTTATTATCTCTAACATAAAGGGATAGGGTGTGAAGCTAAAAACACTACCAAGTTACTCACAAAAAAAGCAGGGGCTTTAGCTATTATGTCCACAACTATTGTCTTAAAGATTTAGAATTTGATTTCATTTAAGTTTTTTGGTGGAAAGGATCTCTGAAATACCCCAAATTTGTCATAGACTAGTGCCTTATCCAATGCACATCAGAGTCAAATAAACATTTCATAGAGAGCTATGAAACAATAAGAAAATAGATTCTAATATGTTGATGCCTTACACCAATCATACATAATTGATCATATTCTACTTAGCAATCCACTTGTGTAGTTAGATATGCAATAACCTATTCAAATGACTTTAACCCTCCCCTTAGAAGAGACCTAGAAGTAAGCAATACATTAATCAGCATCCAATGAAAGACAAGATTGAGATAATTTTGATATCCCAACTTATACACATCTAAAAACTAGTCCTGAACGTAGTTACTTTTGTGAAAATAACTCTATTGCAGACATTTTCAGCCATACAATAGAAAGACTAAAACACCCTTGATGTTCTAATGAATAAGATCAAGAGCCAAATGAAGACAATTTGATAGTAGTATGAATATGGTGAAATCTTATACATAAGATAGACTTGTTACAATAAATTATCCTCTAAAAAACTAGAAAGGATACAAGAACACCCTATATGAGAAGAAGAGGGCAATATATATATAGAAGGAACCACTCATGGAACTAACTATGAGAAAATTATAGAGAATCCAAAACTCCTACTAAATGATCTTGGAAATCCTTATAAAGGATTGCAACAAGGTTGGGATCATTTAGGTCAAAATTAGATCTATAACCACCCAACAACTGGGCTCAACAAGAAATGAAAGAAAAACAAGAAACCCTAGAAACCTAGGAGGATTAGATCAAATCTGATTGTATAATTATTTAGGCTTCAACATCAATAGGCTAACTGTAAACACAAATTACCAATTTCTTGTTGCAGACAAAATAACTTTAAATGCCAGAACCAACTTGAAAAACTTGTGTGAATCAGGGCATGGAATTAGTTGACATCCATCAAACCCTATCTTCCCTTGTCTAACAACAATCCTCTACATTAAACTGACATGGCATCCTCAGGAAAGAAAATAATATTAGATGGCTACCTAATATCTTGTTCATCATTTTTTCCTGCAATCATCCTTGGAACAAATAAATCTGATTTGGCTTTGTCATTTATGGCTTACTGTATCAAACCCTGGAGAGAAACCCTTAATCAGTTTAAAACTTTGGTAGCAATAGCTAACTAATTAAGTTTACAACATAGCCCTTGATCATCATCTTTCCTGGCACATCAGATGATCCTTATTAATTGACAATAGCCAATTAAGATTTTTGAAAATAATTGGCTGTAATACCCTCTCCTATGGTGATACTTGGACCTTTTGACTTGGACATTTTATTATGATGGTTAGAACTATACATTTACATTCATGTTTTATGGATGATGATATGATTGATATGCTCATTTATGGTTATCATTTATATGTTTATGAGATTAGAAAACCATCTATTTTTATATGCATTATGGATCTAACCCAAGGAATTGAATCTAACCATTATCATGATGTTTTATGTTTCATGGATATGTGTCTGATGTGTTTTCATGACTTAGGATGAAGTCGTAGTTACTCATTTAGTTGAGGTCCACATGATGTATCAATCCTAGTCATCTATTTGCATATATCTTATTTGTATATATATATAGATATATAGATATATATATATATATATATATATATATATATATATATATATATATATATATATATATATATATATATATATATATATATATATATATATATATATATATATATATATATATATATATATATATATATATATAGATATATATATATATATATCTATATATATATATATAGATATATATATATATATCTATATATGTATATATATATATATATATATATATATAGATATAGATATATATATATATAGATATATAGATATATATATATATAGATATATAGATATATATATATCTATATATCTATATATATAGATATATAGATATATATATATATATATATATATATATATATATATATATATATATATATATATATATATATATATATATATATATATATATATATATATATATATATATATATATATATATATATATATATCTTCTTGGTGATGTAGGATTTGCAGGTACCAGGTATTGTCTCCACCTAGATTCATAGGTCTAAGCGATCCCTCAAAATCCTTGATCGTTGTTGTTGTTACAGAGATATCACTAGGTTCCACATGAAGGAAATCTACCTCTGATCCTTTTCTGTTCCTTAGGATGGGAGTTCTTGAGTTAGTCCTTGTGTTGGTAATATACTTTTGTGTCAGCTTGTTGTTTGCTTCATGCATTTATTGATAAGGTGATGTTGTGAATGATAACTCTAGTTCCTTTGTATAGAATATTTTATCATTTGTTAGAAGTTACCTTATATGGATTATTGTATCTTTTATGAAGTATGATCTAGTGTTTGATTAAATAAATATATATTTATATGTCAATAATAGTCATATGTTCTATAATATTGATAATAATGTGATGGTGATATTAATAATAAAAATATGCTTGTTGTATAATACATGCGATGGTATATGTACACATAGGTATATGGGTGCACACGTATGCATATGGATTACATATATTTATAATTAATTGTGAAATATGAATTATTATATTAAATTATATTTATATATATATATTGGTTTGTAGATAATAAATTATTGCATCAATAGATAATAAGTAATATTATCTATATGGAATAGAAATTAAATAAATAGTAATTATGTTTAAAAAAAAAAATAGAAATTACTATTGGTCTTCCTTAAATAAAGGATATATGAGAAGAAATTATTACTATTATTATAAATATATCTTTCCAGGAATGGTTATTGTTATTGGATAAATTAATCCTAAACTATTAACCAACCATTAGTTTTGAATGGTTGCAACGGTTGGATTTTCCAGTGCAACCACTTCCTTAGTTTATTAATAGGAAAAAAAAATCCTTGTGAAAAAAGGAGTTGGTAGTTGGCTGGAATAATTTCTCAGGAAGTTTTATTATAGTTTTAAGATATCATATTGAGATTTTTAGGTGGCTGGAGATTGTCTCGGAGGATTTATATCATAGTTTTTTTTGGAAGGAGTCTGGAGAAGTGTGTGAGGAAGACTGAGATAGTTGGATCCACCTTCATTGATGGTATCTTCGTAGGACACCAGGTAGGATCTATCCCAGGAGATGATCCTCCATTTGAGTATTGTCTTGTTTGAGTGCTAGTATGTTTATCTACTTGTTTTCTTGTGTGAATCTACAAGATAGTGAATGGTTTGCTATTGTACTAAGTTTGTATTATTGCGAAATAACATTAGGATAGAGGATAATATTGATATAATGTTGCATAAGTAAGTATGTATTCCCTATGTGAGTTGATTTTATTTTTTTATTTGCTTGATAGATGAAGGTAGAATGGAAAATTAGATTTGGATTATGTTGTTATTGTTTGTATAATGGAATAGTTGGGATTTGAATGTTTATAGAAGCATTATTGTAATCAAAAGAATGTTTAATCAATTAGGAGTCTGTTGGTTTTCATTTCAGAATTGGATGAAGTCTAAGAACTTCCTAAGATCCTTGTGACATTCTCCCATATGTCTCAGGGGTCTCTAGGAACTACCAGATCTTGAGATTGTTCTAGTGACCCTCATAGTTTAAGTCTATCATAGGAACTTAGTTTCTTTATCTAGTTCTAAAGTAGACTTATATGGCTAGTAATCCTTGTTGAAGGGCTATTCTTGTATGGAAACTAGGAGATCTCAAATGGGTCTTTCCCAGATTTGGTATCCACAGTCCCCATAATGCCTAGTTTCTCCCACAAGATGGATTTGTTAGTCATTTTTTTAATTTTCTATCATTCTGCACAAATGCACAGGTATCTAGAACCTTGAACAAATGCCTAGTTACATGAAACCAATGTGTAGAACTACAAAAATAAATGCGCAGTTTGATCCCAGATCAGGATTTATACAAGTATAACATTTAGGTATAAGTTTCTTATAGTTTAAGTTATACTTGTATAAAGGAATTAGGTACCTTCTGGGAAGTTTGAGATAGGTTTCAGCTTCATAGGAGTTAAGATGCAACTTCTAATTTTGAGATTTCTAAAAATTCAGACTTAGTCAAATTTCAGGCATATGGAATTTTGTATAAACTATATGAAAATTTGTGTAAACTTTATTTATGATCACTTCTTGTTTGATGAAATTTATATGGTACATTTAGATGCCTTAATAGGTTTAGCATGTGTGTAGGGATTAGGGTTCAGGTTTAGGATTTTCTAGAAGATCAAAACTATCCTAGGGTTCCCTAGACCGCTCCTAATTTTCCTAAACATCCCTAAACTATCCTATTCTTTGTTGTTCCTTGATGTAAGTTTACAAATGTGTTTATGATGTGTTTTTACTACATGTATCGTGTATTTTTGATGTGTGGGTTAAGGGTAGAAAACCTAATGACACCAAGTGAGTGGCTCTTAGTGCGGGGTCGAGGCCCTAAGTGGCTAGAACCAGGATAACCGATTGAAGAGTTATATAACAAGAGAAAACTTAATTAAACTTATGGGAATGGGTTAAAACATTAAAAATATTAAATGTGCCTCACCCATGCCATTAGTGCTAGTAAAGGCTATGGATGGGAGTGGGAGAAGGTACCTATGCATAGGTACGATCGAATGGTGCTTGTTTGTGTGAAAGGTGTTTGATCCCGCATGTGCCTACTTGGGGGCCAGGGCCTGGAGTGGCGAGTACCAGGAAAACCCAAGGGGTGAGGGCTATGTGATGAAACTCACTTAGGTTGTTTCTTAGAGTTTCTACCAAGCGTTAGAAACTTTGGGGAAAACATTTGTACTTTGATCTTCTTTTCAATGTTATTTGGGAAATTTTACCCAACCCTAGGTATCACCTAGCTATTCCTTCTTTGTGGACCTTGGTGTTTATCTCCTAGTATGGGGGAGTGGGCCTTTTGGTATCCACATGGTTGGGTGGTAAATATTTTTATCAAGGTATCTTTTGCGGATGCAGCATTTGAAGATCCATGCTTGCTCATGTACCAGTTTGAAGAATAAAGGCTTTGTATTTATATTTCATGATGTTAAAATTATTGTTACCTCCCATGAGGAGTTGAACGTAATGTAATCATTAATGTATTTCAAAATGATGTATTTGGGGTGGGTAGACTTAGGAAAAAGGAAAAGGGGAAAAGCATGAACTTTATGTATAAGATGTATGTTGGAAAAGAAAAAAAAAAGATTTGGTAGCATTTCAAGTATGGTAGTATGTTTCTTATTATTGATTAAGTGAAAAAGGCTATTGAAAAAAACATGTATTATTTGCAATGTATCAAATGATTTAGATGATTCTATTGATTTAAAAGTTATAAAGATACTTAGGAATATAGATGGTTTTAAATGGAGAGTTGAAATGAAAATACTTTGTATTTCTTAAAGATATGATGTATTTTTCTTTGTGAAGTAAACCTTGTTGTTAGCTTACTTAATGGACTTAAATGAATCGTGCATTTAAATGAAAAGGGAACCTTGGAGGAATTTAAGTTAATCTATGTTTTGTTTATTTAATTCTTTTTAAAAGTTCAAAAATTTTTATAAATCACTACTTAGGTTTTCTTTTACAAAGAGAATCTTTGTTCTCTTCCCTAGTTCCCTTATGGGGTATGACACTAGCAACATCATCAATTCCCTCAGTGACCAATCAGGAGTGAACACCTCATCACACATGGAAACTTGACCTATTTTGACCTTGGCAAGCTTTTCTTAACTCTAAGTCATTTAGAGATCTGGTGACTAAAGGATTTGGTTGATCTAGACACATTTTACTTAACCTAGGTCTAATCTGGAGATTGGGAGATGAAGGCATTCACACGATCTTTGAGCATTTCATTTAACTGGGGTTTAATCATGAGCTCTAGTGCCAACATCCGATCTCATTTGCATCAACGGTCACCACACAATCTCCAAGCCTTTATCTTAACCCATCCTTGGTCTGGCGATCATGCAATTGAAGAAAATCTCTAGATCACTGAGTCATTTCCTTAACCATGGTTTCATTTGGAGAATGAGAGACCAAGGCAATTCACATGATTGTTGAATCTTTTCTTGACTCATGGGTGCATTCAGAGAATACTCAACGACCACCTGATACAATCTGCATCAATGAATCATATTTAAACATCAAGTCTTATCTTTAACCCATGTTCAATATGGTGATTTATCGAATGAGGCAATCTCTAGATCATTGAACTCTTTTCCTAATCAGGAATTAATCTAGAGATCATGTGAACAAAGCTTTCTCATGATCACTAAATCAAATGGATTGACCCTAGTTAGATATCAAGATTAAGCATTGGCTGTCAATCTTTCTTGTCATCTATGGTTCTTATTCTTCACCCAAAGTCTTTGTCTTAACCAACCTGGATCTAGAGATTAAGTGACTAAGGATTTCTCATGACTGCTTAACATATCACTTAACCCTAATCTAGTTCAGAGATCACGTGAACAAAGCATTTGATAGATCACCAAATATTTTCTTAACCCTTAGTTTTATTAAGAGAACAAGTGCCAACTCTTGATCTTGCCACCATCTTATGGTCATCATCAAATCTTGAAATGTTTCAAGACTTGACTATTTCTTTTAGCAACTTGGAGATAGCTGCATTCACCAGTTCACTCAATGTTTAGTACTTAACCACCAGGATCATGAGATTATTTGATTACATTATTGCCAATTCACTGAATGCTATAACTAACCAAGGATCACCAGACCTCACATTAAATTTGATCTAAAATAAATTTGGAGATTGTGCAACTAAATAATCTCACAATCATTGAATAACTATCTTAACTAGGGTTATATCTGAAGAATAAGAGAAAGCATTGATCTCTAAATCGCCAGATCTTTGCCTTAACCTTGGTCATCTTTTAAGATTAAACATCAGTCATCGATCTGATCCTCCATCCATGGTTGTCACTAAATCATCAATCTCTTGACTTAACTCATCTTTTATCTGGTGATCTGGTGATAAAGGAAAAACCTTGACCAACCTTTAACTATAATTAGACTTGGAGATTACGTGACTGAGCCAATCTTGCATTCATGGATACTTGCCCAACCTTGGGTTTCATTATGAGAACTAGCACTAGCCATCAATCTTGATCTACATCAATGGTCCCTATTCAATCTCTGAGTGCCAACACACTTGACCACATCATTTGGAGATTCAACAACTGAAGGAAACTATAACCATTCACTAAGTCACTAGATGTTAGGCTACTAACTGCCAATATTAGGAGATGGCGTGAACACTATAGTCACAGGGTTTTTGAATAGAAAATTAACTGCCCGGGCCTAGAAAATAAAACATGTGTAGAAAGGTGACTTTAAGTGGCCCAAAAAGGTAGTGAGAAAATATATTTGGCCAGGGTCTTGTGGACTCAGACAAATTTTGAAACCCTAGCAACATAGATAGACCTATTTCTTAGACCTTCAAACTGCCATATCTCTCTGATTTTTGCATTTAAGTACATGTGATCTTGACTAAAGCTTTTACACATCTTAAACTATTCCTAACCCATCTCACAAGCCACAAAATATCATAAATTTTCTTCGCTAGTGAAAAAAGTGTGCAATAGGACATGGCAACTTCTTAGGGTTTTCTTAGGATAAGACCATTTTCTTTGGATTTTAGCAATGAAAAAAAAATGGGCTAATAGTGGCTCTATCTAGGGATGTATGCCTCTTGCAGGCATAGCAAGAACTTAGAATCACTAGAGGAAGCAGACCACCCACTTGACAAAACTGGTAGGGAACCTTCTAAAAAACTAGCAAATGAACCAGGAAAACAAGAAGGGAAATAGAACTAAAAACAAGTAAACTATACAAATATGTACAAATATATACAAGCAACCTCAAGTTCTGATAATGAGAATCAATACTTACCTCTATCAAAGATATAATTCTCATCTCCATGAATTAGAGATAAATTGAATCTATTATTTTTGCCAACATGATCAAACATGCTACCATGAATCTTCAGCACATCATATGGAAAATAGGCAACACCCTCATTGTCAAAAAGCATTTGGAAATCACTAGAATACTCAAGGTACTAATCATTTTGTGACATAAAACTATCACACTCTTTAAAGAATATATCCAAATGAGGAGAAAAACATCCCATCTCCACATCATAGATGGAAATATGTTGGCCTCTTTCAAAACATACTTGAATATCAAAAAAGAAATTTTGAAATTCAAGCCTTTGTACATCACACAAGTGCTCAAGAAGATTACTTTGAACTATGGCGTGTGGCTTTAGATTCAAATTATCCTAGGAAACATCATCATGCTAGACTAGAAATGTAAAAGACTCATGTTCTATCTAATAACTAATATATCCTAGTTGATTAATTTCAAAATCTCTTGAAAACAAGGCATCAACCCTCTCTATATCTCATTCCTAGAGAAATGAACATACCTCTTGCTGAAGCAAATAATTTGATGCAAAATTTGAAACCTCTCTCATCTCTTCATAAAATATTTCAAATTATGGCATGGATAAATTAGTAAGTAGTCCATTATACATGCCATCATTTTGGCATATATTTTCTTAACATGAATCATTGCTACAAGGCACACCATCAACACTATAAACTTCCCCCTGATAGGAAATTGATCTCACATGATTAACAATATTAAAACCACCAATGTCCAAATCAAACAAGCTGACCTCCATTTCTGGTTCAAAAGAAAAATGAGCTACCATGGTTTCATATTCAGGCACATATTAACTTTCATCTATCATAGGATCAACAAATTCATATGATGAATCAAAGGATGAGAGCATACAAATTAAAAAGTCAAATTTGTCCTCATTGTTAGTAGAAACATAAGAGCTTGAATCTGATTCCTCACAAAGATGCCTATAAACCATTTCCTTATCTTCAAGAAGATCAGGGTCATTTAGGCTCCAAGAAACCTTTTTCTCACTATCATCACTATTGAGGTCTAATAGAATCTCATCATTTGGGGCTTTATCATCATCTGATGAAAGAGCTTCCCCCTCTTCATTTTTAATACTTGACTGCAAACAATTTGTTTATGTAGCCTCACAACTAGAAATACTACTTACAAAATTACTTGGTGTGTAACCCCTGTATATATCTATCTCTGCACCAAGGACACTTTGAAATTGTTTACTAACCATGTTAACTCCTATGCAAGGGGAAACCATTTCTTGCTGAAAACAATCTTCATTTACATTTTGTTTAGAAGCACAACATGAATTATGGTTAGTAAGATCTATTAGGAATAGTCCCAAGGAGATAACTGAGAGGTGGGGGGGTGAATTAGTTATCTACAAGTTTCAATTATTTATCCAATTAAGTATACTTAAACATTAACCATAAACACAATGAAAGAACACTTGAACACAACACCAATATTTTGGTTATGGGGAAACCCAAATAGGTAAAAACCCCAGTGGGAATTGACACCCACTAATAATTTGCACTAGTGTTTTATGATCCTTGTTAGAAGATCCTTGACCCTATTAGGAGTCTTTTACAATTAACCCTGTTAGGGGTGAGGACGCACTGTCTGAGAGCACACTACTTAAAGGAGTGAAGGCTACAACCTTCTAAATAATAGATACACACTATATCTAGATCTTGGTGAACTACAATTTGACCTACTTTCTAGATCAGTTCCAATGTATAGCATAAACTCTTTACTTGGTCACATAGACCTTCTGTTGATGGCTCAACACTTCACACACTCTTCTCTGCTCTTCACAATTAACTATAAATGATATCTTAGCAATCACAAATGACTACCTATAAATATCTTTCCTCCAAATGATATAATCAAGTTGGCCTATTACAATGTCCTTGAAATCATATTAGAGAAACCATAACACACTCCAATAACCATTCTGTCAGCTCTACTAAGCACGCATCACAAACTGGGACCCTTCTAAATCAATAAGTGTAGACACATGCTACACACTGTCGGCTCTACCAAATTAACTGAAACTTTCTCCTTAATCTGAATTAAATTGTGCACTCTTAACCAAACATTATTAACTCTTCTCCAATCACTAATCTAGGGGCGCATACTGAAATGATAGGTGCAACTCCTCAACCAATATAATCTCTATCGGCTCTTCTGAATAAACACAGGAAACTACTACTCATGAATAGTGACTACATAACATCACTTCTACTAATCATCAAACTCTACATCCATGAATGTAACATCACCAACATGTCTCCATCACATATCCAAATGCGCAAGGCTCCATGATGACTATATAGACAATCACTCATAGAACACTATCTGTAACTCTTTCAGTAACACTACTGACACAGGTTGCTACATAACTATCTATACTAATGATTAACCTCTACATCAATGATATCATGCTGAGAACATTTCCATGCTACTTATACTCAACGCTTATTGCATAAGTCTTCCACATATGCTACTTACCATATGTTTTCATCAATGACAAACATACAGTCAGTCATGGCCTCCTGACAAATCTCCAATAATTTCCTCCTTTGGCATTGATGGCAACATATGAAATGAAAAAAACCACCAATCCAAATGAGAAATTATTTTATAACATTCTCCATTTCCTCATCAAAACTCCCCCAAGGATGGATCCTCCATCAACTATTTCAACTCCTCCTTTCTTCACATTCATTACTGAATATGCTCCCCCTTATTGTATATCTTCTTTTCTGTTCATGTTTCTTTTCTTGTTTTTCATGACTTTATAATACTCCCCCTTTGACATCAATGGAAAAGGGTGCCAATCTTATTTAAGCTCTAGTACTACTCATGAGGTGGAGTACTCAACCATCCATTAGTCCCTAAGGACTGATGCTTTTTCTACTTTCTCTAAACAAAATTACGGAAGGGAATTAATCCCAGCTTCTCCCTGAGATACTCAAAATTATCCTTTGGTAAGGACTTTGTGAATATATCTACTAGCTATTCTTTTTTATTTACATAATCCAACTTGACTTCTTTCTCTGCCACTTTCTCTCTAAGGAAGTGATACTTTATCTCTATGTGTTTTGTCTTTGCATGCATCACAAGATTCTTTGACATGTTGATAGTGCTAGTGTTATCATAATGAATGACAATAGGATAGTCAATCTAAATTCCAAAATCCTTTATCATCTAATTGATCCAAAAAATTGTGGAAAAACTCAAAGCTATTGCAACATTCTCTACTTCTATTATTGACTGAGAAATACAATTCTACTTCTTGCTTGTCCAAGTGACAAGTCTATCACTAAGAAACACTGCTCCTCCTAATGTACTCTTTCTGTCATCAATGCATCCTACCCAATCTGCATGTGTCTATACATGAAGCTCAACATTCTTTGATTTTGGATACCATAGACCATAATCTATAGTTCCTTGCAAGTATCTGAATATTATTTTTACTACCATGAGGTGACTTTGTTTAGGCTTTGCTACAAATCTTCCAACTATGCCAACTACATTGGAAATATTAGGTCTAGTATGAGTAAGATATATGAGTTTACCAATCATAGACTTGTACAATGTTGTAACTACTACTAGAGAATCATCTTCTTTTGTAAGCTTGCATCCTATTATCATAGGTGTACCCACTGGCTTGCAATCATCCATCTTGAATGTCTTCAAGATCTTTTTCACATATTTGGTCTGATTTATGAATATACCTTTGTCTATTTGTTGCACATTCAATCCCAAAAATTATTTGATAGGTCCAATCATGCTCATCTCATACCATGCTCTAGGGGCTTTCTTAAGTCCATAGAGGGCTTTCTTCAATCTTCATACCATATTAGGTTTGTCTGATAAGGTGAATCCTTCTGGCTACTCAATGTATACTTCTTCTTTTAGTTCTCCATTCAAGAATGCTTTCTTAACATCCATCTGATAAAATTTGAAGTTTTTGAATGTTGCATAAGCTAAAAACAACTTAATGGCTTCTAATCTTCTTATTGGTGAAAATGTGTCTGAATAATCAATACCTTCTCTTTGTGCATATCCTTTACATACTAACCTTTCTTTATTCCTTACTACTGTACCATCTTCATTCATCTTGTTTCTAAATATCCACTTTGTTCCAATCACATTCTTATCACTAGGTCTTGGGACCAATTCCAAAGTATCATTCTTGATAATCTAATCCAGTTCTTCTTCCATAGCATCATGCCAATCTGAATCATTACATGCATCTTCAACACTTAAAGGTTCAATATGAGATAGTAAGCATACCACCTCATTTCTTGTAGAACTCTTTTATTTTAATCTTGTTGTGACTTTTCCACTCTGATCTCCAATGATGTCATCCTTAGAATGGAATCTAGATGTAAACTTTGGAACTTTAGGTGATACTATCTCATCTACCTTTGGAGTTTATTCTTCACTTGTTTTATGGTCATTGAATAATACATCAATACTATCAAACATCTCTTCAACAACTGTCTCACTAGTGCAAGGTCTTGGTTCATCTTCAATCATAGGTGAATAATCATGATATCTTTCTTGAACCATAAACTTTTCATCAATCTTAACATGAGCACTTTCAATGATCTTCTTCAATCTTAAATTAAAACATCTATAAGCTTTTCTTTTAGTAGAGTAACCAAGGAAAATACCTTCATCACTTCTTACATCAAACTTGCCTATTTCTTCATCCCTCTTGATGTAGCACTTGCTTCCAAAGATTCTAAAGTATTTCACTATGGGAACATTACCAAACTATAGTTCATAAGGTGTCTTGTCTGCACCAGGCCTTAATTGTATTCTATTGATGGTATAGACTATTGTATTCACTGCATCTCTCCAATAGGTGTGTGAAACTTTTCCTTCAATCATGATGGTGCACGCTGTATCAAGGATGATCCTATTCCTTCTCTCTACAATCCCATTCTACTGAGGGGTTCTAGCTGCATTCAACTATCTCTTTATGCCATGTTCTTTATAGCACTCATAGAATATGTCAAAGGTGAATTCTCCTCCTCTATCTGATCTTAAACATTTTATCTTTAGTCTAGATTCATTCTCAACCTTAGCTTTGAATATTTTGAACTTCTCAAATGCTTCTGACTTATCTTTCAAGAACACAACCCACATCATTCTAGTATAATCATCAACAAACAAAATGAAATACCTTTCACCATAGTATGATCTTGTTTGGGTTGGTCCACATAGGTTTGTATGAATCAGATCCAACTTGTTCTCTGCTAAATTATGCTTGGTTCTGAATGGATTCCTCACATGCTTTCCCATCACACATTCCTTGCAAATAGTATCAACTAGCTTTTCTATGCTAGGTAGATCTCTTACTGCCTTCACATTTCTTATCTTTACTATGTTATCAAAATTTATATGACATAGTCTTTTATACCATAACCAACTGTCATCAACTTTAGCAACAAAACAACTTTCTTCTAAATTAAGTTGAAACACATTACCTTTAGTCTTTGAACCTAATGCAATCATAACACCATCCTTGTTGTTAATGATGCACTTGTTGTCTTTGAACTCCAACTGATAAACTTTTTCAAGTAGCTACCCAACGCTAAGAAGGTTATGCTTCAAACCATCTACATAGAGAACATTATTAGTATTGTTCTTTCCATCCAATGTGATAGCTCCTCTACCAATGATAGGTTTAGGAGTGTTGTCTCCGAATCTAACCATGCGACCATTGTATTTGTCCAAATGAAAAAATCTATCTTTATCACCTGTCATGTGATGTGAGAAACCACTATCTATGATCCAATCTGACCTTATGTCTACTTGTGAAATCAATGCTATATTTTGTTCCTTTTTCTCATCCTCATGATGCATCTCATCATTCATTTTCTCTATAATAGCAATGAATCCAATTTCATCTTCGACTAAATCATCATCTGATACTCCATCTTTAGCATAGTAACATTCCTTTGTATACTTAGGCTTGTAGTTATTATTGAACTTCTTAACTCTTGTAGGACACTTGGATGTAAAGTGACCAACCTTATTACATGAAAAGAATTTGAATGACAATTAACCTTCATATTTTCCTTTTCCTTTCTTTTCTCTTTTAGAAATCACAACAATGAAATCATCTAGTGCTTTCTCTTCATCATCATCATCAAAATTACTAGAGGTTTTCAAGGATTTCTTACCATGGACCGAAGCTTTGAAGGTTGTCTCACTTTTAGGCTCTATCTTCAAACTTGATATCTCAAATGCACCAATCTTGCTGATTAAAGTTTCTCTTTTGAAATTTTCTAAAAATTTCATGGTCTCATCAAGGATGTTTATCTTGCTCTCATATTCTGGTGTCAATGTAGTCATCAGTTTATTCATGATGTCTTCTTTTGAAATTTCTCCACCATTATTTATGATTCCAACATCTGCTTCATTAATCCTTTTATTGTAGGCTCTTATGTTCTCTTTAGGTAGCATCTCTAATCTATTATACTTTTTCTTCCATGTTTTTCTATGTGTATTATTTGCTTGTTTGTCTCCTTCAAACATGTCTTCTAGGTGATTCCATATCTTGTAGGTTGTGTCTACTTTCTTTATCTCAAAAAACTCACATTAGATAGGGTGTTGATAAGGGCTTCTTTGGCTATTGCATTCTGATGGAACAGTTCCTTATGTTTGTTAGTAGCATCATCCTTTGCAAGGTCTGCTAAAGAAGGAATCTTGAATTCTTTGATAGTTACTTCAAAAACTTCAAAAGCAATGCACTATAAATGTGTCATCATCTTGTTCTTCCAGTCAAGATAATTCTCTCCATCAAACTTAGGACTCTCTTTCCTGAAGTATGCCATATGATCAACCTCAAGCTGTTAACTTCGAGGCACTTGGCTCTGATACCAATTGTTAGGAATAGTCCCAAGGAGATAACTGAGAGTAGGGGGGGGGGTGTGAATCAATTATCTACAAGTTTCAATTATTTATCCAATTAAGTATAATTATTTATTAAGCATAAACACAATGAAAGAACACTTGAACACATACACCAATATTTTGTTTATAGAGAAACCCAAATAGGTAAAAAACTTGGTGGGAATTGACACCCACTAATAATCTGCACTAGTGTTTTATGATCCTTGTTAGAAGATCCTTAACCTTGTTAGGAGTTTTCTTTACAATACATTTAGTATAGTGACTTGGTCAAGGGTTGGACCCTGTTAGGATTCTTTTACAATTAACCTTGTTAGGGGTGAAGACGCATTATCTAAGAGCACACTGCTCAAAGGAGTGAAGGCTACAACCTTCTAAATAACAGATACACACTATATCTAGATCTTGGTGAATTAAACTTTGACTTTCTATCTAGATCAATTCAAATGTATAGTATAAACTCTTTACTTGGTCACATAGACCTTCTGCTGATGGCTCAACACTTCGCACACTCTGCTCTGCTCTTCACAATTAACTATAAACCATATCTTAGCAATCACAAATGAATGCCTATAAATATCTTTCCTCCAAATGATATAGTCAAGTTGGCCTATTAGAACATCCTTGAAATCATATTAGAGAAACCATAACAAAATCCAATAACCATTTTGTCAGCTCTACTAAGCATGCATCACAAACTGGGACCTGTCTAAATCAATAAGTGTAGAGGCATGCTACACACTGTCGGTTCTACCAAATTAACTAAAACTTTCTCTTCAAGTTGAATTACATCATGCACTCTTAACCAAACATTATTAACTCTTCTTCAATCACTATTCCAAGGGTGCATATGAAAATGATAGGCACAACTCCTGAACCAATATAATCTCTGTTAGCTCTTCTGAATAAATATAGGAAACTATTATTGGTGAATAGTGACTACATAACATCACTTCTACTAATCATCAGAATCGATGTCCATGAATTTAACATCACAAAAATGTCTCCATCACATATCCAAAGGCACAAGGCTCCATGATGACTATATGAACAATCACTCATAGAACACTGTCTATAACTCTGTTAGGAATACTGCTGACACACGCTGTTACATAGCTATATGTACTAACAATTAACCTCTGCATCCATGATATCATGTTGATAACATATCCATGCTACTTATACTCAAGGCTTACTACACAAGTCTTCCACGCATGCTACTTACCATATATTGTCATCAATGACAAACACATAGTAAGTACTAGCCTGCTGACAAATCTCCAACAAGATCGGCAGGGATAAAAATACTTTGACATTGACTCTCACTAATTGATACACACCTATTTTCTTTATCTAATGCACTATGACATTGAACTCCATCATATAAAAATCCATATTGTAGATTATTTGCAATATCCATCAATGTAGTAAAAGCTTGATGTAAATTTTTTGGCTCCTTATCTCTCAACAAGAAGCTCATCTTTCTACCAAAAGTACCCAAATAGATTACCAAACAAATCTGATCATTGGGCTTATAGCCTTTTGGAATATCATGCAATTCTTTTGCAAATCTAATGTTGAATGATGGGAATAACTCATCTTCTTGAATTTCAATGTCCATGAATTTGTTCAACACATTTCTTGCATTCATCCTTTTAACAAACTGCTCCATGAAAGCTAAACTCAATTCTTCCCATGAAGAAATAGAATTTGTTGGTAAAGAATAAAACCAAACTCTAGCATCATCTTTCAAAGTTTGGACCAAAAACTTCATGAAGATATCTTGATGACAAATATCAAAGTCTCCCATCAGATCAACAAAATCTTGCAAATGCTTATATGTTGAATCTGATTGTTTTACCTTAAACTCTCGTAAATGCTTCCTAACTTTGCTAGGAATCTTATTTGGGAAACCATGAATACCATCAAAACACAATGGCTCATACCTTTGTATAGAAAAATTTCTACATGAATCCATTATGGATTGCACCTTTACTTAATGAAATTCCTAGGTTTTATCATGAATAACCTATGCATCCATAAGGACACCTAAATGACACATATGTCTCCAAAGAAAGAAACCTAGATTTTTCAAAAAATCTGAAGAGATATGTAGACCCACAATCGAAAAGTCCCTCTTATGGTGACTTCTTCATCTAATAAGGACCATGCAAATATAAAACATTAAATGGAAAATACCTAGTGGTACTATAGTTGAAACTTACCTTGTTGACTAGGAAGAAGGGTAGGTCTAGAGCCTTCTTTGTAGCTCCATCTAGTTCTTTTCTTGTAGATTTGCCACCTCCTTGAAAAGGAAAATGTTTTACTTATTTTTTTATTTCTTTCCAACTAGCCAAAACTTCACCAGGATCTTGAAAACTATTTATCAGGACTATAAATACATCTTTCATACACTGATCAAATAGAGAACTCAGAATTGCCACTCACAACTTGGTGAGATGATATAAATTTTTTTTGTTGTATTTGACTCTACTTTCAATGGTAACTAATGGATGTGATAAATTAGAAGGCTAGGATTCTATCTCTACTCATAGATATGTTATTTATGACAAATTTATAACACCAAAGATATCAAACTGGATTTAGCATGACTATTGCATCTCTATTCCCCAGCAGAGTCACAATTTTGTTGGCTCTTGATTTAACAAGATTTTAACAACCTTGGAAATGTAGAGATGCACCTATGGGTTAGCTTACTTCCCACAATTAGTACATTCATACAATAACAAGGACCAATGAACAAAGCAAAAAGGCTTTCTATACTTTGAACTCTACAAAATTTAGGTGGGTGTACCTAGGATTAGGATCACTTAATCTTCCCTTATTCACTAATCCTCACAAAGAATATATGTGCCCATAATACTTCTTATTATCTATGACATAAAGGGATAGGATGTGAAGCTAAACACACTGCCAAGTTACTCAGAAACAAATCAAGGGCTTTAGCTATTATGTCCACAACTATTGTCTTAAAGATTTAGAATTTGATTTCATTTAAGTTTTTGGGTGGAATGGATCTCTGAAATACCCCAAATCTATTATAGACTAGTGCCTTATCCAATGGATATCAGAGTCAAATAAACATTACAAAGAGAGAAATGAAACAAGAAGACAATAGATTCTAATATGTTGATGCCTTACACCAATCATACACCATTGATTAGATTTTACTTACTAATCCACCTGTGTACTCAAATATGCAATCATCTATTCAAATGACTTTAACCCTCCCCTTAGAAGAGACCTAGAAACAAGAAATACATTAATCAAAATCCATTGAAAGAAAAGATTTAGATACCCTTGATATCCCAACTTATACACATTTGAAAACCAGTCCTAAACTCAGTTATTTCTATGAAAATAAATCTATTGCACATTTGCAGACATACAATAGAAAGACTAAAACACCCTTGATGCTCTAATCAATAAGATCAAGAACCAAATGAAGACAATTTGATAGTAGTATGAGTATGCTAAAATCTTATACATAAAACATACTTGTTACAATAAATTATCCTCTAAAAAAATAGAAAGGATACAAGAACACCCTATATGAGAAGAAGAGGGTAGTATATATAGAAGGAACCGCTCATGAAACCAACTTTGAGAAAATTATAGAGAATCAAGAATCCCTACTAAATGATCTTGGAAATCCTTATAAAGGATTGCAACAAGGTTGGGATCATTTAGGTCAAAATTAGGTCTGCAAGCACCACAACAACTAGTCTCAACAAGAAATGAAAGAAAAACAAGAAATCCTAGAAACCTAAGAGGATCAGATCAAATCTGATTGTAAAATTATTTAGGCTTCATCATCAATAGGCTAACTACAAATACAAATTACTGATTTCTTGTTATAGACAAAACATCTTTAAATAATAGAACCAACTAGGAAAACTTGCGTGAATCAGGGCATGGAATTAGCTAACATCCATCAAACCCTAGCCACCCTTGTCTAACAATAGTCCTTTGCATTAAATCAACATGGCATCCTTAGGAAAGAAAATCACATTAGATGAATACATAATATCTTGTTCATCATTTTTATGTACAACCATCCATGGAACAAAAAAAATAGATCTAGCTTTGTCGTTTATGGCTTACTGTATCAAACCCTGCAGAGAAACCCTTAATCAGTTTAAAATTATGGCTGCAATGAATAACTAATTAAGTTTAAAACATAGCCCTTGATCATAACCTTTCTTGACACATCAAAAAATCCTTATTAATTGACAATAGTCAATTAAGCCTTTTAAAAATAATTGGCCACATCATCATTTCCCTCGGTGACCAATCAAGAGTGAACACCTCAGCACACATGGCAACTTGACCTATTTTGACCTTGGCAAGCTTTTCTTAACTCTAAGTCATTTAGAGATCTGGTGACTAAAGGCTTCACTTGATCTTGGTATATTTTACTTAACCTAGGTCTAGTCTAGAGATTGGGTGATGAAGGCATTTGCATGATCTTTGACCATTTCATTTAACTGGGGTTTAATCATGAGATCTAGCGCTAATTGCCCAATCTCATTTGCATCAAAAATCACCACACATTCTCCAAGCCTTTATCTTAACCCATCCTTGGTCTAGCAATCACACAACTAAAGAAAATATCTAGATCACTGAGTCATTTCCTTAACCATGGTTTCATCTAGAGAATGAGTGTCCGAGGCAATTCATGTGATCACTAAATCTTTTCTTGTCTCATGGTTACATTCAGAGAATACGTGACCACCGCTTGATCTAATCTGCATCAATGACTCATATTTAAACATCAAGTCTTATCTTTAACCCATGCTCGATATGGTGATTTAGTGACTGAGGCAATCTCTAGATCTCTAAATGCTTTTCTTAACCGGGACTTAATCTAGAGATAATGCGAACAAATCTTTCTCGTGATCACTGAATCAAATGGATTTACCATGGTTAGATATCAAGATTAAGTGATGAACGTTAATCTTTCTTGTCATCTACAGTTCTCATTCATCATCCAAAATCTTTGTCTTAACTCAACTTGGATCTGGAGATTAATTAAGTGACTAAGGATTTCTCATGATAGCTTAACATATCACTTAACCCTAGTCTCATTTAGAGATCACACGAATAAAGCATTCTCTTGATCACCAAATATTTTATTAACCTTGAGTTTTATTAAGAGAGCAAGCACCAGCCATTGATCTTCATACCATCTTATGGTCTATTATCACTACATTAAATTTTTCCAGCTTCATGCTAGAATTTTTGGAAAATCTGGTTCTTAGACCTGATGGTAAGGTTTTATGGTGAAAACCCTAGGTTTAATGGGAGCCCTAGCTGGTCTTAGGCCTTGTTCTAATTTCACATTACCTTTTTGGCTAACTAACTCTCCAAATAAAACATGTGCTATTTTTTACCCCTTTTAGTCACCACTTTACATGTTATGTGGTTAGGTTATTATACGGGACCCTTTTTAATATTTCCCTCAAAGTCTAAGTTTCCCGTGGTATTTTCCTAAGTATCAAACCCTTTAAAAAATGAGTGGCTATCATTAAAACTCAAGGTTTCCTATTGTCAGAATATCTGACATGTGATCTAGCGATAAACAAAAATTTGTCTTAGCGGGCCCATCTTTGGAGTTGACTTGGCGGTTAAACAGAACAGTGCATCAATGACTGTCGTTATACCATTGGGTCAAGATGATACCTTTTTAAGCATCACAGTATAGCTACAAATGTTTGATGCTATACAGTGGACAAGATGGTGGGTGGGGCCTTAAACTACCATGTCACTTTGACATGTATGTTTCTAATTGGCTGAAATAAATACGATGTGGTGGTTGACAGGATATTTGATATTAAAGAAGAAATGGAGAAAAGGCCTGCCCACTTGTTTTTGTAAACATCACATCTTTTAATTGGTTAGAAAGATAAATGAAGTGTCATAGTAGCTTCAGCCTTCTCAAATGGTTAAGGTTCAATAAGATCTCATGATTGTTAGTATACCGTTGGGATAAAGTGCATGATTTTTAAGGTTAGTGGTATAGTGACAGCCGTTGATCTTGTTTAAAGATGAGGACCAGAAGGTGGGTCCTTTGTCACTAGTTCTTGATGACACGGTCATTTCTGATTGGTCAAGGGTAGTGATGACATGTTAGGTTGTCAGTATAATTGACACCAAGGATAAAGTTAGGGTTTTTTTCCTATTGATCTGTCTGACTTGGCTTTCCCTAATTCAATAAAGTTTCCAAAAGGAAAGGTTGGGCCATTTATTTGGGAATAGGTAAAGTGCTATGAGTTCAAAAGAATCCTACAGTTGTCATTACACCGCTGGATGAAGATGCTCAATTTCTATGCCCGTGCTTTAGCAAAAAAATGAAACTTGTCTACTCTGATCAAGGTAAAGTTAAGTCATTCCTTTCCCCACATGGTTAATTTGAACTGTTCTCATTGGCTAGGAACTTGTTTGGGAAAAGTAAAATGTGGGTTGCGTAGCTATTTTTGCTGATCGTTTGATGCACCAAATTAAAATTATATCAATGGTCTAAATTCAAATTTTTCCTTTGTGACGTTGTTCACGTCCTGTGAATGCTGAGGCCACCAAATTTCAATAATGGCAGACTTAATGAGCTACGTGCAGATGAATTGTAAATGGTTGGCAACATTATATATCAAAATTTGGTCATTGTTTCTCTTTACCACTCTCATAAGCATTTTGGAAAATGGGATTTTCCTCTAGAGTGATATCAAGAGAAGTTTTTTCAGGTGCCTAGTAGGTCAATTATTTTTTAATTCAAGAATTGTTTGAAGTCTGTGAAGAAATTGTAAAAGAAATTGTATTGCCAGCTCATAGGTTTTAGGGTTTTCTAAGGTATTTGTATATAGTTTTAAGAAGCCCTAGTAAAAATGCTGCCAAAGAGGAACTTGTCTGGGAAAGTAGAGTACAAGGACAAGGGTGTCTTTGAAGTTTTGATGCAATTGCTACCGCATTCAGATAATGGGGCAGCTAGATTAAAAGAATTGGTCCCGAGGAACCCTAGGGATTATGTTAACAGTGGACTCCATGATAGAGGGAATTCGATGAGAGATGCTAGGGTGGGTGAAGATCATAACAGTCTTATTTTGTTCAAAGCAGCTTACTCATAAAGGAATTTTTGTGGCCCCCTCAACAACATTTGGCAATTTGATATTGGAAAGTTGGTAGTCCCTAGAGTTTTTATGGATGCAAAATTATTAATTCAAATTGCTAAGTGCTATGATCCTATGACAAAGTGTGTCAAGGATGTAAATGGAAATAATTTTATTAGTATCATAGAAGAGGAAATTAGGGAGCTTTTCTCATTAAATGACCCTTCTGTTGAGTTGGAGAAGATAGATTTTATTGAATTTACAAAGGTATATGAAGCCTAGAAGGATTATTTAAGAACAGGGCCTCTAAAGGAATTTCTAGATCAGAATGGATCAATCTGTGTTATAAGCCCAAGTACACCAAAGCCCTTTAGGATGGATTTATTCAGTAAGAGAGCATAGGGTTTCTACAAGTCTTTGACTTTAGTTCTAGGGCATGATGAGGCCACTCATATGCCAATACCATATATGTTCATGATGGTACAATCACTACATCCCTAATTGGCATTATTTTTTGACTTTGCATCTCATCTAGCTGATCTAATCCATGAGGGATTAATGGGAATTAAGAACATGAAGGCTAGTAGGCCTTTTGGGTGGTATTCAATGCTTATGCATATGTTCTTGTACAAGGGTGAGCAATTTTTCAGCTCAACAGTCAACATTGTGAAGGAAAGAAACAGAGAAACCCTTCCAGTCCAATTGTGGACTACAAATTTGTCATGGGATAGAGTTGATGCCAGTTTCAATGCCTTTCATAGGGATTTTTCTTCAAGACTTAGGACACTGTTATTCTTTGAAAATCCTAGGATCCCAAGGGAATTACTAAGATTAATCAGACCAAAAGAGTATTGTCAGGACATTTCTACAGTCCACAATTTTGGGGATATCATTTTATATCCTGTTTCTACATTTTTTAGGGTTTATGGTTGAAGAAAGGAACCTTACATTTTTCTTTACCAAGTTCCATTGAAGGTAGGATATGCTTAGATTCTAAGGCAGATTGGTGACCTACAAGAGAGTGCCCTTACTGGTAAAGGTAGAGGGACCTTTTTCCCAGATATAATAATTGCTCATCAATTTGTTATTACTAAAGGAGGATGGGTATACTTGAACTAGGTATTGTAGCCCTACAAAATGCCTACAGCTGTAGTAAGGTGTGTAGATAATGAGGGTTTCCTATCAGGGATGTTCAAAGATAAGATTGAGTGTGCTTTTATGGAGCACCAATTCAATTTCCCTGAGGACATAATAAGAAATGAGTTTGACCTCCAAACTCAAGAAATAAAAAAGGAAAAATGGGTAATCTACAAGAAGACTGTAGATTTCATTAGAAATTTTGATTAGGCTTATGATCCACTAAAGGGATTTGAACCCTGGGATAGGAAAATGGATGCCCTTATAGAACATTTTGAAGGGATCATGCATGCAGTGAATGAGAAAATGGCCATTGTAAGCACGATAGACCCTGAAAGGGCCAAACAAATTTTTAGTCAACCAAGGTATATTAAATTGATTCCTAAGGGAACATACACTGTGCAGAAGAGGAGTGGTTATAGTGTCCTTTTTCCAACACAATAGAGAGGTGAGGATCTTCCTTCTACCTCAAGAGGAAAAAGACCCATACATGATCCAGCAACACAAGGACCCTCTCCTAATAGAAAAACACAAGAAGAATCAAGGCCAGGAGAGGAAGCTTATTCTCCTTCTCAGTCCCCCATTCAATGAGATGAACATGGGGTAGCAAAACAATTAGTATAGATGAGTAGTGAGGGAAGTATTTTTGTTTCTAAGGATGAGTTACAAGAAGGAATTCTAGAGGCACCTAAGCAAGTAGCAATGGATCTCACTGTTGATGAGTTTGAGGGTAAACAAATGGACCCTATTCTAAAACAAGCTAGTGATTCCTTTGTAGGTGATGACAAATTTGTTTGGACTAGGGCATTCTTTCAATTTCTATGGAGAATAAGAATAAATTAGTACAAGGAGATCTGTGAAAAGAAGAAAGAAGAGTTCCCTGATAGGGACATCATAGAGATAGAGAATGAGACCAAGGGAGAAATGGTGAAGCAGTTTGAAAGTTTTACTCTTGAGGAAGGGAGGGCTATGGTCCATACTACAGGGGTGCTAATTTTTCCATAGTGGGATATTGATGATGCAATAGTCTTTGATCAAGTCAGAAAGAGCAAGGTGAAGACTCTTGCTACTGTAGAATAGGCCCAAAAAGTTGCTAGGGGAATTGAATTCTCAAAAGATCATGTTGCCTTAGTAATGTGGTCCCTTAAGAAGGAGGAAGACAAAGAAAATAGAGAGGCTCTCTCTATAGAATATGTAAGAAATTTGTTGGTGTAGAAGCTTCAAACCTAATTTTGGAGACTGCCAAGTTCAATGTCAAAGTGGCAGAGAAAGATGCCCAAGAAAAAGAAGAGCTTAGGCTCAAATTTGAAACTATCCTCAAGTCTTACAATGAGCTCAAGATAGAGCTGACTCAAAAGGACAAGTTGATTGCTGAGCTATCAAGAGCACAAGATCATAGGTCACCACAACTGATGATAGCTGAAAAACTATAGTGGCTTCTTCATCAAGCCCAATTATTGAATTTCCACCATCGCCACTCCCAGAGACAAGTATGTATGCAAGGGTTAGTTGGGAGAAGCAAAGATTAACAGAGGAGGCTAATAAATTGAGAGAAAAAAGGGTGTAGTTGGAAAAGGAAAAGGATGAACATGTGAAGGCCACAACTTTGTTAAACCAAAAATATGAAGAAAAAATAACAAATGTAATAATGCAGTTTGCACATAATTTGAAGCCCTCAATTTTCTTCAATCATGTTAGTAAGTTATGTTAGCCATTTTTCTTGTATCCCTCAACTCTAGAAGAGAAATATGAAAACTAGACATAGGGATCTTTGTCCAGTAACACAAATCTACTTGTTCATGCAAACTGAGGGGCAAGAAAAGACTAATTGATGAGGATTTGATCCTCCTTCTGCTTCGAGTTCCACACACTCAGGCGGGTGCACCTAAAACATGATAAGATCTGCATACATAAACACTTAGTCACTACAACCTTTTATGCAGACATAAAAATTAGTGGATAGTTCTCAGACTTATAAAACGTGGGAGTTCAACTCAACCAACCTTATACAAGATCCCACCTATATGATCTGCTAAGAACTAGAAAAATGGTCAATGTGATAACAAGGATAAACTCCTTCTTCTCTTCGAGCTTTGAGCTCAGGCAGGCTAACCCTTGGATTCATTTCTTCAAAGAATCACTAACAACACTTGTATTTATGAAACACAAGACATAAACATGAATGCTCTCAAACATGAAATTAAAGATGGATTAAATTTTAAAGGTTGATGATGAAAACTGCAAAGCAAACCATGACCAGTGCCTTGTTCATTGGGTAACAGAGTCATACAAACATACATTCGTAGAAAACCTTAATCCCAAACTCAAAGAAACCAAGTGAAGTGCCTTGCAAATCACTTCTCTCACTCCAGTTCTTGGACATCGAATTCATATACAAACCTATAATTCTCAGAACTTAAAATCAAGATTTACTCTCTCCTTGAAAGAAACTTGAATTCAAACTCACAGGTACCTTATAACTGGTATACTGACATGCCTTACAAATCAATACACAAGAATTAAGATCATGCATACAAAGACATCAAACAAGAACTAAATCGGGATTCCCATTGTTCTCATTAAAATTTATCTGTAACTGTACATTTACAATACAAAGACACCAGAAAATAAGACCCAAAGCCTGGAAGCTGCTCTGCAGCATAAATTTCAACATCCATGTTACAATGAGAAAAATCCAAGATATAGCAATTGAGAGTCCATTCCCAAAACCAACTGACAGCTATCCCTCTTGCATAAAAATATCTTCAACATTCCTCATCTCCCTGCAACTGATTCCCAAGCTGATCCACATTCTCCAAAAACTTTCAATCTGATCTGCAACTGATCTTGATTCGCGGATTTCAAACCTGAACTGCTCTTATCAACTACTTTGAAACTGAAAATAGTCATCACCATTAGAATCCTTATTCCGAGACCTTTCCGGAAACATATAACACTTATATGTTTTGTTAAAAAATAAATTTCTAGGCCCCTTTTCCGTGAACAACTTATCTTTTAAATTTTTGAATTTATGCCCTATAGTCTAAACTATATCATTTCATAAATTCAGCTTTAATTTGCAATTTTATATCATTTTCTGCATATACCCACATAATGCACCAGAAAGTGCCACTTGTCACCATCTTATTGCATGCTCGGACAAACCTCAAGTTAACCCACTGATTAAGAGAACTGGCGAATGACATGTATCTCCAAATCTCTGAATCCTTCTTTGACCATGGTTATCATTTGGAGAATGGGCGACTGAGTGTATTCTCTAGTTCTCTGAATCATTTTCACTAACTGTCAAGTATTTGGAGAACTAGAGACTAAGCATTCTCCAATTCTCTGAATGTTATCTCATTACCACTAGCCATTTGGAGAATTGGAGACTAAGCATTCTCCAATTCTCTGAATGTTTATGACTTAACCGCCAGCATTTGGAGAATTGGAGACTAAGCATTCTCTAGTTCTCTGAATGTTTATGACTTAACCGCCAGCATTTGGAGAATTGGAGACTAAGCATTCTCTAGTTCTCTGAATCATTTTCACTAACCGCCAGCCATTTAGAGAACTAGAGACTAAGCATTCTCCAATTCTCTGAATGTTATCTCATTAACCATTAGCATTTTTCGTCAGCATTTTTATGCAAAATTTAGTGCTTTATGGTCACTGGCATGCATCCCAATGCAATAGCTGTGCACACTCTTGAGAGCCTTCTTCTCTTTATTCATTTCATTATGTGAGTGGTATATCTTTTAAACACTTGAAATGGTCATTTCTTGAGCAATGTGGGATTAAACTTTTGGAAGCAATGCTGATTTTTTATTGCTGCGAGTACTCAGAGGACCATAACTTTTGATTGTCAAACTGGGTTTTTCTAAATTTTTTTTTGTACACTTCACACATTGTCATCTCAAACATATGTAAAATTCAGCCCGACCCAGTTTGTATTTTTTGAGTTATGGTAAAAAACGTGACTGGCTATGCATTCACACTTTTTTTTAACTGGCTCTTGCCTTCAACCCTTTTTTTATCTTCTTTTTCTCCACATGCTTTGCATTTGTCTATGATATTTGACATCACAACATCACTTTGCTTTGATTTTCTCAAAATTTGAGACACGACCTTGATGCATTGCCCTCTAAAAAACAACAATGATAAATGAGCACCAGTAACACTAGCCATTTCTACGTACACAAATATCTTGTACCCAATCTTAGTGATAACTCACACCGGTGACACACTCCTTTGCTCTCACACATCATGGCATTATCTTGTTTGGGCCATTTATTTCACTTTTATCTTTTGCAAAGATTGCCAAATAACGTTAGCTGACATTTGAGAGCGGCCTTAAAACTAGCCAATAGCCATCATAGGGTCATGTCACTGAGCACACATGTTCACCTCCAACAAACAAATATGCATGTCAAAGAAGAAATCTCGAAGAGACCCAAGCCACAAGATAAAACTGACCAAAGTTAGCCACTTAAAACATTGCCTTTCTGCTCTGTCTGAAATCACTTAAGTTGGCTCTAGAACTGGCTTTGAAAACTGACCAAATCACCTGAACAAATCTCACCGCGTGACTGACATAAACCTTGAGATACATAGAATCACTCTGCAAAATGACATCCCTTGACTGTACCCGAGGTGAAAGTTATTAACCTCTGAAGTTTCCCTTTTCATTATGCTCCTACAAACACACTGTCAGAACCTGATAAACTACATCTGGAATTAGCCTTGAAAAGTGCACGAATGGATTGGCAGGACGCTCAAATCAGAATGAGATATAGTACAACTTGTCAGAAATATAGGATAACAAAAATTTTGATAATAGGATCATCCTGTGAAAAGTTATTAGCAGGCAAAGAAGGCCTCTGACAAAATTGCAGAAAACATAACTGGTCAATTTGCACTTTTTGCAAACAGAAAAGATCTGGCAAATTGACCAAATGAATACATCAAGAGCCACAATCTTACAACATGGAAGTATTTTATGTCTACTATACACTGAGACAAACATACTGATGACCCGATCAACTAGGCATGAGTTATTCACAGTCGAAATAGGGCTCTGAAAAATTGGTGAATAACCAAACAGTGCAAAACACAAAAGCTGCAAATGGAACCAGCTTCAATTTCTCATCAGATGGATTCATCACGAGCTACAAATTGATAGGGGTAGAGTAAAACTTATCTATAATGCAAGGAAATGATTAAAAGCTTTCTACCAATCTACCGCGTAAAATTTATAACATGTCAAATAGGGTTCCTGACAAAACTGGGAAAAGGGCCAAGTGCAGAAACTAGAAAACACCTCCAAAAGGGGATGAATAAATGGGGTCAAAAATTATCATAGAGGCCTAAAACCTGACACATAAAGAGTATGTAAAGTTTACAACAAGACGCTAGGCTCATATTTTCATGACGCTCTCCAGGGTGCATTTTACTCAACCTCAAAGTGACCCTTCCCAGTGAAATTTACACTTAAGCATTTTCTGACTTAGAGACCTAGAAACGAACTGATGCAAACCCATTTGAACATGCCATCTAAGGACTCAAAACAACTTGATAGGATGAATGCAAAGCAATAAACACATAGACCTCAAGATATGACCCCAAATAAGCCCATACTAGCATGCAATACAAAGCCAAAATGAGCACCTAATCAAAATTTTACATGGTACCTCAAAACTGCATTTTGAGTACCAACAAGTTACATGCTTTGTTTACAACTTTGAATAGAGATAAGACAGAGATGTCACCAATTTTGAAAAGATGGGTTGGGAGGTCTCCAAATGTTTAGTTATTTTGTTCATTGTTTAAGGGCTAAGAAAACCCTGATCCACTAATTAAATCAGTGCACCAAGTTGTGAAGAAAATAGTTGAATATGACATTATTTTGGATAACTTCATAAGGAAATCAAGTATGTTGAAAGGGGAACTGATGCTTTCAAGTTATGAACTGGTACCAACAATTCTCATAGAATGAGGAGAATTAAAAGAATTATATCAATGGAGAGAAGAGATGGATGCACTTTTGTCAGAGAGAGTGACTAATGTCTTAAGTGACACATATTCTTTTATTAGCACCATTAAGTTATTAATGAATGCAAAATCAATGTTTAATCTTATTTAGTATAAGGCCAGTCAAATAGAGAATGAATGGGAACAATTATCTAGCAAAAAAGATGAGTTTGAAAATTTTGAGTTCCCAAGTGAAGAAGTGTATAATAGGTGGAGGTATCAGTACATGCCTAGTGAAGAGAAAGTAATACTTCACCAACCTCTTGAGACATGTGAAGACAGTTACTTTTTGAGTCATAAAAGTTGTTGAGATATAGAAAGGTATTCATTATAGGATTGACTGTGAGATATTACAATCAGATTTTTTGAAAGAAGCTGAGGACAACATTGAAGACATAAAGCAAGTTGGCTCATCTACAAATATCTCACTTGTTTGATCAATGTATTTATTGTAAACCTAATGGGGTTGTTGTAAATCTTTTAGGTTAGGAATTTTTTAAACCCTAGAATGATCGGTAGCTTGTTGCATTTCTTGATATATAAAGGATATTCCACAATCATTCTAGGCATTGAGAGTTTAGGTGTTAAAAAGATATAGATTCTAAAACCCTAGCCCTTAGTCAAAGATTGTAACTTTTTGTATCATTTTTATCAAAGAAATAGAGAAGAAGTACAGGTTGCTACTGCTATTTTGCAAACTTATTATTCAAAATGTGATGTATACAACATTCAAGGTTATACTTAATACAAATCTCAAATCTTTGTCTCTCCTTTGAGTTTATTCTATAAATCTTTAAGTCTTTCTGAGATTTATATTTATGTGTTTGGCTTTGAGTTCTGATCTAGGATTGGATTGAATATTGCTTGGGTTTGGATACATGTTTACTAAATCTATTTGAGGATTTTCTATAAGAAGGAAAGAGTTGAGGTGTTTTTATTTATGTTTAAAGACTAGTTCTTTTCAAAACATCATTGTATTCATTTCATCTTCTGATATTCTACCCAATGGATAGGGCACTGGCCTGTATTTTCCTACCTTTTCTTTTTGGGGAATGATCAAAATCTTGTAATCCTAAAACATATAATCAATACCAGTTATTTTTTATTTATTTACATTTATAGTTGTTCTACCCAGTGATGGAGAGTCAATGAATAATAGGTTGTTATTTAGTACTTTCTCACAGTCATGTTTTGTAAGATCCAGTATTAGGTAATGAATAGAGTTATATCTATTGGATCAGGTGTACCCGCCTTGGTTTTGCAGTGCCAAAAGTGAAGAGGGCATTCTTGTCCCTATAGTTGGTCTAGTTGCTTATAGATTTCTCACATTTATAATTAACCGCTCCTTAACATTAGTCATAAGCATATTGGTGTCTCATGGAGTGTAAAATATTTTTAAGAACCAACAAGATGGTGACTCTACTAGGGAAATTGTAAAGATTTGTATAAAATAATGTAGGTACAAGTTGAGCTAGACTCCTAACCTACTTATTTTCAAAACCAGTTAGTTACCTTATACATAGAGTTAACTCCTTTTCCTTTTTGCCTACCCTTCCTATTTGTTTAAAATCATAGAAAATCTCATTTAGCATGGGTGGTGACTCTAAAACATCTCTGTACTAGTGCTTGATAAAATATCATTATATCACTATGAGTTTCAAAAATACAAGGTCCTGGAGGAAGGAACACCCAGAGGAAAGTTTGCAGGGTGAGCTTCCAGCCACATCTAGGTGAGGTCAAGTTAGAAGAGAAAAAAATATCAATGACGTGTCTCTCACTTGGAAGCAAAAGAGAAAGTCAAGACAAGAAAATATTGCTCCCCCTAGTCAGGAGGGAAATGCCTCAGAATATGAGGAGGCAGTTGATCTAGGCTTAAACCAGTATGAGGATTATTATTCTCCCACAAAAAGAGAGGGTGAAAGGTTACCCCACAGAAGGAAGATAATCCCTAATAAATGGTATGGAGGGGAGAGAAGATCTAGAAGTAAAAGTAGGAGTGGAAAAGACTTTATTCCCCCTTTCACCCTTGGTTCATCATTGCCCCAAGGTCTCCATGAGTCTCAGGATCAACAAGAAGAGCCTCAAGCACAACAGGTTGAATCTGAAACAACTTTGCCTGATTCTGAAGAGATATTTGAGGAAGTATATGAATTGGAAAGGAGAATTCATGAACAAGCAGCTATTAGGTAGAAAAGAGAAAAGGAAAGAGAAGAAAAAATTAGACATGCCATGATAAGGGCTGACTAATTAAAAAGGCAATTGTTAAATTTAGAGGCTATAAATTATGTTCCCATTCCTAAAAAGACAAGTGAACAGCCCATTGTCCAACAGGTCTTTGAAATAAGGAATCCAAGGGATAAGGGAAAGCAAAAAGTAGTGGGTGTCTCGATTAATGAGCCAGTAGGCCCTAAATCTCCCATAGATTCCACTTTAAGATTGGAAGCAAATCTTGAAAAGGCCAAAAGGGAACAAGAATTGTTAGCTAAATAACTTGAAAAGGTAGAATTAGAAGCTTCAGCACTAGAAAAGAAAAAGAAGATTGATTTTCTTAGATGATCTATAGGACCCACTAACTTTTCTAATTCTATTGTTACACAAGGGGCAAATGTTGCAAATCTAGCAAATCAGACAACTGGTGTTCCCCCACCAGGAGGACTCAAAATTTCTACTATGACAAATACTAATCCATCTACATCTCAGGCTGCTAGTATTTTTAACATAGGGATTATACATGAAAGATGCAAACAGTTGGTTTTTACTGGCATCCCTGGGTATCCTAACCCCATCGCTGAAGAAATCAGGAAGAAACTTCCTAAGTTTACTTGAAGTAATGTTGTTACTTGTGAGGAACACCTAAAAAAATTTATTGATGTGATTGATGATTATAACATTGTGCTTGATGATGTTATCATGAAATTATTTGTACAATTCCTAACAGAAGATTCAAGGGATTAGTTTAGGGCTTGGCCACATGGTAGCATAGGTTCATGGGATCAGCTTAGGCATTGTTTCAAAGAAAATTATGGTAATAAAACACATGAGGATTTTATGCTAAATGAATTTAATAACATAAAGAAGAATTTCAATGAGGATGTTGTTGAGTTTAATGTCAGATTCCAAGAGGCCATACATAAACTCTTGCAAGTCATCAGATTGGATGATAGAGTATGTCTTATCACATATTTAAATGCTTTTGACTCTAAGATGGGCTACCTTTTGAGAGATAAAAATCCAAGGAGTCTTTTTGAAGCTTACAAGCTAGCTATGAACATAGAGAGTAACCGAAGAATTTCAAGAAAGTTGGGAAGAAGGGAAGATAAAAAATCACAATTGTTGAAGAGAAAAGATCCAGGAAAGCCTATAAGTGTAAAACCTAAAGATTATGATAGCCTAAAGAATATCTTGAAATAAATAAAGGACTTGAAGCTTGGTGAGAATAGAAATAATAAAGTTATAGGAGGGGATAAGCCTCCCTTTAATAATTTCAACAAATTACCAAGAATGCAGAACTATCCATATAATACTCAATGGAAAGATGGGAAGCCTGTTCTTCCTAAGAGAAAAGACAAACCAAATGGTAGGACTCTTGATCCATTACAAAGGAACTCAATGAATGTGGTGGAAGAGGTCCCATGGTGTATTGCTTGTCAATCACCACATGACCCTAATTATTGTGTCATATCCCAAATTATTTCTTCATAAGAAGAGTAGAATTGTAATGAGGAACATCCTTATGATGATCAGGGATGTGGAATGATTTCCTCCCATGTTTGGGACAAAGTTGACTCAACTGAAGAGGATGAAAATTAGGATATTTTCAATTCTCAGACTAAAACTAAATCATACCATCAACAAGTTTTTTCTAATGAAGATAGTGAGCTTGATAATGTCCAGTGCAATGTTTTAAAAATTAAGGAAATAGTTGTTTTGAGGAGGCCTTCAGATGAGGAAATCGCCTTGATAATAGCAGATATGGTTACTCAAGCAAAAACAAATTGCAACCTGAGAAATAGAGTGGTTGGTAATCCAAATCAGAAGCCTGCTGAAATTTTCATCAAGAAAATAGACAAAGATGTTAAAACTTCATAGGATAAGTCTAAGGATGCTAATGTTGTTGATAAGGTCAAAATAAAGAAAAATTCTAAACCTAACATTGTTTATAAGATAAAATCCAAGCCCACAGTTGAGGTTGTTCCAGCTTTGCAGAAAGAGGATGGAGTCCATATTAAAAAACCTGCAGACATATCCATCCAGGAGATTGATAAAGAAGTTTGAAATTCAAAGCTAGATGTCTCTGATTCAAAATATGTTCCAGTTGATATGAGAAATTTTTTTTCATAGATTACTGTCAAAGTCCCTTTGTTGGAGATGATGAGAATAGAAGAACATAAGGAAAAGGCCCTAAATTGGGTAAATGGTGTGGTACCCATGGATTCTCAAAATATAGAAAGGGTGGAGAAATAAGTAGCAACTATAAATGATGAAAATGAAAATGGAAATGAGGAGATTGTTTCTAAAATCCCCAAATTTATTTGGATATAAATGTTGTTAGTACTACAGCAGGAATAGTTGATCCTTTCTTTTTGACTTTGCAGATAAATGGAAAATTGCTAAAAAATTGTATGATTGATTTTGGAGCATCAAACTCTGTTATGCCTAATGAGGTTATGAAGTCATTAGGATTAAAGGTGGACACACCTCATGGTAGATTTCAAGCAATGGATTTAAGGGAAGTTCCAGTTGTGGGTACTATCAAGGCTCTAATTTACAGATTGGTTGCATGTCCCAAAAAACAATTGACCATGAGTGTCTTGGCAGTGGATATTCCTCCCTAGTATGGGATGTTACTATCAAGGAAGTGGAGTGCTTCCATGGGAGGCAGCATAAAATGTGATTTTTCATTTGCCACTTTCAACTTGGAGGGATAGAACATTAAGGTTTCTAGAGAACTCAGAACTCCACATATGATTGAAGAAGAAGAAGACACCATGAATTGGTGTCTTGACACTGACATTAATGCTTTCAAGGTTCAAGAAAAAGGTAATGATGAGAATGTTGAAAATACACATAAGTCAAAAAGCCAGGAGGGATGGATTGATCTTAACAGTTTGTGGACCATGTATTTTGATGGTGCAAATAGCAAGGAAGGATCTGGAGCTAGAATATTGCTCATATCTGCAAATGGTAAAAATTTTAAATTCTACTTTACTTTGCTATTCTCATGCACAAATAATGTTACATAATATGAAGCTCTATTGATAGGTCTATGGTTGGCATCAAGGCATGGTATAAAATGTCTAAAAGTAGTGGGTGATTCTGAGTTAGTTGTCTCCCAAGTTAGATCAAAGTATGCTTCAAAAAATCAAAAACTAAAGTAGTATAGGAATGCAGTATGGGATGAGATTGAAAGTTTTAGTGCTTTTAATATTTTTTGGATTGAAAGAAGTCAAAATAGAATGGTAGATTTTCTGGCTAATGTGGCCCTTAGACCTAAAGATGTTACATTTGTAGATATTTCCAATATAGAAGTGCAAGCTAGGCCTTCCATCCCTGATAATGTAGATAATTGGTAGGTTTTCTCTGATGACCAAGACATACTAAGATTTCTCTAGTGTGAATTTCATTTTGGTGAAAAAGAAATGGATTTCAGTGCTTATGTTGATACAGTGAATGGTAAAGATGTCATTTTTGGGAAAGAGGTTTTGTAGTTAAAATCAAATAGAGTTCCCAAAGGATTAGTTGCTCTTGAAAGGGCATTTGACAATAAAGATAAGGCTTTTTCTACTAGTACTGATAATACTAATGAGCTTGAAGAAATAAACTTGGGCATAAGAATTGTCTCCAAGAAGGTTTATATAGGTAAATGTTTGTCCCCAAGAACTAGAAAAAATTTGATTGATCTCCTCAGAAAATTTAGGCATGTTTTTGCCTGGTCTTATGAAGATGTCAAAGCTTATAGGGAGGACCTCTTTCAACATGAGATTCCACTCAAAGAGGGTACAAAACCTTTTAGACAGAATTTGAGACCTCTTAACTCTACCTTGGCACCTAAAATGCATGGTGAACTCAAGAAGATGATGGATGCTGGAATAATCAAGCCTATTAGGCACTCCACTTGGGTTTCAAATTTGGTGCCTGTCAGAAAGAAGAATGGTGACATTAGGCTTTGTGTTGATTTTAGAAATCTTAACATAAATTCTCTAAAGGATAACTATGGATTACCAAATATGGAGAACATGTTGTAGAAGGTCACTGGGTCAGAATTGATGTCCATGATGGATGGATTTTCTGGTTACAATCAGGTAATGGTCAAAGACACAGAACAATTTAAAACTACATTTACAACCCCATGGGGGACATATGTTTATGTAAGGATACCTTTTGGGTTGACTAATGCTGGTGCCACTTTTCAAAGGGCTATGGATGTAGCCTTTGTAGATTTCATTTATAGATTCATGGTGGTATATCAAGATGATCTAATAGCTTTCTCAGCCAAGGAAGAACAACATTGCCAACATCTAGAAAAGATTTTCATTAGAGCATTAGAGGATGGGGTTTATTTGAACCCAAAGAAGTGTGCTTTTGGTGTGGTAGAAGGAAAACTTCTAGGGCATATTGTTTCAAAGGATGGGGTGAGGATAGACCCTAAAAGGGTGGAAGCTATTGCTAAACTATCTCTACCAAAGAATATCAAGGGAATTCATTCCTTTTTAGGACAAGTCAATTTCTTGAGGAGATTTATTACAAACTTTACACAAATTAGCATTCCCATATCAAGAATGTTAAAGAAGGGAGAAAAGGTTGAGTGGAATGTGGAGGAAATACAAGCTTTTAATGATATTAAAAGGGTTATCAAGCATGCCCCAGTTTTGAAAACATCAGATTATAGAAAACCTATGCAAAGCTTTTCCTTTGCATCTGCCCATACTGTTGTCGCAGTATTGTTACAGAAAAATGCTGATGGTTTTGAGTAACCTATTTCTTTTTTTAGCAAGACCTTGTAGGTAGTAGAATTGAACTATGATATCATTGAGAAGCAAGCTTATGCCTTGGTAAAAGCTATTAAAACATTTAGATGTTATTTGGTTGGAGCCACAGTGGTTGCCTATGTTCCAAGTGCTATAGTCAAGGATATCTTGGTCCAGCAAGAAGTTTTAGGAAGAAGATGTAAATGGATCAATAGGATTCAAGAGTTTAATATTAACATTCACATTACAAATTTGGTAAGAGGGTTGGGCCTAGCAAAGTTGATGGCCCAAAGAAATCTAAATGAAAACCAAATAAATATGTTGGAGGAGGATCAGAGACCTTTTGTATGTAACATGGATTGTTCTGACTGGTACAAGGATATTATCAAATATTTGCAAAAGATGGTTTTACCCCCTAGACTAGATAATAACAAGAAAAGAACTATTAAGCTTCACTCCATAAGATATGCAATTATAAGTGGTGAGTTATGGTGGAGGAGCAATGAAGGTGTCTTGCTTAGGTGTGTAGATCAGGATAAGGCCAAGCTTTTGATGGATGAAATGCATAATGGGATTTGTGGAGGACACTATATGGAAAAGACTAGAGCCCATAAGATCATCAGGTTAGGTTTTTGGTGGCCATCACTTTTCAAAGATACCCATTAGTTTGTAAAGAAGTGTGATCCTTGTCAAAGATTTGCAAGGAAATTGAAATTCAGTGGAAACTTGCCTCTCAAATCTGTTACTGTTCAAGCTCCTTTCCAAAAGTGGGGTATGGATTTCATTGGTGAAATCCCTAATAAGTCCAATGGTGGACATTCCTATATCTTGGTTGCAACTGACTACTTCACCAAGTGGGTTGAAGCAATCCCTTTAAGAAGAGCAACTAGTAAGGTGGTAACAGACTTTATCATGTAAAATATCCTTACAAGGTTTGGTTGCCCAGAAACCATGGTGGTTGATAATGCAATGTGTTTTAGGTTAGAGGTGTTTGTTGACTTTTGTCAAAACAATGGTATAAAAGTCTCATATTCATCTCCCTACCATCCATAGGGCAATGGCTAGGAAGAATCCAGTAACAAGAGTTTGATTAAAATTTTGAAAAGAGTGTTAGATAAGAACATGAGGGCGTGAGACTCTAAATTGTTACAAGTCTTGTTAGCTGATAGGGTTACAATAAAGAAAGCAATAGGGTGTGCCCCTTTTGACTTGGTGTATGGGATTAATGCAAGGTTACCCTAGAACAATTTACTACAGATGTACCAGTTCATACAAGCATATGATGATGATGTGGAAGAAGATATGACTGTCAAAATAAATGATTTGATTCAATTGAATGAGGTAAGAAATGATGCACATGATAAAAATGAGAAGATGCAGGCCCAGTGCAAAGTCCTATATGACAAAAGGACTACTCAGAGAAATTTTGCAAGTGGTGATTTGGTCCTAATGTGGAATGCAAGATTAAAAGATAAAGGAAAGAATGGGAAATTTTACCCCATCTAGTTAGGACCATATATCATTGAGGAAAATTGGGGAACAAATTCTTATTTATTGAAAAATCTAACATGAGAGCTCATGGAATTTCCAGTTCATGGTGAATTCTTAAAATTTTACTTCTTTTAAATATTTTTCTGAGTCCTTGTGAAGGTTTAGATTTAGGGTTTCTGTGCATTTCTATTTCCCATTCAAAATTTTTGTTCTGGTCTGCTCTTCCAGAAGATTCCAGTTTTCTTGTTGTATCTATAGGAGATACACGTCCCCAAGCATGAGCCACTATTATCACTACATTAAATTTTTCCAGCTTCATGCTAGAATTTTTGGAAAATTTGGTTCTTAGACCTGATGGTAAGGTTTTATGGTGAAAACCCTAGATTTAATGGGAGCCCTAGCTAGTCTTAGGCCTTGTTCTAATTCCACATTACCTTTTTGGCTCACTAACTCTCCAAATAAAACATGTGCTATTTTTTATCCCTTTTAGTCACCACTTTACATGTTATGTGGTTAGGTTATTATATGGGACCCTTTTTAATATTTCGCTCAAAGCCTAAGTTTCCTGTGGTATTTTCCTAAGTATCAAACCCTTTAAAAAATGAGTGGTTGTCATTAAAAATCAAGGATTCTTATTGTCAAAATCTCTGACATGCGATCTAGCAATGAATGAACATCTGTCTCGATGGGCCTATCTTTGGTGTTGAGTTAGCGGTTAAACATAACCGTGCATCAACGACTATCGTTATATCATCGAGTTGAGATGATACATTTTTAAGCATCGCAGTATAGTGACAAGCATCCAATGCTATACGGTAGATGAGATGATGGGTGGGGCCTTAAACTGCTATGTCACTCTAACATGCATGTTTCTAATTGGCTAAAATAAATATGATGTGGCAGTTGATAGGACATTTGATATTAAATAAGAAATGGAGAAAAGGCCCACCCACGTGTTTTTGTAAACATGGCATCTTTTAATTAGTCAGAAAGATAAATGAAGTTTCATAGTAGGGTCAGCCTTCTTGGATGGTTAAGGTTTGATAAGATCTCATGATTGTCAGTGTACCATTGGGATCAAGTGCATGATTTTTAAGGTTAGTGGTATAGCGACAGCCATTGATCTTGTTTAAAGATGAGGACTGAAAGGTGGGTCCTTTGTCACTAGTTCTTGATGACACAATCATTTTTTATTGGCCAAGGGTAGTGATGACATGTTAGGTTGTCAGTATACTTGACACCAAGGATAAAGTTAGGGTTTTCTACTTACTGATCTATTTGACCTAGCTTTTCCTGATTCGATAAAGTTTCCAAAAGGAAAATTGGGGTCATTGCTTTGGGAATAGGTAAAGTGCTATGAGTTGGAAAGAATCTTGTAGTTTTCATTACACCACTAGATGAAGATGCTCAAATTCTATGCCCATGCTTTAGCGATGTAATGACACCTGTCTACTCTGATCAAGGTAAAGTTAAGTCATTCCTTTCCCCACATGGTTAATTTGAACTATTCTCATTGGCTGGGAACTTGTTAGGGAAAATTAAAATGAGGGTTGCGCAACTATTTTTGTTTATCATCTGATGTGCCAAAGGGAAATTATATCAATGGTCTAAATTCAAATTTTTACTCTGTGACGTTGTTCATGTCCTATGAATGCTGAGGCTACCAAATTTTAGTAATAGTGGACTTAATGAGCTACGTGCAGATGAGTTGTAAATGGTTGGTGACATTATATATCAAAATTTGGTCACTTTTTCTCTTTACCACTCTCATATGCATTTTGGTGAAATGGATTTTCCTTTGGAGTGATATCAAGAAAAGTTTTTTCAAGTGCCTGGTAGGCCAAATGTTTCTGAATTCAAGAATTCTTTGAAGTCTATGAAGAAATTGTAAAATAAATTATGTTGCTAGCTAATAGTTTTTAGGGTTTTATTAGGTATTTATATATTGTTTTAAGAAGCCCTAGTAAAAATGCCACCAAAGAGGAACCTATCTAGGAAAGTAGAGTACAAGGACAGGGGTGTCTTTGAAGATTTGATGCAATTGCTACTGCATTCAGATAATGGGGTAGCTAGATTAAAAGAATTAGTCCTAAGGAACCCTATGGATTATGTTAATAGTGGACTCCATGATAGAGGGAATTGGATGAGAGATGCTAGGGTGGGTGAAGATCATAATGGTCTTATTTTATTCAAAGCAGCTTACTCACAGAGGAATTCCTATTCCCCCCTTAGCAACATTTGGCAATTTGATATTGGGAAGTTGGTAGTCCCCAGAGTTTTTATAGATGCAGAATTATTAATTCAAATTACTAAGTGCTATGATCCTATGACAAAGTGTGTCAAGGATGTAAATGGAAATAATTTGACTAGTATCATAGAAGAGGCAATTAGGGAGGTGTTCTCATTAAATGACCCTTCTGTTGGGTTGGAGAAGATAGATTTTACTAAATTTACAGAGGTATATGAAGCCCAAAAGGATTATTTAAGAACAGGACCTCTAAAGAAATTTCTAGATCAGATTGGATTGATCTGTGTTGTAAGCCCAAATACACCAGAGCCCTTTAGGATGGATTTATTCAGTAAGAGAGCACAGGGTTTCTACAACTCTTTGACTTTAGTTCTAGGGCATGATGAGGCCACTCATATGCCAATACCATATATGTTCATGATGGTACAATCACTACATCCCCAATTAGCATTAATTTTTGACTTTGCATCTCATCTAGCTAATCTAATCCATGAGGGATTAATGGGAATTAAGAACATGAAGGTTAGTAGGCCTTTTGGGTGGTATTCAATGCTTATGCATATGTTCTTGTACAAGGGTGAGCAATGTTTTAGCTCAACAGTCAACATTGTGAAGGAAAGAAACAGAGAAACCCTTCCAGTCCAATTGTGCACTACAAATTTGTCATGGGATAGAGTTGATGCTAGTTTCATTGCCTTTGACAGGGATTTTGCTTCAAGACTTAGGACACTGTTATTCTTTGACAATCCTAGGATCCCAAGGGAATTACTAAGATTAATCAGATCGAAAGAGTATTGTTAGGACATTTCTATAGTCCATAATTTTGGGGATATCATTTTATAGCCTATTTCTATAGTTTCTAGGGTTTATGGTTGCAGAAAGGCACCTTACATTTTGCCTTACCAATTTCCATTGAAGGTAGGATATGCTGAGATTCAGAGGTAGATTGGTGACCTACAAGAGAGTGCCCTTACTAGTAAAGGAAGAGGGACTTTTTTCCCTGATATAAAAATTGCTCATCAATTTGTTATTACTAAAGGAGGATGGGTATACTTGAACCAGGTATTGCAGCCCTAAAGAATGCCTACAGCTATAGCAAGGTGTGCAGATAATGAGGGTTTCCTATCAGGGATGCTCAAAGATAAGATTAGGTGTGCTCTTATGAAGTGCCAATTCAATTTCCCTAAGGACATAATAAGAAATGAGTTTGACCTCCAAACTCAAGAAATAAAAAAGGAAAAATGGGTGATCTACAAGAAGACTATAGATTTCATTAGAAATTTTGATAAGGCTTATGACCCACTGAAGAGATTTAAACACTGGGCCAGAAAAATGGATGCCCTTATAGAAAATTTTGAAGGGATCATGCATGCAGTGAATGAGAAAAGGGCTACTGTAAGCAAGACAGACCCTGAAAGGGCCAAACAAATTTTGATTCAACCAAGGTACATGAAATTGACTCCTAAGTGAACATACACTGTGCAGAAGAGGAGTGGTTCAGTGTCCTTTTTCCAACACAATACAGAGTTGAGGATCTTCCTTCTACCTCAAGAGGAAAAAAACCCATAGATGATCTAGTTACATAGGGACCCTCTCCTAAGAGGCAGAGACAAGAAGAATCAAGGCTAGGAGAGGAAGCTTATTCTCCTTCTCAGTCCCCCATCCAATTAGATTTACATGGGGTAGCAGAATAATTAGTATAGATGAGTAGTGAGGGAAGTATTTTTGTTTCAAAGGATGAGTTACAAGAAGGGATGCTAGAGGCACCTGAGCAAGTAGCAATGGATCTCACTATAGACAAGTTTGAGAGTAAACAAATGGACCCTATTCTAAAAAAATCTAGTGATTCCTTTGTAGCTGATGAAAAATTTGTTTGGACTAGGGCATGCTTCCAATTTCTATGGAGAATGAAAATAAATTAGTACAAGGAGATCTGTGAGAAGAAGAAAGAAGAGTTCCATGATAGGGACATCATAGAGATAGAGAATGAGACCAAGGGAGAAATGGTGTAGTAGTTTGAAAGGATTACTCCTAAGGAGGGGAGAGCTATGGTCCATACTGTAGGGGTGCTGATTCTACCAGAGTGGAATATTATTGATGCAATAGTCTTTGATCAAGTTAGAAAGAGCAAGGTGAAGACTCTTGCTACTACAGAATAGGCCCAACAAGTTGCTAGGGGAATTGAATTCTTAGAAGATCATGCTACCTTAGTAATGTGGTCCCTTAAGAGGGAGGAAGACAAAGGAAAAAGAGAGGCTCTCTCTACAAAATATGCAAGCAATCTATTGGTACAAAGAGTAGGTGAGACTTCTGGTGTAGAAGCTTCAAATAAAATTTTGGAGACTGCCAAGTTCAATGTCAAAGTGGCAGAGAAAGATGCCCAAGAAAAAGAAGAGCTCAAGCTCAAATTTGAAATTGTCCTCAAGTCTTACAATGAGCTCAAGATAGAGCTGACTCAAAAGGACAAGTTGATTGTTGAGCTATCAGGACCAAAAGATCACAAGTCACCACAACTGATGATAGTTGAAAAACCTATAGTGGCTTCTTCATCAAGCCTAATTATTGAATTTCCACCATCGCCACTCCCAGAGACAAGTATGGATGCAAGGGTTAGTTGGGAGAAGCAAAGATTAATAGAGGAGGTTAATAAATTGAGAGAAATAAGGGTGCAGTTGGAAAAGGAAAAGGATGAACATGTGAAGGCCACAACTTTGGTAAACCAAAAATATGAAGAAAAAATAACAAATGCAATAATGCAGTTTGCACATGATTTGAAGCCCTCAATTTTCTTCAATCATGTCAGTAAGTTATATGCTTTGTTTACAACTTTGAATAGAGATAAGACAAAGATGTCACCAATTTTAAAAATATGGATTAAGAGGTCTCCAAATGTGAAGTTATTTCATTCATTGTCTAAGGGCCAAGAAAACCCTGATCCATTGATTGAACCGATGCACCAAGTTGTGAAGAAAATAGTTGAATATGACATTATTTTAGATAACTTCATAAGGAAATCAAGTATGTTGAAAGGGGAACTAATGCTTTCAAGTTATGAACTGGCACCAACAATTCTCATAGAATGAGGAGAATTAAAAGAATTATATCAATGGAGAGAAGAGATGGATGCACTTCTATCAGAGACAGTGACTAGTGTCTTAAGTGACACCTATTCTTTTATTAGCACCATTAAGTTATTAATGAATGCAAAATCAATGTTTGAACTTATTCAACATAAGGCCAGTCAAATAGAGAATGAATGGGATCAGTTATCTAGCAAAAAGGCTAAGTTTAAAAATTTTGAGTTTGCAAGTGAAGAAGTGTACAATAGGTGGAGGTATCAGTACATACCTAGTGTAGAGAAAGTAAATACTCTGCCAGCCTCTTTAGACAAGTGAAGACAGTTACTTTTTGAGTCATAAAAGTTGTTGAGATACAAAAAGGTATTCATTACAAGATTGATTTCAAGATATTATAATTAGATTTGTTGAAAGAAGCCGAGGATAACATTGAATACATAAAGCAAGGTGGCTCATCTACAAATATCTCACCTATTTGATCAATGTATTTATTGTAAACCTAATGGGGTTGTTGTAAATCTTTTAGGTTAGGAATTTTTTAAACCCTAGAATGATCGGTATCTTGTTGCATTTCCTGATATGTAAAGGATATTCCATGATCATTCTAGGGATTGAGATTTTAGGTGTTAAAAAGATAGAGATTCTGAAACCCTAGCCCTCAGTCAAAGATTGTAACTTTTTATATCATTTTTATCAAAGAAATAGAGAAGAAGTATAGGTTGTTGCTACTATTTTGCAAACTTATTGTTTAGAATATGATGTATACAACGTTCAAGGTTATACTTAATACAAATCTCAAATCTTTGACTCTCCTTTGATTTTATTCTATAAATCTTTAAGTCTTTTTGAGATTTATATGTATGTGTTTGGCTTTGAGTTCTGATCTAGGATTGGATTAAATATTTCTTGGGGTTGGATACATGTTTACTGAATATATTTGAGGATTTTCTATAAGAAGGAAAGAGTTGAGGTGTTTGTATTTATGTTTAAAGACTAGCTCTTTTCAAAACATCATTGTATTCATTCTGTCTTCTGATATTCTGCCCAATGGATAGGGCATTGGACTGTATTTTCCTATCTTTTCTTTGTGGGGAATGATCAAAATCTTGTAATCCTAAAACATATAATCAATACCAGTTATTTTCCTTTTATTTACATTTACAGTTGTTCTACTCAGTGATGGAGAGTCAATGAATAATAGGTTTTTATTTAGTACATTCTCAAATTCATCTGTTGTAAGATCCAATATTAGGTAATGAACAAAGTTATATCTATTGGATCAGGTGTACCCACCTTGGTTTTGTAGAGCCAAAAGTTAAGAGGACAGTCTTGTCCCTATAGTTGGTCCAGTTGCTTATAGATTTCCCACATTTGGAATTAACCACTCCTTAACATTAGTCATAAGCATATTGGTGTCTCATGGAGTGTAAAATATTTTGAAGAACCAACATGGTCCTTATTGAATCTCAGAATTTTTAGAATAACTAAGAAGGGGGGTGAATCTATTACCCATAGTCCCAATTACAAAATGTATCACTTAAAACAAATTTAGCTAATTCTGCAGCTTGGTAAACAAGAAAATGAAACTGTTTGTGACTTTACCGATTACTAGTTAATTTATCATAGTGATTACTGACCAAATCAAATATGCAACATGTAAAGTATGATATCCAAACATTCACCACACAAACACATAACACAAAATATTTAACGTGGAAACCCTGCAAAGGGAAAAACCACCTGGGACTGATAACCCAAAATATTTTCACTCTTCTAAAGTGAGCTCGGTGAAGAGCCAACCCTATTAAAGGTTACAAAACCTATTTTAAGGTGTGCCCTTGTTAGAGGATTTAACACTAATAGTTATCATCCAACCAACATTCACTATGGGGTTGACAGGATAATAATGTACATTCTATGAATGACATATAAGACTTTCAAGTCTACTCAGTTAAGATATTTTATCTATTTACAATGGTTAAAATATAACAATAGGTGATCTGATTACAATACAACTTGACTTTGTAGATGTTCAGATCTATTCTAAGTCCATACAAATCCTCTGATCAATATTGCAATTCAGTTCTTGAATATTCAATAACTTATTATCCCTCGATAAAAGCTTTGTGACACTTGGTAATCTTTGTAGTTTGGTTCTCCTTTAATCAGTCTGACCAGGCATGCATGAAGCTGTGTTCATCTGATATCTCTACAGTCTCCTTCTTTTGGCATCATTTTCATAGTGAAATTTATGTCTCTTAAATAGACAAGTAAACCATTTTATTTTTATCCATCAGATTTTGCCTCTTAATCTCCTTCATTAATTTTTCTTCTTAAACTCTCCTCAGATGATGTGTCAGTAACACTTTTTTTTTTTCTATCCTTTAGATCTTCTTCAAATTTTGTTAGCCATTGATCTTGTAACAAACTTTATATCCAACCTCAAAATCATAACACTTTACAGCTCATCAAATTCTATTGGCTAAACTAATCATTTAGTTCTTTTGTCCATACTTGGTTAACAAAGACATACATCGGTGAAAAAAATCTCGGTTGATACTATCACTCAGTATACACAACATTGTCTTAGTGTATACTATAATGCTTCATTAACCAACCACACTGCTTTGCAACATTTTTCTTCCAACTTCATAACAGATCAATGCAACATAATCAAGTCAACAATATGGAGTCATAGACTCATCAATAAGTTACCAAGAGTATTCCTTGTCCTCATCTATCATATCCATCTTCCTCCATGTAGATATCTTAGTTCTTCATCTTCTCTCTTCTCTTTCAGATGTCTATATATTTGCAACTAATCATGATAAGTACTATCAAAACTAGTTGACATCAATGACAACATAATGACTGATTTAATTATCTTACATATCCATTTAGTACTCGGTGATCTCTAATCACTAATCTTCAAGTCATTCAAATATTCAATCAGTTTTAGTTCATCAATCTCTCCCTTTGGCATTGATGGCAACTCAAGCAATATGAAATATACCATAGACATACGAAACATGTATTCTACAACTATGTAAGCAAATGTTGTAAGCTCTCCCTTAGCTTGATATTTAATATGTTTAATCACTACATTACATGATAGCATTCCAAGTGCAGACTTTCTTTTGTAGATTTGATCTTTTCAGCTCCTTCTCAGATTCCTTTTGTTCTTAGCAACAAGTCTTGAAAACTCTCCCTGACTTCTTTGTTTTATATTGAGATCTCTCTCCCTTTAAGGTTCTTTGTTTCATATTGACATCTCTCTCCCTTTGACAAAAATGCCAAAGAAAAATGTAAAACCTTCAGCTCTATAGTAGCCAAGTAACTCTCTATTGTCCGGTGCATATACTATATCTCTGTATATCGATATGCAAATCTCTGTTCTAGTTCCTCAAGTTTTTCACAACCTTAGACATAATCCAAAGTATGAACTTTGCTACATCAACATGAATGATCTTTTGATAAGATTAGGCTGATGCAACCTCCATATCAAATTAGTGACCGGTGGATAGGAGATAGTCCCATAGTCTAGTCCTCAAGTACTCAAATGTTTCCTTTGGTAGAGGCTTGGTAAATATGTCAGCAAGTTTCTCTTTTGATGTAACATATTTTAGTTTTACTTGCTTCTTCTATACTTATTCTCTTAAGTAGTGATACTTGATAGATATGTGCTTAATTTATTTTTGAATGCATCACTAGATTCTTTAAAATATTTATTAAACTAGTGTTGTCACAATATATAATCACCGGCTCAGTGATTATCTCATTCATACCTTCCAACACTTGCTTGATGTAAGCAATGTTTGAAAAATTTGTAGTAGTAGCAACATACTCTTCTTTGGTAGTAGACTAAGAAATACAAGGTTGTTTCTTAATTGTCCATGTAACAAGTCTTTCACCAAATAAAAATGCTCCTTCGGTTGTACTTTTTCTATCATCTATATTTCCAGCCCAATTTGCATCGGTGTAGACTCTTAGTTCAAAATTTCCTTCCTTAGGATACCATAATCCATAGTCCTCAATTTTATTTAGGTATCTCAAGATTATTTTTGTAGCAACCATGTGTGACTCCCTAGGATTTGGAAAAAATCTAGCAACAATCCCCATAGCATGTGCAATGTCTAGTCTACTATGTACTACATACATTAACTTACCAATCATAGATCGGTACAGTGTCTAGTTTACCTCTATAGTTTCATCATCTTTAGTTAGTTTGCAGCCTGTGACCATTGGTGTTCAAACTAGTTTAGCATCTTCCATGCCAAATGTTCTCAATACTTCCTTTATGTACTTAGATTGTGTGATGAAAATTCCATCATTCTGTTGAATAACTTGCAAGCCTAGAAAGAACTTAATCTCTCCAAACATAGAAATTTCAAATTCTTTTCTCATCTCATTAGCAAATGATTTACATATATGATCTTGTCCTCCAAAAATAATATCATCCACAAATATTTTAGAAATCAAAATAGTATCATTAGAACCTCCTTTCATATACAAATTGTTGTTCTCACTAGTTCTAACAAAACCAATACTTACCAAATAAGTATGAAACCTTTCATACCAGGCTTTAGGTGCTTGCTTCAAACCATATAAATCTTTATGTAGTCTACATACCATGTCTTTCTTGTTTGGATCAACAAACCCTTTTGGTTGTTTTGTGTAGACCTCTCTTCTAGTATCCCATTTAGAAATGTAGACTTAACATCCATTTGATAGACTTTAAATTTCTTATGTGTTGCATAGGCTAGTAGCATGTGAACTCCTTCCAATATAGCAATAGGTGCAAAGGTTTCACCATAATCAATTCCTTCCTCCTGTGCATACCCCTTGCAAACTAGTCTAGCTTTATTCCTTGTAACCTCTCTATTTTCATTCAGCTTGTTTCTAAATATCCATTTAGTAACAATAACATTCTTATCCTTAGGTCTAGGTACTAAAGTCCATGTCTTTTTTTTCTCTATCTATTATATCTCTTCATTCATTTCATTTATCCATTCTTTATTTTCTAATGAAACTTTAACATTTTTCGGTTGAAACTCACATACTAAGCATGTACCTTGTCTCAACTTACTTCTTGTTAGCATGCCAGCATACTTGTCACCAATGATTTGGTTCTCAAGATGATGTCTTCTAACAAATCTTGCCAGCACTTGATCTCTTCTCTATTGTTCATCCTATTTAGGTTCATTCCCTTGCTCGGTGGCTCCTTCTTGATTGCTAGTTTCCCTTTCCTATTCCTCGGTGTTGTTTTCTTGATGCCTGGTTGACACAGTCTACAAATTTGGTTGGTACTATGGATGTTCAATTTAAGTGAATCTATCATAACTTCTGGTCCCTTTGTGCTTTCTTCACCATTCTTAGTATCAAATTCATCAACCTTGACATTAGTACTTTCAATCATTTTATTAGTAACTTTATTTAGACACTTGTATGCTTTTCTTTTAGTGGAATATCCAAGAAATATCCCTTCATTACCTTTAGAGTCAAAATTTCTATTTCTTTCATCTTTCATAATAAAACATTTGCTACCAAAAATTCTAAAGTAACTTATAGTTGGTTTGTGACCAAACCATAGCTCATAGGGTGTTTTGTTTGTGTCCTTCAATTGTACTCGGTTAAGAACATATCTATAGTTGTGCTAATTGCTTCTCTCCAGTATGTCTAAGACACATTATTTTCTACCATTAGTGTCCTTGCATAATCAACAATTGATATATTCCTCCTTTCAACAATTCTATTCTGCTAAGGTGTTCTTGGGGTAGAAACTTATCTTTTTATACCATGCTCATTACAATAGTTAGTAAACTCATTAGAAATAAATTCACCACCTCTATCAGATCTTAATCATTTTAATTCCTTCTTGGTTTATTTCTCTAGTTTTTCTTTATACCATTTAAACATCTTAAATGCTTCTGATTTCTCCTTTAAGAACATTACAGTCATCAATCTAGTATAATCATCAACAAATAGAATGAAATATCTATCTCCATAGTATCTCTATGTTCTCATGGGGCCACATAGATCAATGTGAACTAGCTCCAAAATTCTCTTTATTGAATAGTCTTTACTCTTAAAACTAGATTTTGTCATCTTACCTTTCTGACATTGATGATACATTACATGATTGAGCTTTACAAGGCTAGGTAGACCTCTAACCTTTTTCTTTCTACTTATCTTGATCATGTTATCAAAATTCACATGACATAATGTTTTATGTCACAACCATGCATCCTCATTTTTCATCATTAAACAAGAGGACCCATCATTATCAAGATAAAACAAGTTACCTTTAGTTTGTGCTCCTATTCCAACAAGTTTTCCTCCATCATCAAATATTTTTACCTTCTTGCTCTCAAAAGCTATTCAGTGGCCTGAGTTGTTAAGTTGTGCCATACTTAGCAAATTTTAATTTAGTCCTTCTACCCAATAAGCATTATCACATCTTATTTTATCATTTATCAGTAAAGATCCTTTTCCTCTAACCATACATGGTGTATCATTACCCATCTCTACAGATCCTCCATTATATTTCTCTAGATAATCAAATTTTTCTACATCACCAGTCATATGATGTGTACAACCACTATCAATGATCCATGTATCATTTTTATTAACCTTAGAAATGAGTGTTGTCTCTACATACCTTTCTTCTTCCATAGAATCATCATTCATCACAACAAATACTAATTCTACATCATCATCTGTATAAGAATTAGTATCATTCTCATTAGCAATGTAACATACCTTTTTTCCCTTATCATCATTGTTTCAGTTATCCTTGTTGTAGTGTCGGTAACTTCTGTTGTTCCTTCTCCCATAGCTTCCTTCACCAGATCGGTCTTTGTTTCTATCATCTTCTTTCCTATTTGGGCATCTAGCAAAAATATGACCAAATTCTTTGCAGTTAAAACATGCTAAAGGTAATTTACCTCTATATCTACCTTTACCTTTAGGTAATCTCTTGGCCATAAGAGCTTCAAGCTCATCAAGCTCATCATCATTATTACTGTCACTATTATCATCCTTATTATTTCTACTACTAGACTTATCGATCCTTAGAGAAGACATAAAGGCAGATTCAATAGATGGTACAACACTATTATCAAAATTATTTAGCTCAAAAGTTGTTAGCTTACCAATTAGATTGTCAAGAATAAGAGTGCTGCCAGGTACATACCTCATTTTATGTATTGCAAATATTCTAATTGCATAAGCATGCAATAGGGTTCACATAATTTTTCTTACCACTATATCTTCCTCAATAGTACCACTGGATCCTCTGATAGCATTAACTACTGTTAGAATAACTAAGAGGGGGGTGAATCAATTGATCACTTGTCCCAATTCAAAATGTATAATCCAAAACAATTAATTCAACTTAGTGTCAGTCGGTAATTACTCTCTGTCACTTGATAATTTCTCTGTAGTTTGGTTTTTACTAACCAATATGATCAGCATGCATGAAAACTTGTTCATGCGATAACTCTATAGTATCTTCATCTTCTGGCATCCTTCACTATGAAATCTCCAGTCTCTTATATAGACATGTAAACTATTTTCTTTTTGTCGATCAGATTTTGCCACTTAATCTCATTCATTGATTTTACTGCTTTAACCTTCCTTAGCTGATGTATCAATAACACATTTCAATCTACTCCATTAGATCTTCCTTGAATTATGTTAGCCATCGATCTTCGTAACAAACATTATCTATTACCTCAGAATCATACACTTTCTATCTCATCAATCTTATTGGCTAAACTAATCATTTAATTCCTTTCTATTCTTCTTGGTTAACAAAGAAATGTGTCGGTGAACACAAGCTTAGTTTACACTGTGCTTAGTATACACTACACTCCGTCGGTGTATACTGAAATGCTTCATTAACTGACAACACTACTTTTTGTCTTTAGGCTCTTTTCCTCATCATAGATGAATGCAACATAATAAAGTCAATATCATAAGGTCATAGACTCATCAACAAGTTACTCAATGTATTCTTTATCCTCATTTGACATATACATCTTTCTCATGTAGATATTTTATGTTCTTCATCTCTTTCACTCCTTTCTCCAGATGTTTCGGTATAGTAACTTACAAGATAAGTGTTATCAAACTAGTTGACATCAATGACAACATAATACTAATTTAATCATATTACATATCTAATCAAAAACTCCTCAGTGATCTTTAATCACAAATTCTTCAATCAAGTTCTAAATCAGTTTTAGTTCATCAATCTCTCCCTTTGGCATTGATGGCAACTCAAGTAATATGAAATGTACCATACACATACCAAACATGTATTCTACAACTCTGTGAACAAATGTTGTACAAGTTCTCCCTAGCTTAATATGTTTAATCACTATGTTTCTAAATAGAATTATAAAATATAGCTTTGACATTCTGTAGATGTGCTCTTTTCAGCTCTCCTATTCCTACTTCTATTCTCAGTAACTGATCTTCAATATTCTATTCCTTTCAAATTATTTCTCCCTTAGATAGTTCTCATCGGTGCATATTGTTTCATATGTTTCATATTGTTTATCTCTCCCTTTGAAAACAATGCAAAAGAAACAAATAAAGAAAGAGCTCTTTAGTAGCCAAGTAACTCTCTGTTGTCCATTGCATTCTTTGTATCTTTATATACTGATATACCAATCTATTCCAATACTTTTCATAGCTTTAGACATGATCCAAAGTGTGATCTATGTTGCATCAACATGAATGATCTTTTGATAAGAGTAGGTTGATGCAACATCTAGATCACATTAGTGACTGGTAGACAGGGGATGAACCCCAAGTCTAGTCCTCAAGTATTAAAATGTATCCTTCGGTAGAGGCTTTGTAAATATGTCTACAAGTTTTTCTTTAGATGTAACAAATTCTAACTTCACTTGCTTCTCCTGTACTTGTTCTCTTAAGTAGTGATACTTAATTGATATGTGCTTTGTCTTAGAGTGCATCACTGGATTCTTTGAAATGTTAATTGCACTAGTGTTGGCATAGTATATAATCATCAGTTCAGTGATTACCTCATTCATACCTTCCAGTACTTGCTTAATATATGCAATGTTTGAACAGTTCATAGCAACATCAATATACTCTGCTTCAGTTGTAAACTAAGAAATGCAAGCTTGCTTTTTACTTGTCCAAGTTACAAGTCTTTCACCAAAGTAAAATGCTCCTCCGGTGGTGCTTTTTTTGTCATCCACATTTCCAGCCCAATCAGCATCGGTGTACACTTTCAATTCAAACTTGCCTTAGAATATAACGCAGTCAAGGTGATTGGAGGATCCAATTAAGGACAATCCAAACCTTGCATCTAATAAAATTACACAATGGAATACTCAACAATGCAACCTAAAACAATTGTTTAGCACTGATTTTCATTAACATGCCTGACTATAAGGCCTTCTGGGTTAGGGCCAATTACAATCAGTAAACAATTCTACAAGATCCAAGACTAGATCCAATACAATCACTAGCTAGTTCAGCTCTAAAGACAATCAGAAGCTGATGGAAACTGTAAGGCAGATCTAAACTTGATTTTGCAAGCCTCCAAGAAATCCCCTTGTTCCCAAGTATGCAACCACTAGCTCTTCTATTACAAACTATCTAATAGGAATCAGATTTGCAAGTTCATGGAAATAACTTTTCCACAACTTCACCAACTCCAGCTTCAGTAGCACCTCTCCTAGCTATGTTCTTCCTCCTTTCATTTTTTTCCTCCACCTTCCACCCCTAATATCTACCCCAAGCTTCCCTTAAATACTAATCATCAGCCACAAGTTGGCAAGATGAAAACCCAAACCCTTCCTAACAAATATTAAATGCCATACAAGTCAGCTTACAAAATGTATACAAACATTTAATTCAACATGTCAACCCAAATTAATGGCTACCATCAATAAATGCACCAAGTTAGCCCAAAAAATCACATAGAACTATATCGGCAAGTCAGATCTACCGAGTGATAGTGAAATAACTGAGCTAGCCAAGCATCGCCAAGCACCAGTGTCGATTGAGTACCATAGGCATGACTGAGTAACCTATTCACCAAGTTCTAGAGACTACCAAGTTCCTTCAACGACTGAGCTTCTTTCAATGACCGAGGCAGTCGGTGAAGGCTACAACTAAGCAAAACTGGCCAAAACACAAACACTTATGTAGTTTCCCCAAGCACACAGAATGCCCCTGCTCCAACCTTGGATGCCCCTACATCAGAATACCATAATCTATAATCCTCTATTTTCTTCAGGTATCTTAAGATTCTTTTAGTAGCAATCATGTGTGATTCTCTAGGGTTAGCAAAAAATCTAGCAATAATTCCCATAGCATGTGCTATATCTGGTCTACTGTGAACTACATACATTAACTTACCAATCATGGATTGGTAAAGTGTCTGGTTTACCTTTTTAGTTTCATCTTCCTTTGTTAGTTTACATCTAGTAGCCATCGGTGTTCCCATAGGTTTAGCATCTTCCATGCCAAATGTCTTTAGTACTTCCTTTATGTATTTAGATTGTGTGATGAATATCCCATCACTCTGCTGAATCACTTGTAGTCCTAGAAAGAACTTAATCTCTCCAAACATAAACATTTCAAATTCTTGTCTCATCTCATTAGCAAAAGATTTACATACATGATCTTGACCTCCAAAAATAATATCATCCACAAATACCTTAGTAATAAGAATAGTATCATTAGTATCTCCTTTCATATACAAATTGTTGTTTTCACTTGTTCTAACAAATCCAATACTTAACAAGTAAGTATGCAACCTTTCATACCAGGCTCTCAATGCTTGCTTCAAACCATAAAAAGCTTTATGTAATCTACATACCATGTATTTGTTGTCTAGATCAACAAACCCATCAGGTTGTTCTATGTAGACCTCTTCTTCAAGTATACCATTCAGAAATGCCGACTTCAAATCCATTTGATAGACTTTGAATTTCTTGTGTGTAGCATATGCAAATAGAATTCTAACACCTTCTAATCTAGCAATAGGTGCAAATGTTTCACCATAATCAATGCCTTCTTCCTGTGCATATCCTTTGCATACCAATCTAGCTTTATTTCTTGTAATTTCACCATTTTCATTTAGTTTGTTCCTAGATATCCACTTAGTTTTGATAAAATTCTTATCTTTAGGTGAAGGTACTAAGGACTAGGTTTTGTTCTTCTCTATTTGTTCTATTTCCTCTTTCATTTCATTAATCCATTCATCATTCTCCAATGCAACTTTTACATTTTTTGGTTCAAATTCACAAACTAGACATGTACCTTGTCTTGCTTTACTCCTTGTTTGCATGCCAGCTTGTTTGTCTCCAATAATTTGTGTCTTTGGATGATGTCTCCTAACATATCTAGCTAGAACTCGGTCTCTTCTTTCTTGTTCATCCTATTCAGGTTCATTTGCTTTCTCGGTAGCTCCATCTTTCTCGTCAGTGTCTCTTTCCTGTTGTTCTGTATTATTTTCCTGTTGACTGGTTATCACAGGCTGCAGCTTTAGTTGATACTCAGGTTGTTCAATGTAAGTGAATCTACCATAGTCTTCTGGTTCCTTTCTACTTTCCTCTATGTTCTTGTCATCAAAATCATCAACTCAGACATTAGTACTTTGAATCATTTTATTTGTAACCTTATTTAGACATTTATATGCTTTACTTTTAGTGGAATATCCCAGAAATATCCCTTCATCTCCTTTTGAATGAAATTTACCATTTCTCTCATCTTTCAAAATAAATCATTTACTTCCAAAAATCCTAAAATAACTTACAGTAGGTTTGTATCCAAACCACAATTCATAAAGTGTTTGGTTGGTGTCCTTCTTCAGTTGTACTTAGTTAAGAACATAAATAGTTGTACTGACAACTTCTCTCCAATTTGTCTAGGCAACATTCTTTTCTATCATTAATGTCCTAGCACAGTCAACTATTGACCTATTCCTTCTTTCAGCAATGCCATTTTGCTAGGGTGTCCTTGATGTAGAGACCTATCTTTTGATACCATGCTCATTACAGAAATTAGTAAATTCATCAGAGATAAATTCACCTCCTCTATTAGATCTTAAGTGTTTTAATTCCTTACCAGTCTCTTTTTCTACCTTAGCTTTATACCATTTGAACATTTTAAAAGCTTTAGATTTTTCTTTCAAGAACATAATAGTCATCAGTCTAGTATAGTCATAAAAAAAAAGGATAAAGTATCTATCACCATAATAACTCTGAGTTCTAATAGGACCACACAAGTTGGTATGAACCAACTCAAGTATCTTCTTTGTTGAGTAGTCTTTTCTTTTGAAACTAGACTTAGTCATCTTACCTTTCTAACATTCATGACACATAGCATGATCAAGTTTTGACAAGCTAGGCATCCCTCTAACTCTTTTCTTCTTACTACTCTTGATCATGTTATCAAAATTCACATGGCATAACCTTTTATGCCACAACCATGCATCTTCATCCTTCATTATCAAACAAGAAGACTAATCAATATCAAGATAAAATAGATTACCTTTGGATTGTGTACCATTTCTAACAATTCTTCCTCCATCATCATAAATATTTACCTTTTTTCTCTCAAAAGCAAGTCGGTGGCCTGAATTATTCAGTTGTGCCACACTTAACAAATTATAGTTCAGTCCATCTACCTATTATGCATTTTCACATTTTCTTCTATCATTAATCATCAGTGAACCTTTACCTCTTACCATACAAGGTGCATCATTACCCATTCTCATAGATCCTCCATTTTATTCATCAAGTTGATCAAATTTCTCTGCATCACCAATCATATGATGTGCATAGCCACTATCTATGATGCTTACTTTAGAGATTAGTGTTGTTTCAACATGTTTTTCTTCTTCCTCAGAGTCATCTTTCATAGAAACAAATACAACTTCTATGTCATCATCAGAATCAGATTTAGATTCATTATCTTCAGCTATGTAACATACCTTTTTGTCTTTATCATTACTATCTTGGTTGTCTCTATTATTGGGTCGGTAGCCCCTGTTGACTCTCTTGCCATAGCTTCCTTCAGCTCAGTCTTTGGATCTGTCATCATCTTTCTTATGTGGACATCTAGTAGTGATGTAGCCAATCTCTTTACAATTAAAGCATGCCAAAGGTAGCTTACCTCTATACGTTCCTTTACCTTTGGGTAACCTTCTGGCCATAAGAGCTTCAAGCTCATCAAGCTCATCATCGATATTACTATCACTATCATCATTCTTATTATTTCTGACTTACCAGTCTTCAAAGAAGACATGAAAGTAGACTCAATAGATGGTACAACATTGTTATCAAATTTATTCAATTCAAAGGTTGTAAGCTCACCAATTAAAGTGTCAAGAGTAAGGTTGGATGTAGCCCTGGTTTCATGAATTATAGAGATCTTGATTACATAAACTAGCAGTAAAGTTCTGAGAATCTTGCTTATCACTATTTCATCATTAATAACTCCATCTGATGCTCTAATAGCATGTACTACCTCTTTTAGTCTATTTGAGTACTGCACAATGTTCTCACCTTCCTTTATCTTCATATCATCGAATCTGCCTCTTAGGCTTTTAGCTCGGGCTCTTTTAACATTCAAATATCCACTGTATATTAGGGTTAGTTTGTCCCACATGGCTTTGGCAGTAGTGCATCCCTTAATATCTTCAAATTTGGCATTGGTACAAGAAGCATCAAGTTCCATCATAGTAATATTATGTTCATGCCTGTCTCTCAGTTGATCAAGGGTCAAGGGACCAGTGGTCTATTGTATGTAGCCATTCTCCATCAAATCTAGTGCAGAATTCCCAATTCTAGATATGTGCAACTTCATTCAGTTTTGCCATATTGTAAAGTTCTCTTTGTTCAGTCTTGGCACTTCCCTCTTATACATCTTGAGATATTTGTGCTGAAGTCCTTAAAACTTTGTTCTAAGCAATCAATGCTCTGATACCAATTGTTAGAATAACTGAGAGGGGGGTGAATTTGTTAATCACTTGTCCCAATTCAAAATGTATAATCCAAAACAATTACTTCAACTTACTATCTGTCTGTAATTACTCTTTGTCACTTGGTAATTTCTCCGTTGTTCGATTCTTTCTAACCAATATGATCAGAATGCATGAAAACTTGTTCACATGATAACTCTGTAGTATCTTCTTCTTCTGGCATCCTTCACTATGAAATCTCCAGTCTCTTATATAGACATGTAAACTATTTTATTTTTGTCCATCAAATTTTTCCACTTAATCTCATTCATTGATTTTGCCACTTTAACCTTCCTCAGCTGATGTATCAATAACATGTTTCAATCTGCTCCATTAGATCTTCCTTGAATTATGTTAGCCATCGATCTTTGTAGCAAACATTATCTGTTACCTTAGAATCATACACTTTCTAGCTCATCAATCTTATCAGCTAAATTGATCATTTAAGTTTCCTTTCTATTCTGCTTGGTTAACAAAGAAATGGGTCGATGAACACAAGCTTAGTTTACACCTTGCTCGGTATACACTACACTATGTCGGTGTATACTGAAATGCTTCATTAACTGACAACACTGCTTTGTGTCTTTAGGCTCTTTTCCTCATCATAGATGAATGCAACATAATAAAGTCAATATCATAAGGTCATAGACTCATCAACAAGTTACTCAATGTATTCCTTATCCTCATCTGACATATACATCTTCCTCATGTAGATATTTTCTATTCTTACTCTCTTTCACTCTTTTCTCCAGATGTTTCGGTATAGTAACTTACAAGATAAGTGTTGTCAAATTAGTTGACATCAATGACAACATAATACTGATTTAATCATATTACATATCTAATCAACAACTCCTCAGTGATCTTTAATCACAGATTCTTCAATCAAGTTCTGAATCAGTTGTAGTTCATCAACTACCTCTTTTATTTGGTTTGTATAATGCACAATGTTCTCTCCTTTAATTTTTATATCATTGAATCTTCCTCTTTAAATTTCATGTCTAGCTCTTTTAACATTTTCATCTCCACCATAAAATTGAGCAAGTTTATCCCACATTTCCTTGGAGGTAAGACAATCCTTGAAATCTTCAAATTCAGCATCAGATAGAGCAGCAACAATCTCCATCATAATAATATTATGCTCATGTCTATCTCTTAATTGATCAAGAGTCAAACGTCTAATAGGTGGTGCTAAGTAGCCATTTTCCAATAGAGTGAGGGCTGAATTTCCAATTTCAGATATATGCACTTTCATTCGGCTTTTCCATGTTCTAAAATTGTCTTTTTTCAGCTTTGGCACTTCCCTCTTATACATTTTGTGATCTTTGTGTTGAAGTCCTTAAAACTCTATTCCAAGCAACCAATATTCTCTGATACCAATTGTTAGAATAACTGAGGGGGGGGGTGAATCAATTATCCACAGTCCCAATTACAAAATGTATCACTTAAAACCAATTTAGCTAATTCTACAGCTTGGTAAACAAGAAAACTAAACTATCTATGACTTTACTAATTACCAGTTAATTGCTCATAGTGATTACCAACCAAATCAAATATGCAAAATGTAAAGTATGATATCCAAATAATCACCACATAAACACATAACACAAAATATTTAACATGGAAACCTTGCAAAGGGAAAAACCACCTAGGATCGGTAACCTAAAATATTTTCCCTCTTCTGAAGTGAGCTTAGTGAAGAGCCAACCCTATTAAAGGTTACAAAACACACTGTAAGGTGTGACTTTGTTAGAGGATTTAACACTAACAATTTTCATTCAACCAACATTCACTATGGGGTTGACAGAATAATAATGTACATTCTATGAATGACATACAAGACTTTCATGTCTACTCGGTTAAGAAATTTTATTTGTTTACAATGGTTAAACTATGACAGCAAGTAATCTGATTACAATACAACTTGACTTTGTAGATGTTCATATCTATTCTAAGTCCATAAAAATCCTCTGATCAATATTATAATTTAGTTCTTCAATATTCAATAACTTACTATGCCTCGGTAAAAGCTCTGCGATGCTCAGTAATCTCTATAGTTTGATTCTCCTTTAACTCGTTTGATCAGGCATGCATGAAGTTGCATTCATGCACTGTCTTTGTAGTCTCCTTACTCTGACATCCTTTTCATAGTAAAATCTATGTCTCTTAAATAGATAAGTAAACCATTTTATTTTCATCCATTAGATTTTGTTGCTTAATCTCCTTCATTGATTTTACTACTTAAACTCTCCTCGGGTGATGTTTCAGTAACATGTTTTGTTTCTATCCTTTAGATCTTCTTTGAATTTTGTTAGCTATTGATCTCATAACAAACTTTATCTCCAACCTTGAAATAATAACACTTTACAGCTCATCAAATTCTATTGGCTAAACTAATCATTTAGTTCTTTTGTCCATACTCGGTTAAAAAAGAAATGTGTTGGTGAAAACAAGCTCAGTTGATACTATCAGTCGGTACACACAACACTATCTTGGTGTATACTATAATGCTTCATTAACTGACCACACTACTTTGCAACATTTTTCTTCCAACTCCATAACATATCAATGCAACATAATCAAGTCAATAGTATGAAGTCATAGACTCATCAATAAGTTACCAAGAGTATTCCTTGTCCTCATCTATCATATCCATCTTCCTCCATGTAGATATCTCAGTTCTTCATCTTCTCTCTTCTCTTTACAGATGTCTAGATATTTGAAACTAATCATGATAAGTACTATCAAAATTAGTTGACATCAATGATAACATAATGATTGATTTAATTATCTTACATATCCATTCAGTACTCAGTGATCTCTAATCACTGATCTTCAAGTCATTGAAGTAATCAATCAGTTGTAGTTCAAGAGGAATGTTTCAAAACTTGACTATTTCTTTCAGTGACTTGGAGATAGTTGAGTTCACCAATTCACTCAATGTTTAGTACATAAGCACTAGGATCACAAGATTATGTGATTACATTGTCACCAATTTGATAAATACTATAACTAACATCTGATTAGAAGACCTCACATTAACTTTTATCTAAGCCAAGCCATTTGGAGATTGTGAGACTGAAGAATCTCACAATCACTCAACAACTGTCTTAACCAGGATTATATCTAGAGAAAAATTGAAATCCTTGATCTCTGAATCACCAGATCTTTGCATTGACCTTGGTAAACTTCTAAGATTAAACATCAGCTATCAATTTGATCCTCCATTCACAGTTGTCACTAAATCACTGAGCTCTTGACTTAACTCATATTTTATCTGGTGATCTGGAGATAAAGGGAAAACCTTGACCAATCTTTAACTATGATCAAACTTGGAGATTATGTGACTGAGGCAATCTCACATTCATTGGATACTTGCCCAACCTTGGGTTTCATTACGAGAACTAGCACTAGCCATCAATCTCAATCTGCATCAATGGTCCTTGTTCAATCTCTAAGTGCCAACACATGTGACTACATCATTTGGAGATTCAATGATTGAAGGAAACTATAACTTCCTGCTAAGTCACTAGATGTTAGGCCACTGACTTAGAAGATTAGGAGATGACATGAACACTACAGTCATAGAGTCACTGAATAGAAAATTAACTTCCTAGGCCTAGAAAATTAAACATGTGCAGAAAGGAGACTTTAAGTGGCCCAAAAAGGTAATGAGAAAATAGATTTGGCTAGGGTTTCATGGACTTAGACAAATTTTGAAACCCTAGTAGCATAGATAGACCTATTTCTTAGACCTTCAAATTGCCATATCTCTCTATTTTTTACATTTAAGCACATGCAATCTTCACTGAAGCTTTTACACCTCTTAAACTATCCCTGAACCAACTCACAAGCCATAAAACATTATAAATTTGCTTCACCAGTCAAAAAAGTGTGCAGTAGGACATGACAACTTCTTAGGGTTTTCATAGGATAAGACCATTTTCTTTTGATTTTGGCAATGACAGGAAAATGGGCTAATAGAAACTTTGGAGTCATGGATTTTATTCTTGGGTAACTATTTAGCTTGGGGTTTGGTTTGCATCTTCCAACCTTGATCCTGGTCACTATCTACATCTTTGTATCTCTCTGAATGTTCATTGTGTTAGAAAGTAAAGTCCACCTAGATAACTGAGAGGGGGGGTAAATCAATTATCAGATAATTATAACTTTTATCAACTTCAATGGCATTTAACCATGTAAGTAATGTAATTACCAACCATAGAAAGATATTCATACACAATGACACAATAACACAAGATATGTTGACTAGGGAACCTCTTGATCAAAGAATAAACCCCGGTGGGAATGATGCCCACAAAAGATGCACTAATATGAATATTCCTAATGAAAGGATGGACTCTATTAGAAGTCTTATGAAATACATTTAGTACATATGAATCCCTATTAGGAGATTTTGAATCCCTATTAAAAGATTCTAACCTTGTTAGGAGTTATGGAAGACAAAAGGACCCACTGCCCAAATAGCTTCAGGGTAAGATCACTAAACACACTGTCCAAATGACCTTAATATTATTTAGCAGAATAATATGAAATATGGTACCTCCTCACTATGCCAAACTACACTCACTACTACACCAGATCTAAATTCCAGATCTCTGTACTTCTCATGTTTTCCTTCAAAATTTTGCTTTCACAACTTCATTGGCTCTTTTCTTCACTTCATGCTTAAAATTGCATTCAACCATGCCACTTCTTTTTAAAAATAAGGAAAAACATTTCTTCCTTTATACCACACTCAAATAATTACAAATGAGTCAGTACAAAAATACAAAATAAAAGTTTCCACACACTACATCAAAATTACATAAAACTATCGGCTTTCAAATGCAATAACTCTTCACTTGTGTGACCTCAAAGTTTGCGCTATGAACCACATCACTAAAAATGTGTCTCAAACTTCCCTTTAACTATGCAAAACTAGATTCCATCCCGATTAGGAGATATCATCTGATTTCCACAACCCACTACTCAGGAACACTGCCTGAATACTACTTCCACCAAAATGCTCATAACTTTCATGAATTAATGAATTACTATCTACACTCTTAACCATAGAAAACTAACATATCAAAGAACATAACCTCAACATTTCATAGCTCCAATTGCAATATCCCATGTGCGCTAATCAAAACATTGTTTGCTTCTTTGCTTGTCTTCAGAAGATCACTGTGTTGACATCAATGACAATCATAGTCATGAATGCAACAACAACTACTATAGAATGACTACCAACATCTAGCATTCATTCCTAATAATCTTCCCCATTGGCATTGATGGAAACATAGATGAAAAACATCCAATGTTCCAAAAATACAATACTATAACACTGCTGCTCTGACAAACATTTTCAAGTCCTCTTCATCAATCAAATCTTGCTTCGTTTTCCTATTCATCTCTCTCCAACAGATGGTACAAATGGTTTTTCATGTACACTTCTCCCCCATTGACATCAATGATAGAAATATCATCACTATGTCAAAAACAACTCAATGTCAAAAGACATTGTTCAAAAAATACATTCACAAGAGTCCTCATGACTCAGCTCAGATACACATACTCCCCCATAGAGGAAGTACCAACATCTAGTCTAGAAGAAAGATAGGGCTCATATACCACTAGACAGATGCAACCAATTGCATCATTACTCAAAATTAGGCTGGGGCATAACCCCAAGCATACCTCTCAGATACTCAAATGTATCATTAGGTAAAGGCTTTGTAAATATGTCTGCTATCTGTTCCTTTGTGCTTATGTACTCTAGTCTGACTTCTTTCTCAGCAAATTTCTCTCTTACAACATGATACTTGATCTCAATATGCTTAGTCTTTGAATGTAAACTAGGATTCTTAGACATACTAACTGTACTGGTGTTGTCACAATGTATGACAATAGGCTCAACAAAATTAATACCAATATCCTTCAGCATCTACTTCATCCAAATTATCTAGTTGCAATTGTTTTTTTCTACTACATACTCTGCTTCTGCTATGCTCTATGAAATACGATTCTACTTCTTGCTTAGCCAAGAAACTAATCTTCCTCCAAGAAAAAAGGCTCCACCACTGGTGCTTTTCTTATCATCAACACTACCTCCCCAATCAGCATCTATATATGCACATAGGGTAAAATCATCATATTTTTCATACCACAATCCATAGTCCATTGTGCCTCTTAAATATCTTAGTATCCTCTTTACTATTGCATAATGTGACTCTCTAGGTTCAGCTTGAAATCTTGCTACCATTCCAACTGAATGTGCTATATCTAGTCTAGTGTGTGTTAAGTACTGCAATCCTCCAATCATGGATTTGTATTTCTTCTGCTCAACTACTAGTGTTTCATCTTTGCTAGATAGTTTGTGTCCTGTAACCATAGGTGTTCCAACTGGTTTACAGTTCTCCATTCCAAATCTTTTCAGAAAATCGTTCAAGTACTTTGTCTGACTTACAAAGATACCATCACTATTCTGTGTTATCTATAATCCCAAAAATTATTTCATCTCACAAATCATACTCATTTCAAATTCAATCTTTATTTCACCAGAAAATTTGTCACTAGCTTCATCTTCTCCTCCAGAGATAATGTCATCAACAAAAATATCAATAACCAACAAACCATTTTCAATTTCTTTTGTGTATAGATTGCTATCAGTTGTTCCTTTAGCAAATCCCAATTTCAACAAATACTTATCTAGTCTAGCATACCATGTTCTAGGTGCTTGCTTTAGTCCATATAATGCTTTCTTTAGTTTACATACCATGTCTCCTTAGGTCAAAGGAAAACCTTCAGGCTGCTCAATGTAGACTTCTTCTTCCAATTCACCATTCAAAAATGTGGACTTCACATCCATCTGATACACTTTGAATTTCTTAAAAGTGCATAAGCCAAAAATATTCTTATTGCTTCAAGTCTTGCTACAGGTGAAAATTTTTCTTCATAGTCAATCCCTTCTTTCTGTGAGTATCACTTACATACTAATCTTGCTTTGTTTCTTACTACTTCTCCTTGTTCATTCATCTTGTTTTTGAATACCCATTTAGTTCCAATCACATTCTTGTCTTTAGGTCTAGGGACCAATTCCCATGTCTTATTCTTTTCAATCTAATCTAGTTCTTCTTTCATAGCATTAATCCAATGTTCATCTTCACAAGCTTCACTAGTAGATTTAGGTTCAATTTGAGAGATCAAACATAAATGTACCTTATTCCAAGTTAGAACTCCTCTGTCCAAACTTCCAATAACTTGTTCAATAGGATGATGTCTTGATATATACTTGTTCGGTGTCATAGTCATAGATCTTGCTTCAACTATAGACTCTTCTCTAGATTCTTCCATGGTTTCTTCTATAGGACTCTCATTCAATAATTCACTATTAGTCTCATAGAATAATTCAGTAGTTTCAATGTTAGGCTGAGGATGAGCTTCTTCATCAGATTCATAATCAAGCATTCTTTCCTAAATTTTAAAATTCTCATCAACTTTAACATTTGTGCTCTCAACAATAGTTTTAGTTCTCTTATTGTAACATCTATATGCTTTTCTCTTCAAAGAATATCCAAGAAAAATACCTTCATCACTTCTAGGATCAAACTTTCCAATATCATCATATCTCTTTATATAACATTTGCTTCCAAAAATTATAAAATATTTAACTGAGGGTGCATGTCCAAACCATAATTCATAAGGTGTCTTGTCTATGTCTGCTCTAATTTGTACCTTTTTCATTGTATATACTGTTGTATTCACTACTTCTCTCCAAAATGTCTTCGCCAAATCAGTTTCAAATAACATAGCTCTTGCTGCTTTAGTTACTGACCTGTTTCTTCTTTTTGTAATACCATTTTGTTCAGGTGTTCTAGGGGCTGAAAACTGTCTCTTAATACCATTAACTTCACAAAAAGTGTTAAACTCTCTAGAAGTAAATTCTCCACCTCTATCAAATCTCAAACATTTAATCTTCATTCCAGATTCATTCTCAACTTTATTCTTAATGATTTTAAACTTATCAAATGCTTTAGATTTTTTCTTTTAGAAATGCAATCCACATCATTCTTGTAAAATCATCAGCAAGAATCACAAAATACCTTTCTCCATAGAATCCTCTAGTCTTGGTAGGACCACTCAAGTCTATATGAACAATCTCCAACTTCTCTGTCGATGTGAACTTCTCTTCTGCTTAGCCATCACACATTCTTTGCAAATCATGTTAGTAGGCTTCATAATTCAGGCAAATCCCTTACTGCAAGTGTAGTACTTACTTTCACAATGTTATCAAAGTTTATATGACAAAATATTCTATGCCATAACCAATTGTCATCAATTTTAGTAATCAAACATGTCATCTCAGTAGGATTCAACTGAAATACATTACCTCTAGTTCTAGATCCAGTTCCAATAAGATTTCCATCTTTATCCTTTATCACACAAGTTTTCTCAGTAAACCAAACTTGATATCCCTTATCTACTAACTATCCAACACTCAAAAGATTATGTTTCAATCCATAAATAAAGTAAACATCATCAGTGTTAGTCTTTCCATCAAGAGTAATAGATCCTATACCTTTAATCAAACAAGGTGCATTGTTACCAAGTCTAACAACTCCTCCATCATAATTGTTAAACTTTATGAACTTCTTCATGTCATCAATCATATGATGTGAACAACCACTATCTATAATTCAATTAGCTTTCTTTTCAACTTGGGAAACTAATGCTTTTTCTTCCTTAACATCAGTTTCAGGATTCTCTTCTTTAATTGCTACAAATCCTATTTCATCATTATTCTCAGTATCACTTTCACTCAAAGTTCTTTCTATACTAGCTTCAAGATCTTCATCATTAGCATAATAGCATTCCTTAGATCTTCTAGGCTTGAAATTGTTTCTATACTTCTTAACTCTCTTAGGACACTTAGATGAAAAATTACCATATTCTTGACAAGTCCAACATTTAAAAATTTTCTTACCGTCTTGTTATCTTTTCACAAGCAAGGCAATAGCTTCTTCAATCTTCTTATCTTCTTCATTTCTAGATCTACTACTACTGGCATAATCTCCACTCACACTGGTACTTCTTGACAAAGTAGGACAGATACTAAGAGTAATGAATGTTGTCTCCATTCTAGGTAAGTCTCTTGATAGCCTCAAGTTCATCTCTGCTGCTTCCAATCTTCCAAGAAGAATTTCTCTTGTAAAGTTTTCTATACAAGGTATAACTTGTTCAATAATTTGTGTTGTCTACTTAAATATAGGAATCAATGTCCTAAAAATTTTTCATATCACTTCATTCTCTATCTTTGTTCCTCCATAAGCTTTTATTCCTGCAACAATTTCTGACATTCTATCAATATAGCTTCTAACAGATTCATCTTCCATCATTCTTATATCTTCAAATGCACAAATCCAATAATGTAATGTAGCTCTTTTTGCATGTTCATCACCTTCAAAAGTAGAGTGTAAAGCTTTCCAAATTTCATGGGCTTTTGTTAAACATTTTACCTAACTGTATTTATTCTCTGAAAGTGCTGTCAAAAGTGCTTCTCTTGCAAGTATGTTACACATGAATAGATCTAGCTCATCTTTAGATCTTGTCTCAAGATTGTCTTCTCCAATGATAGTCTTCTCATTCTTTATAATCAACCAATAACCTAGTCCTAAACATTGTAGATGTGTCTTCATCTTCTCTTTCCAGCTATCAAAATTTACTCCATCAAACTTAGGGCTTTCTTTCCTGAAATTCACCATGGATCTCCCTAAGCTGTTAAACTTTCCTTTCAAGGACCTGCTGCTCTGATACCAATTGTTAGAAATTAAAGTCCACCAAGATAATTGAGAGGGGGGGGGGGTGAATTAGTTATCAGATAATTATAACCTTTATCAACTTCAACAACATTTAACCATGTAAGTAATGTAATTACCAACCATAGAAAGATATTCATGCACAATGACACAATAACACAAGATATGTTGACTAGGGAACCTCTTGATCAAAGAGTAAACCCTAGTGGGAATGATGCCCATAAAAGATGCATTAATATGAATATTCCTAGTGAAAGGATGGACTCTGTTAGGAGTCTTATGAAATACATTCAGTACATATGAATCCCTGTTAGGAGATTTTGAATCCCTGTTAAAAGATTCTAACCTTGTTAGGAGTTATGGAAGATAGAAGGACCCACTGCCCAAATAGCTTTAGGGTAAGATCACTGAACACACTATCCAAATGACCTTAATATTATTTAGCAGAATAATATGAAATATGTTACCTCCTCACTGTGCCAAACTGCACTCACTGCTACACCAGATCTCAATTCCAGATCTATGTACTTTGCATGTCTTCCTTCACAATTTCGCTTTCACAACTTCATTGGCTCTTTTCTTCACTTCATGCTTACATTCGCATTAAACCATGCCACTTATTTTTTATAATAAGGAAAAAAATTCCTTCCTTTATACCACACTCAAATAATTACAAATGAGTCAGCACAAATACAAAATAAAAGTTTCCACACGCTACATCAAAATTATATAAAATTGTCAGCTTCCAAATGCAATAACTCTTCACTCGTGTGACCTCAAATTTTTCACTATGAACCACATCACTAACAATGTGTCTCAAAATTCCCTTTAACTATGCAAAACTAGATTCCATCCCGATTAGGAGATATCATCCAATTTCCACAACCTGCTACTCAGGAACACTGCCAGAATACTACTTCCACCAAAATGCTCATAACTTTCATGAATAAATGAATTACTATCTACGCTCTTAACCATAGACAAATAACATATCAAAGAACATAACTTCAAAATTGTATAGCTCCAACTACAATATCCCACATGCGCTAATCAAAACACTATCTACTTCTCTGCTAGTCTTCAGAGGATCACTGTGTTGACATCAATGACAATCATAGTCATGAATGCAACAACAACTGCTATAGAATGACTACCAACATCCAATATTCATTCCTAACACATTTCTTGAAGTTGAACATAATTTTTTAATTATGTTGTCTTGAGTATGTGACATCCTTTAATTATTCTTATGTTGTCCATGGTTAAGGTTAGGGCTCGTCCTAGTGGTCTGAGTACACATGAGAGTTTCCTAAAATTCTAAAATAAAGCATCTAAAGTGTTGCAATTATTTTGTCATGTTTTGGGTAGGGGACTAGGTACCCTAGGTGAGTGGCTCACTATAGGTGTTGGAACCCTAAATTGGTTGCCAGATGATCCTATGGGTGGGTTAGTAAAAAGTGATAACCTAATAATGAATCTGGGAAAGGGGGAAAACAAAAGATAATGAAAGAAAACATATTAATGGCTACATAGTCTTGTTGGAGTACCGGGACCATGGGTAACTACAAGGATGGATCCCTATTCAGAAAGGGGGGACCAAAGTTACATGGTTTCCAGGAAGGATCTCAAAATCCAGGATATGTGATGACACTCACCTAGAGGGTATGCTAGAAACCTAACCCTTTTGATTAGTAATGTGATATCTTGTAATGTTTTGTATTTGTTTTCAAGTTAGGGTTTGTGAAACCTTAGAATTCTTAGGGCCTTGTGAGTATCTTGGTTCTATCTCCTAGCATAGGGGGTGGAACTTCACTAGTTTCACATGGTTGGGTGGAAAATCTCTTTGGAGGTGTTGTTCATAGTTCGTGACTTGGATGCGTTTAATTTTATGTATTAATGAATATCTTTCTATTTTGTATTATGTATTTTTGAAAAATAATTTGAAAATATATGTTGTAATGCTTTTGGTCTATTCATGTACTTGTTATTGTAATGTGATTTATTATCAGAGAAAAATGTAATTGAAAAGAAAAGCAATATAATTGGGGGGGATAGTTCTAGGGTTTGTTTCAAGGGTTGTTATTTGAAAGATCAAAGTTGGAAATATATAATGTAATGTTGAATTATCTTCTCTAACTCTCCTATGTTGCAATGCAATGAAATATTCATTACGCTAAGACTAAAATATAATTTGTAAAGAATAGTTATTCAATGTGTAGGAAAGAGAAATGAAATTGGTTTATGAAGTAAGAAATATAATTGTAAATAAATGATTATTTTCTTATCTTATCTCTTAAGTTCAAAAATGTGAAAATAGAGAAAAGAAAAGAAATTCAATTTGGATAAGTAATGTAAATAGGTTAGTAAATAAATTCATTAAGGGAACCTTAAGGAATGTAAATGTGAATGTATTAATGATGTAATGTTAGAAAAAAAAATAGTTGCAATTTTTGATCATAAGACATGATTCCTTATGGGTTCCCTAGTGGGGACATTATAAAGTTCTATCCACCTTTGAAACATGATTGTTGGTTCTTGGAATTAGAATTCCCTTGCTCAAATTTTCCTTTAGAACCCGATCCCACATTGAAAGCTTGGCCAGTAGAATAGCCACCTTTTCCTTTAACCTTTCTTTCAACTAGGTATGCGTTAGTGATGGCATCCCAGAGATTCTTGGGTTCTAGGACTACCACATCTCCTGATATTGGGTCATTCAAAAATCTGATGAAATGTTGGACAAGAATGGGTTTGTCATCTCTATAGCTTGAGAAAGTCTTAAGTTCATAGAATTTTCTTTCATAATCTATCATACCAAAAAAAATAGCACACAAAAATGCACAATTTTTTTTGTTTCAAAACTAGATGTTTGATGATAATGTTCATTGGTTCAACGGATAAGTAGACTTTAGTAAAGTCAACCATAACCTAGGGTTTATTTATCTGAAGCATTAATCCTTAAATCCCTATTGAGTTAGTGAGGTATGAAATGAAAAGAGTATGATGTGCATTCATCTCCTATGTGAAGAAATTGGTTTGAGGAGGAGACAATACTTCCATGGGTTTCGTTACTAACGTATTCACTTTTTTTATTAAACCCTAAATGGGTTCTTCGAAGTATTAATATGTCAGTGTTGTACTAATGGATTAAATTCATAACCATTGTCATAAACTTTGAATTTGTATAAGCTAGACCCTACGACATACAATTTCCTTGTTAAATTCCGTATCCATAATTTATCTTACAAGATTAGTTCGCATATCTATTCATGAGTCCATTTCAGGTATAATAGTTATAATGATGCGTCAATACATGTAAATCCACTACCATGGTTATAAAGATAAAATAATATTAAATATTAATCTTAACTGTTTGACTCACAAGGTTTAGCTTTCCTATTACACCACCCCTATAGTCATTTCATGCATAGTTGTATTATTTAATTGTTATGTATACATTTTACAATGCTTAATTTTCCATTTAGAATTTTATCTCACGTGGTCAATAAATAACTTTCTAATATCAACTATCTCTATATAGATTGCTTTATTTATAAGATGAAATAATAATTATATTAAAACTAAATAATATACCTCAAATATAAAATAACTTATTTAATTATGAGTTAATTTAATTAACCAAAAATATTAATTAAATTTTAAATAAATTTTAAATTAACATTAACAAATTTTCATAACATAATAATGAAAATTTAAAAGAAATAAAAAAATAAAATAAATATAAAAAAAACTTTAATTAAATTTTCCACATTCTTTTTAAGTCCCGAAGGGCCTAGGCAGGCCCGTGCTGCCATGGTAGCGCGGTACCCTGCCAAGCGCAGGGGCCTGCCCTATCATGCGCAGTGCACCCAAGGGGTGTGGGGTCCGTGTCCCCCCACCCAAATTTAATATATAAATTTTTTTAAAAACAACTTTTTTTTTAAATGATATTTTTATTAATATTTTTCTTTTGAAAAATCGTCCTTGGGTTTTAAATCCATAGTTTATAAAATTGATTTACACATGATTTTCTTTTAGAATTTCTCAATAAGATTAATAAACTTATTTATTTGTTTAGCTAGGCTAGTCTTCTTGGGTGGTGACCTAGGTGGGTCCCACCCAAGTTTGACTTACCTTGGGCCTTAACAAGGAAGAGTCTTCCTATATATTTATTATTTAATATAGTTTAATTCACTAGTGGGATAGAGAAAGTAATTTAATAATGACTGTGGTAATCTTGGAAAGTGTATGGGGAATTAATTTTTTTCCCCATACATTTTCAAGAGACTTGTAGGTCTCTATTTGAGCTTTTTTTTTTTTTGTGCCTTAGACTCTTTTTTTTTGTTTTCTCTTAGTAGTTTCTTCATTTGTTTTTTATTTTCTTTGCCTCTACACATAGCTTATTGCTTGTTTGTCTCATCTTTTTTGCTAAAGGTAAGATAATTAGATCTATTTATTTGATTGACTACTAAAAAACTAATCTCTAAAGAATGACCAAATGATCAAAGATAAACTTCACTAACCTTTACATAACTAAGTTATCAATCTCCATTTTAGTCCATTGTTTTTAACAAGAACACTATTACTTAAAATATCAAGAGAATGTTCTAATGAGTTTTAAGATAACATACAATACAATGACGCCAATATTGCAACATCATTATTTTTCCAATATGAAATTTTAACATGAAACTTTACATTTTAAGAACTAAAATACATTATTTTCATTTCAATCATGAATCTATTTATTTCATTAATTTCCAACTTGCATTATTAAAATAATGAAATAAAAATTTGTAGCATTCCAAAAATATAAGTTACAAGAAGAATGAACAAGATTCTCTCCATTACATCTTTCAATAGAAAACTTCACAATAATTAAATGGAGAGAGAGTATCATTTTACAACACTACAAGTATGCATTTCTACAATGGAGAGCTTTTCCTATTGCAAGGGTTTCACAAATGTAACACTAGGGATCATTTTCATAACATCAACACAATGGAGGATTCTTCCCAAAGCTATCCACATGAGAATAGGCTTCAAAAATTTGCAAATGAGAGAGAAAAACCATGCAGAGCTCACCTCCCATCTTAGGTCTCATGGAGACCACCTCCAAGCTTGGAGAATCAAGGGCTAAATGGGTATATACAAAAAAATGCTCACAAACACATACATGAAGAACACTACATTAAACTCCCAACCAAGGCTTTAGAAATGGATTTTCCAAACCCATTGAAGTATGGTGAAGGTGGGATTTTCCAAGAGGAGAATTCCATTACACTATATATATTGTCAACATAAGTTTTCCATGCCTTCCAAAGGCTATAATGTCACAACTTCCAGACACAAAATTTCATCAATATCATTCCCAAAATGCAAGGATCACCATATGGCTTCATGGAGCCCATACTCCATGAAAATCTCCCTCTTCTCCAAAGAAGAGAATCTCAACTACAATGGAGAGCCCAACTAACCCCTTCACCCAAGGCTACTACTTCCCTTCCCAAGGGTGAGTGATGCCTTCAACTCCCATGAACAACACTCACAAAACTAAAAGAATAAAAAATGATACAAGATCCAAATGCATCCCAACCCAACACAATAATAAAAATATTCTCAATGAACATTGCATACAAGATTTCACATTTTCATTCTACACTACAAAACATCAAAATATCCATGCAATAAGCATTCCTTCATAGGAAGAATCACCAACCTTGGTCCAAAGAAAATTGCAAGAAAGTGGTTGAGAAGAGCCCTTATCCTTTTTCCTTGAATTTTCCATTTTCCAACCCTAAGTGTCTCTAAAATTAGAGAGTGGGTGAACACCCACTAAGTCTCCCCAATCCCTCTAAAAAGACCTCCAAAAAAAGTACTCAAGATCTAGCAATTAATGATACATGGCTTCTAGTCCTTTGGCCTTACTCCTTGTCCCCCCTCTTAATTGTGAGTTAAGCAAGGAGTGTGGGACAAGTCAAATGCATGTGACCACCTCCATTTTCTCCACTTTTTAAGAGTATCCTTTTTGGAGGGCCATAATGGTGATCTATACTTTCTCAAAGGTAAAAACTAGCCCCCAACTCAAGGTACCCCCCTAGGGTTAGCTAAGTTTGGCTAAAAATGCACTCTAGGTTCACTTTTAACCCCTCTAAATTACTTCTAAAGTTTAAATCCAAGTTCCTACTTGATGTGATCCCTACAAGATATCTACATGCAAGTGAGATTAATATAATACCTGTGTGTGTGAATTTTGTACCTGATCTGTAGACACAACACTCAGTAAAATATTAGAGGTTAGCAAAAATCAAAATCATGCAAAATTGAAAACTATGTAACCAAGCGATTTACTACCTTCTAATAGGTGCAAGATTGATATTCTCAGATTGTAATCAAGATCAGTGACCTAAACGACACCTAAATGAAGGATTTGAATGTAATTGATCTATATTTTTGATATTTTCTATGCAATAAGAATGATAAACTGATATGCTATGGATGCTAAATGATCTAACAATGAAGATTCTAACAATGATATGAAAACTATGAAATTCTATGCTAAGATATAAAAACTATGCAATTGAAATTGATCTCGCAAAGCTTTGAATTCGCAAGTTGATTTCCTCAGCCTCCAATTCTCCAGCATGATTGTGCAAAATATGAGATGCTTGGATGCAAATTTGAGAGATGATTGAGAGATGAATTATGAAGAGCTGAGCATTGTTTTTATAGAAATCCAAGGCTTTGGAGGTGCATGAAAAAAAGCCATAAATCACTCAAATAACTTAGGTTGATTTTTGAGTTATTTTTAAATAAAGGATAATTAACTCACAAAAACATGCAAAAGCTAAGCTTTAACTCAAAATAGAGTTTAGCTTTAATTGATAATTGATAGTTGTTTGCTTTTGTGATTGTGCATGTTTTATTTATGAATTAATTTAATAATAAAGTGATTTATTTCCAACTTAACTGCTTTTAAAAATAAAACAATTGATTTATGGGTTAATCAACTATTTAATCAAACTTTTATTAAAAACTATATTATTAAATAATGACAACTTGCTTTAATTAATTAAATAAGAATTTAATCAATTATTCATAAGATTTTTAAATTTATTGTCAAAATTAAATAATACAATTAATAATAGATAGAATTAAATTTAATTAAACAATTAAGTGGCAAATATTAAATCTAATTAATTAAATATGAAAATATTCAATTAATCAAGCTTTAGGATAAATGTGATTTATTGCCAAATAATTATAAAATTAAAGATAATTATGATGATTAGGAATATTACTAGGAATATTCCCCGATGCAGAATTTAAGATAATCAATTATGATTCGATGATGTTTAGATGTGCCTTAGGTTAGGACTTCGATGTCAATTTTGTTCGATTTGTCGATGTAGGAGGTTAATGAACATATAGCCCATTTTTGGGGTATTACATTTTGCCCCTCTTTGAATTATTGTGCGAAGCGCAGTGGTTCAAAAATAGTTTGTGTTTGATAGAGATATGAAACTGATGTTTGAAATTGATAATTGATATGAGATAGAAGCTGATTGATATTGAATTGATATGAAGATAATAGGTCCTGAATGACCAAAGATAATGTTCACTGTAGCAGCAAATGAACCTATGATTGCAAAAAAGTGTCCAAAATGCCTGATTCCAAACCTTAGGATTGCAAAGAAGTGAGTGACCCATTCTAGACTCGATTGTCTTAGCAGAACTAGCAGGTATCACATCCAAACCCTTCAGTTGCCAAAAAACCAAGGAAAGAACACTATGATCTGATGGTTGCAAAAACTAATACAGTTTACAAGATTAGGAGAATACCAGATTGATATGGATCTTGATGAATCTGATATGCCCCAAGTGATGATAGATTTGCTCTGAGCGATGAGGACTTTTGATGAATTAGCAACTAGACGTGATTGTTGTCTTGATCACTGATGAAAGATATTGATAGACTTGATCGATAGAATTTTGATTTACAGACTTTGAATTGATGTGCAATACCATGCCCCCTTAAGGATTAAAATTGAAATCTAACAAGAAAAGTCAGCGTTGAGAGCTCAGAAGCATGTTAATTGATTTGAGAAGTGGTTAAACACATTCGAGAATGCATTCTACATCGTTTAGAGGTCCTGGAGACTAAGTTTGACTAGGCTTGACCATGAGTTGACCATGGTTGACCAAGTTGACATTTTGATAGTTCGATGTTTAGATAATCAGTTAAGTTGAATACTGGATTTTTGTGATGATTGAAGGTTGATTATGCAAGTAGCTAATAATATGAATGATCTCAAATTTGAATTTTGATCCCGAAAAAGGATTCTACTTGCTGTTTCATTGGAGGAACCTTCGTGTGAGATTCAGCTCTTGTTAGATTTAAAGATGCGAGTGGAGAATTGTTTAAGCATTGAAGTTCATTTAGCCATTGTGAGATCATGCAACATGCAAAATGAAAAGAGACAGGAAAAATGAAATGCAACCTAAGACCTAGGACCTAGTCACTGATCATATGTCGATTTGTTATCATCATTGAACTTTTAGGTAACCAGATAAATCAATACAATGCCCACTAGCCATGAAACCATAGACATATGAATATCAATTTGTATGCGCAAGAATCAATACAACACCCACTGGTTATACAACCATGGACATATGAATATTGATTTGTTTTCAGAATGTTGGATTAGATATAAGCACCAAGGCACAAACGCTAGGATGACCTAAATATCATGTCCATTTTGATATAGCAATTTGTACAAGCATCAAAACATAAATGTCATGATGACCTGAGTATGCCTTGCATTTAACATACACATCAAACAATCAAAAGATCATTCTAAATCTAGTGTGAATTACCCGTAGGGACCCTTTATTGTTCACCTCCTTAGGCAAGATCGCGTTTCACAGTAGGAGAAAGAATTTACTTTAAAAAGATAATAGTTAGATCAAATGTCCTTGAATTTTTTGGGTATCAATGGTCGAGGTACGCATGGCCATCCAATTCAAGATAGAGGCTCTTACAGTCGGACACCATTTCAATCCAGAATTTCCAAAGTTGTTAGATTTTCACATACAAGCAGAAGATAAAGAAAAGATTATGCCCCCAGTCATCACCCTCTAAATCCTGTAAAGGACATCATCGAAGAGCTCGAAAGGACACAATATGAAAAAATCTCAATGCGGATCAGCAAGCATACAAGGAGATAAAAGCATGAAAAGCATAAATTGTTTTCAGTTGAGTTTTGATGTTTGATTGTTGTAGATGCAAAATCCTTTCTGGAGACGAGACAGATAGACTGACTCAACTGGAAGCTTCAAAGGACTCTGACTGGATAGGAAATGTCTAAGATACATGGGAGACCATAGGATATGACATTGATTGCCCCCAAATTTGAACATTGATAGGATATAGACGCTTGAGCTGATTGGTGTACAGACCGACTTATTGAAACCAGGATATGCAGAAACAAACCGGGAGATATGTACAAACTAAAGCAAGACTGAAAGCTGGGAAAGACTAAGTTGTGCTGGTAGATGGAGCATTTTGGAACAAGTGGCACCCATTTGCCAGGTTTTCACCATCTTGGCAGAGATTCTATTTTCGCTACCAAGGCGCCTGTTTCCAAGTTTTCACCAAGGCACTTTTTCTTTTTTCTTTTTTCTTTTTTTTTTGTATTTTTCATTTTTTTCAATTTTTTTTGAATTTTTGATATTTTTTGATTTTTTTGTGAATCATCAAGGCACCTATTGCTAGGTTTTCACCAAGATGTTCATTTTTTCAGGACTTTTTCTGATTTTTAGGATTTTTTCAGGATATTTAACCATAGACTAAATGCCTTAGGCGTAGAATTTCTTTAGATGGAGAATGTTGATTGGTTCTTAGAGCTTTTCTCCTTCAGTCATTAAGAGTTGATAGGCACCAGAGCCAAAAGTAGCAGTGATAACAAAGGGACCCAGCCAATTGGGTTTGAACTTCCCCTTGCATTCTCGATGTGATTGATTTTTAAGATTTTCTGTCAACACTAGATCGCCAACCTGAAATTCTCTATGTCTGACTTTCTTGTTGTAGCCTCTAGACATTCTTTTCTGATACACTCTAAGATGATCATATGCTGATTGCCTTCATTCATCTAGTAATTCAAGTTCTTGTAACCTAGACACTCTGTAGTCTTCATCAGTGACAAGTCCATTCATTCTGATTCTAAGTGATGGGATTTCAACCTCAATAGGAAGTACCGCTTCAGACCCATAAACTAAAGCGAAAGGTGTAGCCCCTGTAGGTGTTCTGATACTAGTTTTGTATGCCCAGAGAGCTGGATTGATCATGAGATGCCAGTCTCTTCCTATTTTATTCACTGTTCTGTGCAAGATTTTCAAGAGATTTTTGTTTGAAGCTTCAGCTTGTCCATTCCCTTGAGGATAGTAGATAGATGACCAATGTTGAGTAATCTTGAATTTGGCACATAAGTCATCTAGGTCCTTATTTTTGAATTGTCCCCCATTGTCTGTGACTATGGAATGAGGGATCCCATATCTGCAAATGATGTAGTTCAGGATGAACATAGAGATCTATTTCTCCATTGCTTGTGTTAGAGGAATTGCTTCTACCCATTTTGTAAAATAATCTGTAGCTGTGATGATATGGGTATGTCCATTAGAAGAGTGCAGATGGATAGTGCATATGAGATCAAATGCCCATTGTTGAAAAGGCCATTGTGTAGTAAAGAGAATTAGATCTCTCCCTGGAGCATGAATCAAGTTGCCATGTACTTGACACTGTTAACAATTTTTAGCAAATTTAATAGCCTCTTTCTCCATTTCAGGCCAATAGTACCTGGCCCTAATAAGTTTTCAAGCTAATGTTAAACCGTTCGAGTGTGACCCACATATACCCTCGTGGAATTCCTCTAATGCACGTTGAGACTCTTCCCGTTCTAAACATCTAAGCAGTGTACCATCTAGACCTCATTTGTACAGATCATTACTAATGTTGACATATCGGGATGCGGATCGGATAAGGTTTCATTTCTCAAAATGGTTAAAGGACTTAGGGATGATTTGGTCGTGGAGATAGGAGAATAGATTTTTGTAGCGGGATGAATCATAACCTACAATGGTGCAGATCATGTGGATTTTAGGGGAGTCATATGCAGGATAGGATAGGGCTTCCACTAGGAACTCATAGTGTAGCTCATGTTCGGGCTGCTGTAAGAGAGTAGATAGTGTCGCCATTGCATCGGCAGCATTATTCTCCGTTCTGGGTATTTGCTCAAATGTGATAGAGATGAAGTATTTCTTTAAATCATCTACCATTCTCTTGTAAGGAATGAGCTTTTCATCTTTGGTTTGGTACACATCATTGACTTGATAGATAACCAATTGTGAGTCTCCATGGATGTGCATCTCTGTAACTCTCCACTGTATTGCCATTTTCATACCATTGAGAAGTGCCTCATATTCAGCAATATTATTTGTGCAAGGAAAATTTAGTCTAAATGCTTTGGGTATCGAGTATCCTTGAGGAGTGATGAACAATATGCCTTCTCTAGATCCATTTTGTGTGTAGGAGCCATCAAAGAATTGTATGCACCCTAAAATGGTCGCCTATACTTTGGGCCCCATTTATTCAATTTGTCAAATATCAATTTTCTGAATCAATGTTTTGCAATATTCAAATCAATTTCCTTGATCAAATCATAACTATTTCAATCATTTCAATAATCTCCTAAGGTTTAATCATGTCATCAATAATTTTATTTAATTAAAAGAAATAAATCCCTTTTAAATAAATAAAATAATGTTATTTAATTGAAATTAATATTCCTTAAATGAAATGATGTTATTTAATTAAAATCCATTTTTAATTAAATGATTTTATCTTATTTAATTAATATTCATCTTTAAATTATATAATCTTATTTTATTTTATTAAAAGAGATATTATTCTTTTTAAATAAATAAAATATCTTCTCAAAAGATCTTTTGTGATGGAAAAGGAAATAAATCAAATAAAAATAAAACAAAAATCCTTTTCTTGATTCTTTTAATAAATTTTATTTAATTAAAAGAAATATTCTCTCTTAAATAAATAAAATAACCTTATTTAATTGAAAGAGATATCTTTTAAATGAAATAAAATCTTTTTTAATTAAATGATTTTATCTTATTTAGAATAATATCTCTCTTTTAATTAAATAATGTTATCTTATTTAATTAATAGAGAATCATTCTTTTAAATAAATAAAAAATCCTGTTAAAGCTCTTTTGTGATGAAAAAGGGAAATAAAAATAAATAAAATAAAGAAAATCCCTTTTCTCTCCACACTTTCTAAAAACTGAGCTTTATTTCCTCTTTTTGGATTTATCCCACATTGCTCTTGGATTTGCATTCAATTCCTCAAATTCTCATATAAGGAGCCCTCTCCTTCTCGATTAGCATCCTAGAATTTTCATGTTATTGTTATGCTGCAGGTTTGGAGAGCAATTTTGGAAGAAGCTTTTGAGCACATTTGGAGCTTGGATATTTGAGACTTCTTTCTTCTTGTCTTCTTCTCTCATGCCTCATGGCAATCCATAGTTTAGATTAATATTGCATTCACATAATAGTTTAAATTTATGTTTCCTTTCATTGTTCTAGCTTAATCCACATAGCATAATTAGCAAGAACTTGTAATACTTTCATCTCAATAGAGTAGTTTATTTCTTGCATGTCAATCATCTAGATTAGTTTCATTTACATGAAATAACTTGAAGATCAATGAAGATTAGCACTCTTGCTTCTCATCCTTGAATCTCTCGTTTCTTGGTGTACTTGCATGGGTTTAACAAGGTTAATCTGAGGGCCTCATAATACAACCCCTGCACTCCACGAATAGAGAGTTGTGAATCGATATTTGAGAACTCATTATTGAGTCTTCTTGAATGCAAGGATTCACAGAAGTGTGACCATTTTCTATCACACATTTTTGGCGCCCACCGTGGGGCAGAAAAGATCAATTTCTGGCCTCATTCTTGATTATTTTTCAATTTTAGCATTGGTTCCAGGTCTTGTACGGTCATTTACAGCTTTGAAACCCTATAATATAATAATGGATGGATAGTGTGATGAATCTTATTTCTCATGTTTTTTTTTTGGTTCATTTTTATAAAAAAATGAATAAATTATGATCATTTTGGTGAAAGTGGGTATTTGCAGATTTGAGATTCTCTGAATGCAATCAGATTGAAACATTTGGTACGGAGAAATTATAAAGAATCAGGAACTATAAAAATATTTTTTAGAAAGATAAATAACTTATCTTTCATTTCCTTTTGGTTTGAGTCATTTTTATTTAGATTTGTGAAATTTATGGGCATTTGAGTGAAAACTGGTTTTTAACAATCTGTATTGGAGTTGCAGGTAATGATTTATTCTTAGAAAATGATTTATGAATGGAAAAAATAAATGGCTTACATATTTGGAAAATGGATTCATTAATATTTTCTATGAAACTGGTTTGGTTTCATTTGGATTCTTTTTGAGAAAGATATGTGATTCCCTAGGCAGGGTTTGGTGTTTTAAATCTGATTTATGACAGAAAAATTGCAGTCTGAAAAGATTATTGGTTGAGGAACCAAATGGAATCATAAGACCTTGTAATTTTTGGAAATGGTAGTTCTTGATGTTGGCTAAAAACTTCATTCTTTCCAGAAATTTTAATATTGTGATTTTATGGGTCAAATAAATCAATCTTTAAAGACTGTCTTGAAGATAGCAATGTTAAATCAAACTCCTAACAATTGATTTTCATATCTAACCATCTTAGGGTTTTTTTTTCGGATGTGTGCTAAATTATGGATTGTATATCTTTGGACCTAAGGTGAGTTACTACAATCTCTATAACACTTGGTTTGGGATTAAAAATGAACCTCTCATGTGTTTGTCTTGAGTGTTACATGCTTTCATAGAACACATTTTCTTTTATGCTCTTAATGGAAAATAAACAAACATAGATTTGCTTTCATAGAAGTTTGTGTTTAAGTGCATGCGTGTCTTTTAAACATTAAGTAATTCTTGGTTTCAAATATCAAAACAGTCTTATTGATTAGCAGTCTTAGATTACTTGTGATTGATCTAGATTGCTATTTTGGGTTATTGGACTCGCTAATCCGCCGGCCCCTCATTTCCGCCCTGTGGTTGCAATCTCAGCGCCACATTAAAGGGGAGGGGTCTATAGGAAATAAGCATTAATTGTTCCACTAGGCAACCCTTCTGTGCTTTCTGGAACTCACTTGTTTTCTAGGTTGTGGACTCGTTTGTAGCTTGTGTGAGGTGTTAAGTGTTCCACCTTGTGGACTCACCTCATCTTTGCTCTAAGCGTTAAGTGTTCCACCTTTAGTGCTTTTCAATACTTTTTGATAGAGAATTACTTACTTTTTCATTTGTAGAAGGCCTGCTTGGGGATTTCATCACCTCAAGGGATGACCTTAACTCCCGTGTTCCGGCGGAGTATAAATATCGGGAGGTGAATCCAAAGACACCTCTCTTGGGAATGAGTTAGATTTCACTCTTGGCTAAGCCTCAAAGAACTTTATACCTTTGAGAAGTGAAGGAGGAGATTTGGGTTACCATCTCCCCCCGGCTGTGTGATTTTTGATTCTTCTCATCTACGAATTTGGGCCTCACGTACCTTGCGTATATCGAGGATGCCCTTTAGAAAAGCCATGTATATCCTTCTAGACAGCTTGCTAGGATGTTGTTGTGTTTTGAGTGCCTACTAAAACATTCTCAAGAACATACACAAGTAGCATCTTTAAGGAGTAGCATACTAAGTCACTATTCTTGTTCATGTGCAAGGTTGCTTTGCCCCTTGCTCATTGTTTGAAGACACTTGCTTGCTTGAACTCCCTGATTGCTGTCTTATGTGCTTGATACAAATCCGTTGATATACTTGCTTGATCTTTGAACATCAACAACAAACTGAAATACTGAGTTCTTCGATTCAATGACTTGTCCCAGTTCTAGAGACCTGTTTTGTATTTAGGGTTCTTGTGCCCTTGACCTTTTGAGTTAGTGATCCTTGATCCCATAAGAAATTTTGCTTGATATTGACAAATCAGGAATTGTTCCTGTCAAATAGATAAATTTTCAGACTCTTTGATAAAACACTTGGAGAGTGCTAGTAATCTCATTGTCCACCCATTTTCATACATTCAAATTCAGTACTTTGTGTAAGTCTTCCTCCTGATCCATATGTGCTAGGGTATTCACCCAAGAATTGAGCACCTCTGTGGCAGTGTTGGTTTACACCTCTTTGCAACAGTTCTACTTCACTATTTCTCTCGGACAAGAGAACTTTTACTATCCTAGTCTGGTATTGATGTTTCCTAGAATTGTCTATTTGCTTGAACTATCCTTTTCATGTCAGTAACAACAAGATATCAAGTGAGCCACGGAAAGCGACCTCAGATAGTCTTCAACCAACTACCCCCAGTTCAGACTCATCAAAAGAGAACGGAAAAGGAACCAATATTTGACCAGTCACCTAGGAGTAAGTCTGAAACTTGGTTTGACCCAAAGAGCCATTTTAGTGATTTGAGTACCCCCTCAGCACCTTCCCACTCAGGTATGGATATGAGTTATACCATGACTCGGTGGGAGAGGGAAGCTATGGATCAAACCCTTGATGATATCTATGAAAGACACAGAGACAAAATTTTGTTTGGTAATTCCTCTCATGATGCTCAACCTAGTTCACCCCCCATCAACACTAGGTACCTAGATGCACATCAACGAGCTGACAGGCATGAAAAATGAGCTCACCCAGACCAATGGTCACAACATGAAGACCAAGACAATGAACCTGGTGATGCTCATGTCAATGCAACGTATACCAATGATTTGTACAAACATTCAAGACCAAACTCTCCACTCCGAACAGCCTCAAGGCATACAAGTGAGAGGCTAAAAAGAATTGAGAAGGAAAAACAAGTTGCACAAAATGAACGAGCTGCAAAAGAAGAAAAACTTAGGCTTCTCGAAGAGGAACAACGAGCCTTGTTGGACATAGAGAGAAAAGCATTCCAAGAGGAGAAAGATAGGTTGTTAGCCCAACCATTAAACACTCAATTCAACAACAGGGGTGCTAACAGTGGAAATAATTCTCCTCCCTCCACCCCTTCCAGAACACCACGAAGTAGAAGGTGGTCACGAACCCCTTCTAGATCTCCTAGTCCTAGAGGAAGAAGGGCCTCTTAGTATGCTCACTATAGGAGACAAACCCCTCCTAGAAACTCAAGACCACACTCCCAACATGCACATCATGGTTCCCAACACGGAGGTGGTAGCTCACATTATGACCTTGATACTCAAGACTTTATGCGAATGCAACAAGAGCCTATTTTCCAACAGTATGTAGATAGGTATTTGGAACAAAACAAAGATAAATTCTTGGAAAGTCTAATCAACAAGGGCGCCAGAGTCCCTTATAATTTTGATGTGGACAACAAAATACAAAAGCAAAGTCCCTCTCAAGAGGAAGAAATCCATCAAATGAAGCACATGATGGAAAAAATGATGCAACCTAAGAGCTCATTCTCACTAGAATCTATTTGTCCTAATCCATTTGACAAAAGTGTGAGTATGAAAGATTTTCCAAAGAGGGTGGAATTCCCACAATATGATAAATATGATGGCAGTGGTGATCCACATGACCATGTGCGCCAGTTCTATACTATGAGCTTTGAATTCCATCAGGATGATTCCTATTTGATGAGGTTGTTCCCTAGAAGTCTTAAAGGACAAGCAATGGAATGGTTCACCAACATCACTCCCCCTGTCAAGACTTTTAGAGAACTTGTTCATAGATTTGTCCAACACTTCTCGTACAATCTATCAAGATCAGTTACTATGTTGGACCTATGCAACTTGAAACAAAATCAAGGAGAACCCTTTGTTACCTTCTTGCAAAGGTGGAGGAGAAAGTGCTCTCAGTATCCTAGGACCATCCATGAGGATGAAAAGATTGACATCCTTGTTAATAACTTGGTGCCTGAAATGAGATATGAGATCAAAAAGATAGTCTTCAATTCCTTCGATACCATGATTGAAACTGCATGTCGAATTGAAGATGTTCTCAAAGAACAAGGCATTTTGACCAGACATAGCAACAATGGCAACAATGGTCAGCACAACAACAAGGATAAAGGGAAGAACACCTACTGGAACAAAAACAAACAAGTTGTCAATGACGGAGTTGTAGACGCTCCCCAACCTAAAGATCAAGCCGTTCTTCACTTGTCCAGTGCAGTTCAAGCTATGAAGCTCAATGCACCTCCTCAACAAGAGAGCAAGCCACGGTATCAAGAGAAGCCTAAAAAGGAAAAACATCAATTTTCCAAGCTTGGTGATTCTTACGAGGATGTTTTCAAAATGCTCATTGCCAATAATCTTGTGCATCCACAAGATCCAGCAAAACATTACATCCCTGACATTAAGCCACATTGGTGGGATGAGAAGGCTTTCTGCATATTTCATAATGGCATTGGGCATACCATTGAAAATTGTTGGAAACTCAAGCACATTATCCAAGACCTCATTGAGAGTGGAAAACTTAAGGTGGATGGACTAAATACCAATGCTGATCACAAAGCATTTAAAGAACTATTGCCTAAGTATGACAAGGGGGAAACCTCTAAACAAAAGGATGGCAAGGCTGCTATCAACTACACGTATACAGCGGCAGAAAATGTGATAAACATGCTTGAAGTTGTGGAGCCAAGTGTTAACACGATGAGGAGTAAGGACCCACATGGTTATGACTCTCCCCCTATCTTTGACAAAGAACCTGTTGTGGTGCTGAGAGGTCCTCATTCTAGGTCATCTTCCCAAGCCCTGAATGCTGTTACTAGGAGTCAAGGTCCTATCATTCTTAGAGGTCCTAATTCAGGTCCATCCAATAAACCCAAGCAAGTGGCATCCAAGAATGTCACTAAGTCCACCACTGCTCCCAAACCAAACTATAATCTTGTAGATCAGCTACAAAAAACTCCAGCGTAAATATCAATATTGGAGCTTCTCGAGTTGTCCCCTAGACATAAACAGATCCTTGAGGATGCTTTGCGCATAGCAAATGTTCCCAACGACATAGATATAGACCAATTTCAAGGCATGGTGAATCACATTACTAGCCCACATTACCTCTCTTTCTCAGAAGATGATGACAAATCCCTAAGCCATCCACACAATCTTGCCCTTCACATTGAAGTAATGATTCATAAAATCCATGTTAGGTGCATGTTGATAGATGGGGGCGCTGGGCTAAATATTTGTACTTTAAGTTTGTTAAAAACTTTGGGCTATTCAGAGGAGGTGATTGACACTAAAAAGAAGATCACTATAAAGGCCTATGATGAGGTAGAATGAAGTTCTAAGGGGTTAGCTATCCTTCCTGTCAGGATTGGCCCAGTTGAAAAAGATATCTTCTTCCAAATTGTTGATACTGGACCCCTTGCATACAACATTTTATTGGGTAGACCATGGATTCACGACATGCAGGCAGTGCCATCTACCTACCACCAGTGTGTTAAGTTCCCCTACAATGGAGTAGAAATTTGCATACCAGGGGATAGCACTTTATCAGTTAATTCAATCTCAGCTAATGTTCATGTCCCTCTTAATCGAGAAGCAGAGGATTATCAAGCAACTTTAACAGAATGTCAAGACAAGTTTAAATTAGTAGACCTTGGCATGGGGGGGTATCAACTTGACTCTTTTGCAAAGATGCCTGTTTCCCCTAGGTCCTATGGAAAGCCTTCACAGGAGATGAAACCGTCTTCTTCGGCAATGACACTATTTGACAAGTTTGTTGAATCCTCAGTACCAATACAAGATGAAAAAGAGGAAGTAGCTATTCGAGATTGGATGTACAAAGAGGTGAAATACCAGCACAATGAAAATTTCTCCCCCTCTCCTAAGCCTTATGGGAGAGGATATACTCTTGTCAAAAAGATGGGTTATCCAGGGTATGGCCCTCTTAACCATAGATTAGATGCTAGAGCTGAACCACTTAATCATGATCTTTTTGGACGTAAGTCTAAGAAACCGATTAGCCTAGGCTTTATGAAGAAAAACAAGCACGTTGTCCCCATTCCTGATAAGCGGGATAGCAAAGATGACACAGAATATGTACCAGCCTTGACCAATCAACAAGACATGATAGATGATTGGGTTCCTTCAACCAATCTCCTTTGGGGAGATTCAGAAAATATGACTACCAGTACACACCAAATCACTACTGAAGGACATGCTGAAAATTTCATCCAAGAAGGTGTGACTCTCGAAGATGTCCAGGCTTCTACCTCGAGGCTTAGGAAACCCAGCTGGTGTAAACATCCTAGCAAGGATTCAGACACAGACTCAAATGAGTATGAATGGGATTCACTCTCAGATACAACAGTTGATTTGAATATGGATGTTGTTCATGCTTATAGTACTCAACCCAATGTCGCTAATGAGTCGTGTGTTAGATTAGAAGATTCGAACCCACATGTCGCATTAGTAGATGATTCTTCACTTGATGGGATGAATCTTGATTTAGACACCTTAGAGGGATACTCGACAGACTCCGATTCTGCGGTCACCAGAGATGACATCCCCTATATCCTTAATATTGAACCAGACATCAATCTACCCTTCATTAATCCCAACCTTATTGATTGGTCTCAACGTCATCAAGAGCCTCAACTCTTGACATTTTCCAATGACTATGAGATCACTTGCTACCTAAATGCTGTTGAACCTGTAGTCTCTTCCACCAATGAACCAGCTACCAGCATGACAGAACCAGACATCAAGTACCTTAGTCACAAGATAAAAAGAAAAGAAAAAAAGAATAAGAGTTCTGATGGCGAAAACCACTATGTGGCGGTGTCAGAACCAAAAAAAGTAACAAATAAAGACGTATCCAAAGGTGAAAACCTCTCTGAGGCACCTACGGATGAGGTACTTGATAGTCTCCCAAGCTATTTTCAGGATAGATCATCAGTATTGGTTGAACCTACAGAAGCTATTAATTTGGGTACAGAAGCGGCTCCAAAAATTGTACACTTGGCTAAATCTTTATCCCCTCAAGAAAAGAAAGCCTACACTGAGTTCCTCCAAAAGAAGAAAATTAATTTTGCATGGACATATTCAGACATGCCAGGGTTGGACACTAATCTCATTATGCATCATTTGTCCATAGCTCCAGGTGTGAAACCTATCAAACAAAAGCTGCGAAAAATGCACCCTCATATTGCTCTTTTAGTGAAAGCTAAATTAGAAAAGCTCCTTGGTGCAGGATTCATTAGAGCCATCGACTATGCTGACTGGATTTCCAACATTGTACCTATTTCCAAACATGATAAATCCATTTGAATCTGCACAGATTTTAGAGATCTTAACAGAGCATGCCCAAAGGATGATTTTCCACTTCCTAATATAGACATGATAGTGGACATGACGGCAGGCTATGAGATCTATTCCTTGATGGATGGTTTTTCTGGGTATAATCAAATCAAGATTGCTCCTGAGGATCAAGAAAAGACTGCATTCATATGCGCATGGGGTACTTATTGTTGGAATGTCATGCCCTTTGGATTGAAAAATGCAGGAGCTACTTACCAAAGAGCTATGACAACCATCTTCCATGACATGATGCATAAGAATATGGAAGATTATGTGGATGACACCCTCGCTAAGTCTAAGAAAAGAGGAACACATTTGGCTGATTTAGAAGTAATTCTAGATCGCATGGAACAATTTCAACTAAGATTAAACCCAAAAAAGTGTGCATTCGGTGTTACTTCTGGAAAATTACTGGGATTCATCATTTCAGCCAAAGGGATAGAAGTGGACCCCGAAAAGGTCCAAGCCATTATAGACATGCCACCTCCCAAAAATATCAGTCAAATGAGGAGTCTTCAAGGATGCCTTCAATCCATAAGGAGGTTTATTTCACAATTGGCAGATAGAGCACAACCCTTTAACAAAAACTTGCATAAAGGTGTTCAATGTGTCTGGAATGAGGATTGCCAGAAAAGCATGGATCAAATTAAGGAATACTTGGCAAGTCCTCCCATTTTAATGCCTCCCATTCCAGGAAAACCTCTTATTTTGTATGTATCAGCTACTGAGTCTTCACTGGGGGCATTGTTGGCTCAATTAGATGGCCAAGGGAAAGAAAGGGCCATATATTATATTAGCCGCACTCTTGTTGCTTATGAGGTCAATTATACTAGTATTGAAAAAGCTTGCCTTGCAGTAGTATTTTCTTCTCAAAAATTGCGACACTATATGCTTGCGCACACCATACACCTCATAGAAAAAATTGATCCTCTCAAATACTTGCTCGGTAAAGCTGCTCTCACAGGTAGACTTACTAAATGGATGATGATTCTTTCTGAATTTGACATAGAGTATATTGAGCGCAAGGCAATCAAAGGCCAGGCTATTGCAGATCAACTGGCTAATTTCCCAATTCAAGATAATATGCCCATTCAAGTCAATTTCCTAGATGAACATATTATGTACCTGACTGAGAGATCCTGGAAACTATTCTTTGATGGTTCCTACATGCAAAACGGTTCTGGAGCTGGTGTGTTGTTTATCTCTCCACATGGGTACACTATTCCCAAATCTTACAAGTTACTCTTCCCATGCACAAACAACATAGCCGAGTATGAGGCTTTAACAAATGGACTAAAAATGGCTATAGAGTGGAATATCACAGAACTACATATCTATGGGGATTCTCAGTTGATCATTAATCAAGTCAATGAGCAATATCAAACAAAAGATGACAAGTTGATACCTTACAAAAAAATGGTTGATTCATTAAGACAGTATTTTACTTTTGTCACTTTTCAGCAAATCCCTAGGGCTGAGAACAAAGCAGCTGACGCTATGGCCACCCTTGCTTCACTTCTTTAGTTGGAGGAACATGAGTCCAGATATGAATTCCTGGTGGAAGAGCTACATCATCCCATATTTGACTCACCTGAAAACCATGTCATTTGCACCCTTGTCAATCATGAATCCTCCCGCTATGGTGCTATTTACTCATATCTCCGTGATGGCATCATCCCTAACACATTTAACCGATCTGAAAGAAGAAACCTTGTCCATAACGCCTCTCGCCATTCCCTCATCTCTGGTGATTTGTATAGGAGGGGTCTAGATGGGACACTTCTTAGGTGCTTAGAAAAGGAGGAATCTAATCAAGCGCTAGTTGACATCCATGAGGGCATATGTGGGGGACATTCTAATGGTCTTTCCATGGCTCGAAGGTTGCTTAGGGTGGGGTACTATTGGCCTACGATGCAGATAGATGCAGTAGCTTTTGCCAAGTCTTGTGAAAAATGCCAGAAACATGGACACCTGATACATGCTCCAGGTAGGGAGCTAATTCCTTCTATATCTCACTGGCCATTCCAGCGATGGGCCTTTGACCTTGTTGGGCAGATTCATCCCAACTCATCAGGTGGACATAAGTTCATTATCACTACTACTGACTACTTCACAAAATGGGTAGAGGCTGTTCCACTTTCTGTTGCCTCAGGCAAGACAATATCTTTATTCATTTTAAACCATATCATCTGTCGATATGGAGTACCATCTGAGATCATCACTGATAATGGAGGTCAGTTCAAAAATAAGGACCTCACCCAACTCTGCCAAAGATTTAAGATAAAGCAACATTGGTCCTCCATTTACTTCCCACAAGGAAATGGTCAGGCAGAGGCTTCAAATAAAACCATTCTCAAGATTTTACACAGAGCAGTTCATAAGAATGGTAGAGACTGGCACCTACAGATAAACCTGGCCTTGTGGGCCTATAGAACGAGTATTCGTACTCCAACTGGGGCTACTCCTTTTGCCCTCACATACGGCGCTGAAGCAGTGTTACCTTTAGAGGTTGAGATTCTGTCACTTAGAGTCTCTCTCAAAGGTCTAGTTACAGATGAAGACTATCGCGCCATGAGATTACAAGAATTGGAACTTCTGGATGAAAAGCGTAAAGCATCATTTGATCATATGAGGGTCTACCAAAAGCAGATGTCCAAGGCATTCAACAAAAAGGTTCTCCCTAGAGAATTCAAAGTAGGCGATCTTGTCCTACGAGAGAATCCTAAGAACCAACAAAATAGAGAACAAAAGGGCAAATTTGAACCTAATTGGCTTGGACCCTACATTATCACAGCAGTTTTTGGTATAGGTGCCTATCTACTATCTACTGAAAAGGGGGAGCAGCTCCCTGAGCCTATCAATGTTTTGCACCTGAAGAAGTTCTATCCTTGATGCCTGTTCTATCTGGGGACATCTTTTGTACATACTTATTGATCCTGAAAAAATTCCAAAAAAAAAATTCATATATGATGCTGAAAAAATTCTAAAAATCAAAAAATGTCCTGAAAAAATTATCATCTTAGTGAAAACCTAGCAATAGGTGCTTTGATGTATCTCAAAAAAAATTATATATTCCAAAAATACCAAAAAAATCAAAAATTCAAAAAAAAATAAAAAAATAGAAAAAGTGCCTTGGTGAAAACCTGGAAACAGGCACCTTGGTAGCAAAAATACAAAAAAAAAAATAAATTATAAAAAGTCTTGAAAAATTTCTTCCAAGTGGTGAAAACCTGGAAACGGGCGCTACTTGAGGCCTTTGCACCCCTATTTCTTAACATGCATCCTTGACACTTAGCCTTTCTCCATCATGCCTCATCCTTGTTGCCTTGATTTGGAATTGGTCTTTGTCTTTGTCTAGGGGGCATCACTGTGTTATCTGTGGTCTCTTGGATATGCTTGTCTTTAGGACACCTCGCAAAGGGTGTTTTTCAACACCACCCCAACTGTGTTTTTCAACACAACTCCTGACATCGAGTGTTTTTCAACGCTTATCAGTTTGTTCTTATCCAGTTTGGTCATGTGATCTTACCAGCTAGCAAGCATTCGATCCTTATCCTCGGAACTCAGTATTAGTTTACACACTTAAATTTTTAAATGCAACACTTAATGCTTGAGATATGTCATGAAATTTTCTTTGTGTGCTGACTGTTATTGATTTTCGTTGAGTGCCTTTTTCTAATAAGTCTCTCCATGATGCATAGCTAGAGGACTTGGGGCATGGGGCACATTTTTATTTGCTTTCTGCTTGTGGGTGTGTTCTTGACTATCTTGAGTGTCTCTTGTTGTCTCCTTGACACACTTAGGATATTTGAGACATCATCCTTGACTATTTCTTGCACAACTGTCCTCATGGTTATCCTGGCATTTATGCCTTGATGCGAGCATGGTTTTGCTACATTAAATTGGGTAAGCTAACATTGTAGTCATCTTGACCTTTATGTCTTTGATGCTCATGTTAGAATCTTTCCACATTCCTGATATAAATCACATTCATATCTTCATAGTTGCGTTTGTGACTAGTGTTGATTGTGTGATCGTCCGATGTCCGGTAATAATGGCCCTATGATGAAAATAAGTTCTTTTCCATTCTCTAATGAATGATGAACACAACCAAACCTATGTTACCCTATTGCAAGTACACCTTTTCATTTTCATATAGCTTGCATTATTTAGGCTTCATGTTAAATTTGCAATTTTAGGCTGCATTATGAGTTTGAGAGGGTTTCCTTCATCTTTCTTGTGGACTTTCAGTCAACTATGATCACATTCTTCATTTCCTTATCTTCTTTCGTGATCTCAATCGAAATTCCCAATCTTAAACAGTTGATTGATTTTGATGCATCCTCTTTCTCAAGGCAATTTCTCTTTCTTTTCTCCATTTCTTTCCATTTCTTCCAAACTTCTATCTTCCCTTCGCCTTCACCCCACTTCTTGTCTTCTAATCCAACCTACGGGCATAATTTTCTTGCTGATCTACCTTGGTTCTATGATTCTTATATTTTTCATTTTACATCAAGAACCTTATCTTTAGTTCGATTTGATCCAATTTATCAATTTACTGTTTCTCCTCTATCTCATTTCGATTTTGATCACGAGGGGGCAATACCTACCAAACTTCAATGCTTGATTCAGATTTATCAAATTTATCGATTGCTTCTCTTGGGGCAACCTTGCTTGAGATTCTTATCTCTTATTTGAGACTTGACAATTAACTATTCACAGGTGTTGGCCTTGTCTTTTTCAATCTGTTTATCTATGTCCTGATGTGTTCCCATCCGTCGAACACACATCTGGGTTGTTTTGTGATCCCAAATCGATCTCACACTTCAATTCCATTCTTTGACTGCATGTGATCCCGAGTCGACCTCACATTAGTCAAAGAGGGGCAAATGTATGCACCCTAAAATGGTCGCCTATACTTTGGGCCCCATTTATTCAATTTGTCAAATATCAATTTTCTGAATCAATGTTTTGCAATATTCAAATCAATTTCCTTGATCAAATCATAACTATTTCAATCATTTCAATAATCTCCTAAGGTTTAATCATGTCATCAATAATTTTATTTAATTAAAAGAAATAAATCCCTTTTAAATAAATAAAATAATGTTATTTAATTGAAATTAATATTCCTTAAATGAAATGATGTTATTTAATTAAAATCCATTTTTAATTAAATGATTTTATCTTATTTAATTAATATTCATCTTTAAATTATATAATCTTATTTTATTTTATTAAAAGAGATATTATTCTTTTTAAATAAATAAAATATCTTCTCAAAAGATCTTTTGTGATGGAAAAGGAAATAAATCAAATAAAAATAAAACAAAAATCCTTTTCTTGATTCTTTCAATAAATTTTATTTAATTAAAAGAAATATTCTCTCTTAAATAAATAAAATAACCTTATTTAATTGAAAGAGATATCTTTTAAATGAAATAAAATCTTTTTTAATTAAATGATTTTATCTTATTTAGAATAATATCTCTCTTTTAATTAAATAATGTTATCTTATTTAATTAATAGAGAATCATTTTTTTTAAATAAATAAAAAATCCTGTTAAAGCTCTTTTGTGATGAAAAAGGGAAATAAAAATAAATAAAATAAAGAAAATCCCTTTTCTCTCCACACTTTCTAAAAACTGAGCTTTATTTCCTCTTTTTGGATTTATCCCACATTGCTCTTGGATTTGCATTCAATTCCTCAAATTCTCATATAAGGAGCCCTCTCCTTCTCAATTAGCATCCTAGAATTTTCATGTTATTGTTATGCTGTAGGTTTGGAGAGCAATTTTGGAAGAAGCTTTTGAGCACATTTGGAGCTTGGATATTTGAGACTTCTTTCTTCTTGTCTTCTTCTCTCATGCCTCATGGCAATCCATAGTTTAGATTAATATTGCATTCACATAATAGTTTAAATTTATGTTTCCTTTCATTGTTCTAGCTTAATCCACATAGCATAATTAGCAAGAACTTGTAATACTTTCATCTCAATAGAGTAGTTTATTTCTTGCATGTCAATCATCTAGATTAGTTTCATTTACATGCAATAACTTGAAGATCAATGGAGATTAGCACTCTTGCTTCTCATCCTTGAATCTCTCATTTCTTGGTGTACTTGCATGGGTTTAACAAGGTTAATCTGAGGGCCTCATAATACAACCCCTGCACTCCACGAATAGAGAGCTGTGAATCGATATTTGAGAACTCATTATTGAGTCTTCTTGAATGAAAGGATTCACAGAAGTGTGACCATTTTCTATCACACAAGAATAACTTCCATTCTCTAGAAGAGAAGTGCATGATAGAGGAATCAAGAAATTCCATTTGCATGGGTGTATCATCAAACAATGGTGCTTCAGCTAATTGATCAGCAATGACCTATCCTTTGATAGCTTTTCTTTCAACATATTCAATGTCAAATTTGCTCAAGAGCATGACCCATTTAGCTAGTCTACCTATGAGGGCAGCTTTGCTTAGTAGGTACTTCAGTGGATCAATCTTAGCTACCAAATGAGTGGTATGAGCTAACATGTAATGTCTCAGTTTCTGTGATGCAAAGATCACAGCGAGACAAGCTTTCTCAATCATAGAATAGTTCTTTTCATACGCCACCAATGTTCTGCTTATATAGTAGATGGCTCTTTCCTTTTTGTTCTCATCGTGATGTGCTACCAATGCCCCTAGTGATGTATCTATTACAGAGACATATAATATTAATGGCTTCCCATGAATAGGAGGCATTAAGATAGGAGGATTTGAGAGATAATTCTTGATATGATCAAAATTCTTTGCACAGTCTTCATTCCATGCAAAGGTCACACCTTTATGTAATGTCTTTGTGAAAGGTTGTGATATGTCAGCTAACTGTGATATGAATCTTCTAATGGACTGTACTCTCCCTTGCAAAGTTTGCATTTGACTGATATTCTTGGGAGGTTGCATCTCTATGATAGCTTTCACCTTAGCTAGATCGACCTCAATGCCTTTCTTTGAAACTATGTATCCTAAGAGCTTTCCAGAAGTGACACCAAAAGCACACTTCTTAGGATTTAGTCGGAGACTAAACTATTCCATTCTGTCTAGGATCATGCTCAAGTCTATTATATGTTCAGTTCTAATCATGGATTTTGCTAAGGTATCATCAACATAATCCTCCATTGTTCTATGCATCATATCATGAAAAATAGATGTCATTGCTCTTTGATATGTAGCTCCAACATTTTGGAGTCCAAATGGCATAACATTCCAACAAAAGGTTCCCCACACACATGTGAAAGTAGTTTTCTCTTGGTCTTCTGGAGCAATTTTGATTTGGTTGTACCCAAAAAAGCCATCCATTAAGGAATACATTTCATAGCCCGCAGTCATGTCCAGTATCATATCAATGTTAGGCAACGGAAAATCATCCTTAGGGCATGCTCTATTCACATCTCCAAAGTCTGTGCACACTCTGATTGAACCATCTAGTTTTGAAATAGGTACAATGTTAGAGATCCACTCAGCATAGTCTATGACACAGATGAATCCAACTTTTAGGAGTTTTTCTAGTTCTACTTTGACTAAGAGTGCAACATGAGGATGCATCTTTCTCAATTTTTGTTTGACCGGTTTTACCCCAGGAGCAATGGATAGATGGTGCATAATGAGATTGGGATCTAATCCTGGCATATCTGAATATTTCCATGCAAAATTGATCTTTTTTTTTTCTGATAAGAATGTAGTGAATTTCTATTTCTCTTCTTCTGATAGAGATTGTGCTACATGTACCAATTATGGTTCCTCTGTTGTACCCAAATTGATGGATTGAGTGGGCTCAATCAGAACTGGAGATCTATCCTGTAAATGACTTGGAAGGACATCAAATATCTCATCCTTAGGTGCCTCAGAGAGGTTTTCACCTTCAGATACATCTTTCCTTTTTACTTTTGTAGGTTCTGAGACTGCCACAAAATGGTTTTCACCCTCAGAACTCTTTTTCTTTTTATTTTTATTTTTTTGACTAAGATATTTGATGTCCGACTCGATCATGCTGACGCTTGATTCATTGATGGAAGTACTCATAGGGTCAACTGCATTGAGGTAGCAGGCAAGGGAATAGTCATTCGGGAAGGTATAAATACCATGGTTTGGGTTTGTGGAAGTTTGGTCGATAAGATCAGGGCGTTGGATAGTCAAAGTGGGAAAGGCTTGAGATATGGTGTTCATGGATGGGGATATGTCATCATTGGTCCTAACCTGATGCTCAAGTTCAAAGGTGATATTATAGCTCAAAATGTTCAATTCATGAATAGGCTCAACATCATCATGGGAGTCCTCTTCAGCCATAGGTGGATCAGACACGTTAAGTTCATTGTTTCTCTCTAGACCTACGTTGGGTTGAGATACATATTGGTGAATAAAATCAATATATTTCTCTATTATAAGCTCATCTTCTTCTAGAATGGCACCCCATTCATAGTCATTTGACTCAGCTTCTAATTCAGGATCTCTAGGAAATCTTAGAAAATGTGTGAAATCAGGCTGAATACCCCAAGAAGGATTACCCTCAGTTTCTGACTTGAATTCATATTCATGGGAATCAGTGTCAGATAACTACCCCCTTCTTCTTGATTAGTTTGATTGCCTTTGAGATTAGCTAGTTCTTGTGGTGCAACCATCTCTTGCGCTACAATAGGTTCTTGTGTTTCTACTACATTAATTCTTTTGATAGGATCATCTTTATCATCAAGAAGATCTTTGATCTCTTTAGGCAATTTTTCATAGGGGATAAGCTCAGAGCTATCTAAATCATCATTAGAGGGTTCTATTTCTTCTTTCTTAAGAAGGGGTTCTCCTGGTGCAATTTGTTCTATGACATGAGAACAACCACCTTTGAGATGATAGGGTTTCTTCTTAAACCCTAAGCCACCAGTATCTTTGTTGGCTCTACCAATATGTGAAATGGGTGTCACAAGACCCTTTCCTCTGATTCCTAGAGGTCCTTGACCAGAATATCCCATCTTGGCTATCAATTTGTTTCCTAGACCATATGAATTAGAAGGGATTGTAGGTGCTATAGATTCACTAGGTTGAACAATTTTAGATTCAAAATCCTCTTTATATAGCCATGCCAACATAGCTTCATCCTCTTCAAATTCTTGTTTGGATACTTGCTCCACCACAAAATTTCTTTTGTATGCTTCCATAGGTTCCTTAGGTTCTGATTTAGACTACTTCAAGGATTGTCCATACGACTTAGGTGAGATTGGGAGAGATGTTAGAGACAAGACTAGTTCTATAGTGTATCTCCCATCCCATTTTATTTGATATTGATCTCTTTAGCAATGTCATCCATCTTAGATGTGGAAGCAACATTTAGCTGCTTGATGGAAGATTCTCTGTTATTGGGAACAAGCTTATCGGCACTTTCCTTCAATGTATTGCAAGTTGTACTCAGATCTACTGGGATAGTAACTTCTACCCCTTCATAGGGAAATTTTAAGCATTGATGGTACGTAGAAGGGATGGCTTGCATTTCATGGATCTAGGGTCTCCCTAGAAGGATATTGTAAGCCAATGGTAGATCAAGCACCTAACATGTGGTATCTTTGATGACCAGACCCACTCGGATGGGTAAGACAATGGTGCCTTTAGAAGCTCTTTCTTGTTCGTCATAGGCTTTTATGGTGATCTTCTTTCGAGGATCAATAGCCATCTCTGAGAATCCCAACTATGTGATTAAGCTGTAAGAACAAATGTTGAGGCCTACACCCCCATCTATCAACACACGTTTGACTCGACAGTTTTGGATCAAGACCTCTATGTGCAAGGGCTGATTATGTGGGTGACTTAGGGAGTTGTCATCTTCCTTTGAAAAGGAGATATATTATGGAGATGTTAGATGACCAACCATAGTCTGGAACCTGTCTAGATCTAGATTCTCAGGAACATTAGAGCTGAGCAAAGCTTTGTTTAGGATATCTCTGTGAGCTGGAGATATTCGAAGTAACTCAAACATAGATATTTTTGCATTAGTATGCCAGAGTTGTTGGATGATGTTGTAAGATGTAGGTCTTGTATCCTTTGGATTGGAAGATTTCGAGGCAACCTTCTGTTTAGAAGCAGATGTGAGATTGAAAGGTATCTTAGGGACATTAGATGAACTTGGTGTTTTTCCTTTCAGATGAGCCTGAGCTTGTGATCTGGTAACTGCATTAGCTGAGGAATGATTTATATCTCTTCGTACAATCATGATGACATTGCAGCTCTCAGAGAGATATGGTTCAACCATATTGATGACAGCATTGTTTCCAGGGTAGGCATAGTTGACTTTTGCCCCCATGTTAGGCTGAGAAGTGGAAACTCCCTTGCCATGTTGTGGAAATAGTTTTGTAAATGTTGTGTGATCATTATTACTAGTACGATTATCAATCATGATGTCCCCTTGATCTATCAAGTCTTGAATGTTATGCTTCAAGTGGAAGCATCCATTAGTTCTATGGCCTTTAGTCTGATGGAAAGCACAGAATGCATTATCTTTCCACCAATATGGTTTTGGATCCAGATTAGAGTTTCAGATTGGTGGTAAAGAGATCATGTTATCAGCTATCAAGGTTCTCAGGGTAGATTCCAAAGATTCTCCCAGGGGAGTAAACTTTCATTTATTATCCCATCGTTTGAATGGCTTCTTTGGAGATGGTTCAGCAGATTTTTGCTCTGAAGCTTCAATGGCTTTGGTGGCAAGGGTGAGATTGTAGGCCTGTGCCTTTGATGGGGTGCAGATAGTGTCAACAACACCATTAGAGAGGATACCTTTATTTCTATTCCATCTCTTATTTTTATCTGTTGAGCTAGATCCAGATTCAGACTTGTCCTTTTGAAGGGTGATTTCTCCTTTCTTGACAAGTACTTTCTCAATCTTGATTGCATTATCCACCATTTTATCAAAAGATACATGATCTTGCATTTGTAATGGATAATTGAGCTCTGGAACAAGGTTATTGATAAAGATTTCAAGTTTCTCCATTTCGGGAATTTGTCTAGCATATAGAGAGAACTTATTTCTCCACCTCTTGAGGAAAGTTAGGAATGATTCCCCTGGATATTGCTTGAGGTTATAGATATCAATCATGGTGACCAGATGTTGAATATTGTAGGAATATTATTGATAAAACAATTTAATCAATTCCTCAAAAGTTTTGATCGTAGAAGGTAATCTTGAAAACCACTGAATGGATGCTCCTCCCAAGGATCTAGGAAAAAGATGCATTAGATAAGTTGGTTCATGCATGAAGTCCATGGATTGCGTATAGAACTCTCTGACATGATCTTGAGGATCAGAGTGTCCATCATATTTGTCATACTTTGGTATCTCCACTCTTTTTGGGAATGGTGGCATATACAAGTTTTTGTCAAACGGGAAAGGACATAGGGCCTCCATGGAGAACTCCTTGGGTTCCTTCTCCTTCTTAAGATTGTTAAATTTGACTTGTATAGCATGCATCTATTTTGTCATAGCTGTGAGTGGAGTTTCTTCCTCATATGTGATTATATCATCAACGTTAAAGTTGGGAGGAAGCTTAGCCCCTTCCTGGGCTAATTGTAAAAAGTATGCCTCTCTATCCACTTTCAAGAAATGCCTCATCATTCTCTAGAATTCATCGTCATTCTGACATCGATGGATTTTAGAGGGGGTAGGTTCTTGGTCGGCATTATGTTGAGAATGGTGTCCTTGGGACCCCCCTCCTAGAGAACCATGGTTTGTCCCTACTTGAGACATGGTAGGAGTTTTTGGACTCTCTGGAATAGATTAAGGAGGAGTTTGTTGGTTACCTCTGTGAGTTGATAAAGGAGGTATGTAACTAGTTTTCAATCGAAAGTTACTGAGACCGTCGTCTTCATAGATACCTGACTTGATGAGTTGTTCAAGAGTTGGACCTGGGGTATTGGTCAAAAGTAAGTTCTGAGATGTTTCTTCTGATTTCTTGTGTGAAGAAGCTCTGGTCTCCACCATTAACTTTGAATGAAATAGAAGAAAAGGATGAAGACAACTGAAGAATAATTTGATTCAAGAAAATTGGATGACGCAACCTTGTCAAGATTATGATAGTTTTGAAGATCTGATGAGATGTGGGTGAAGGAAACTATGCCTGGATGTATGGGATAGATCGCCCAAAAGATAGCAGACACGAGTTCTCAACACTTAGTCTATTTTTGAAGATTGATTGAAGATTGATAGTTATGACAAGGTTTTGACACAAGATAAAAAGGACTCAAATTGATCAAACAGAAGACTAGATCGGATTCAAAAGATCAAACTCAGAAAATGGTATAATGCTCAATAGCTACTGCTCTATTCCTGACACAATGATATTTTTGACAGATTCTGAAACTAGGCTGGAAACATTGGATATCTTGCAATTTGACAATTTCTGACAACTCTCTCAAATTTTTCCAAATGACACTCTGTAGACTCGTACGACACTGGGTAGTCTATGAAACAACAGTTGCTAAACTCATACGACAGTTGGGTAGAAATGAAATGATAGTTGTAAAACTCGTATGACAGTTGGGTAGCAATGAAATGACAGTTGTAAATATCATATGATAGTTGCTAACAGGATATGACATGTCTAATATTGTGATGATATTGGTGTCACTTCTGGAAAGCTCTTAGGATACATAGTTTCAAAGAAGGGCATTGAGGTCGATCTAGCTAAGGTGAAAGCTATCATAGAGATGCAACCTCCCAAGAATATCAGTCAAATGAGAACTTTGCAAGGGAGAGTACAGTCCATCAGAAGATTCATATCATAGTTAGCTAACATATCACAACCTTTCACAAAGACATTACATAAAGGTGTGACCTTTGCATGGAATGAAGACTGTGCAAAGAATTTTGATCATATCAAGAATTATCTCTTGAATCCTCCTATCTTAATGCCTCCTATTCATGGGAAGCCATTAATATTATATGTCTCCGCAACAGATACATCACCGGGGGCATTGCTAGCACAACATGATGAGAACAAAAAGGAAAGAGCCATCTACTATATAAGCAGAACATTGGTGGTGTATGAAAAGAACTATTCTATGATTGAGAAAGCTTGTCTCACTATGATCTTTGCATCACAAAAATTGAGACATTACATGTTAGCTCATACCACTCATTTGGTAGCTAAGATTGATCCACTGAAGTACCTACTAAGCAAAGCTGCCCTCACAGGTAGACTAGCTAAATGGGTCATGCTCTTGAGCGAATTTGACATTGAATATGTTGAAAGAAAAGCTATCAAAGGATAGGTCATTGCTAATCAATTAGCTGAAGCACCACTGTTTGATGATACACCCATGCAAATGGAATTTCCCGATTCCTCTATCATGCACTTCTCTTCTAGAGAATGGCAGTTATTCTTTGATGGCTCCTACACACAAAATGGATCTGGAGCAGGCATATTGTTCATCACTCCTCAAGGATACTCGATACCCAAAGCATGTAGACTAAAGTTTCCTTGCACAAACAATATTGCTGAATATGAGGCACTTCTCAATGGTATGAAAATGGCAATATAGTGGAGAGTTACAGAGATGCACATCCATGGAGACTCATAATTGGTTATCTATCAAGTCAATGATGTGTACCAAACCAAAGATGAAAAGCTCATTCCTTACAAGAGAATGGTAGATGATTTAAAGAAATACTTCATCTCTATCACATTTGAGTAAATACCCAGAACAGAGAATAAGGCTGCCGATGCAATGGTGACACTATCTACTCTCTTACAGTAGCCTGAACATGAGCTATGCTATGAGTTCCTGGTGGAAGCCCTATCCTATCCTACATATGACTCCCCTGAAATCCACATGATCTGCACCGTTGTAGGTTATGATTCATCCCGCTACAAAAATTTGTTCTCCTATCTCCATGACCAAATCATCCCTAAGTCCTTTAACCATTTTGAGAAATGAAACCTTATCTAATCTGAATCCTGATATGTCATCATTGGTAATGATCTGTACAAATGAGGTCTAGATGGTACACTGCTTAGATGTTTAGAACAGGAAGAGTCTCAACGTGCATTAGAGGAAGTTCATGAGGGTATATGTGGGTCGCACTCAAATGGTTTAACATTAGATTGAAAACTTATTAGGGCTGGGTACTATTGGCCTGAAATGGAGAAAGAGGCTATTAAATTTGCTAAAAACTATCAACAGTGTCAAGTACATGGCAACTTGATTCATGCTCCAGGGAGAGATCTAATTCCTTTACTACACAATGGCCTTTTCAACAATGGGCATTTGATCTCATAGGCACTATCCATCCACACTCTTCTAATGGACATACCCATATCATCACAGCTACAGATTATTTTACAAAATGGGTAGAAGCAGTTCCTCTAACATAAGCAATGGGAAATAGATCTCTATGTTCATCTTGAACTACATCATTTGTAGATATGGGATCCCTCACTCTATAATCACAGATAATGGAGGACAATTCAAAAACAAAGATCTAGATGACTTATGTGCTAAATTCAAGATTACACAAGATTGGTCTTCTATTTACTATCCTCAAGGGAATGGAAAAGCTGAGGCTTCAAACAAAAATCTCCTGAAGATCTTGCACAGAACAGTGAATAAAATAGGAAGAGAATGGCATCTCATGATCAATCCAGCTCTCTGGGCATACAGAACTAGTATCAGAATGCCTACAGGGGCTACACCTTTCACTTTAGTTTATGGGTCTGAAGCGGTACTGCCTATTGAGGTTGAAATCCCATCACTTAGAATCAGAATGCATGGACTTGTCACTGATGAAGACTATAGAGTGTCTAGGTTACAAGAACTTGAACTACTAGATGAGCGCAGGCAAGTAGCGTATGATCATCTCAGAGTGTATCAGAAAAGAATGTCTAGAGGCTACAACAAGAAAGTCAGACATAGAGAATTTCAGGTTGGCGATCTATTCTTGAGAGAAAATCCTAAAAATCAATCACATAGAGAACGCAAGGGGAAGTTCAAACCCAATTGGCTAGGTCCCTTTGTTATCACTGCTACTTTTGGCTCTGGTGCCTATCAACTCTCAATGACTGAAGGAGAACAGCTCTGAGAACCTATCAATGTTCTCCATCTGAAGAAATTCTACGCCTAAGGCATTTAGTGCTTGGTAAATGTCCTAAAAAAATCTTAAAAATTAGAAAAAGTCCTGAAAAAATGAACATCTTGGTGAAAACCTAGCAATAGGCACCTTGATGATTCACAAAAAAATTAGAAAATATCAACAGTACAAAAAAATTGAAAAAATGAAAAATACAAAAAAAATTGAAAAATGAAAAATGCAAAAAAAATGAAAAAAAGAAAAGTGCCTTGGTGAAAACCTGGAAACAGGCGCCTTGGTAGCAAAAATAGAATCTCTACCAAGATGGTGAAAACCCAGCAAATGGGTGCCACTTGTTCAAAATGCTCCATCTATCAGCACAATCTTGGTCTTTCCCAGCTTTCAGTCTTGCTTTAGTTTGTACATATCTCCCAGTTTGTTTCAACATTTCCAATTTTCAATAAGTTGGTCTATACACCAATCAACTTGCGCGTCTGTATCCTATCAATGTTTAAACTTGGAGGCAATCAATGTCATATCTTATAGTCTCCAATGTATCTTAGACATGTCATATCCACTCAGAGTCCTTTGAAGCTTCATTTGAGTCAGTCAGTCAGTCTTGTCTCCAGAAAGGATTTTGCATCTATAACAACACAATCAAACATCAAACTCAAACTGAAAACAATCTGTGCTTCATGCTTTTATCTCCTTGTATGCTTACTGATTCACATTGAGATTTTTGCATATTGTGTCCCTTCGAGCTCTTCAATGATGTCCTTTATAGGATTTAGAGAGTGATGACTGGGGGCATAATCTTTTCTTTGTTTTCTACTCGTATGTGAAATCTAATAACTTTGGAAATTCTGGATTGAAATGGTGTCCGACTATAAGAGCCTCTATCTCGAATTGGATGGCCATGCATACCTCGACCATTGATACCTGGAAAATTCAAGGATGTTTGATCTAACTATTATCTTTTTGAAGTAAATTTTTTCTCCTACTGTGAAACACGATCTTGCCTAAGGAGGTGAACGATAAAGGGTCACCACGGGTAATTCACATTGGATTTAGAATGATCTCTTCACTGTTTGATGTGTTTGCAACACAAGGCGTACTCAGGTCATCATGACGTTTATGTTTTGATGCTTGTACAAATTGCTATATCAAAATGGACATGATATTCAGGTCATCTTGGCATTTGTGCCTTGGTGCTTATATCTGATCCAACATTCCGAAAACAAATCAATATTCATATGTCCATGGTTGTATAACCAGTGGGTGTTGTATTGATTCTTGCGCATACAAATTGATATTCATATGTCTATGGTTTCATGGCTAGTGGGCATTGTATTGATTTATCTAGTTACCTAAAAGTTCAATGATGATAACAAATTGACATATGATCAGTGACTAGGTCCTAGGTCTTAGGTTGCATTTCAGTTTGCATGTCTCATTTCATTTTGCATTGTCTCATTGCATTTTGTATGTTTGCATGATCTCACAATGATTAAACGAACTTCAATGCTTAAATGATTCTTCAAATCGCATCTTCAAGTCTAACAAGAACTAAATCTCACACGAAGGTTCCTCCAATGAAATAGCATGTAGAATCATTTTTCAGGATCAAAATTCAAATCTGAGATCATTCATAACTGCTTGCATAATCGACCTTCAATCATCATAGAAATCCAGTATTCAACTTAACTAATTATCTTACATCAAACTATTTAAATTTCAACTTGGTCAACCATGGTCAAGTCATGGTCAAATCTTGTCAAACATGGTCTCCAAGACCTCTAAATGATGCAGAATGCATTCTCAGACGTATATAACCACTTCTCAAATCAATTAACATGCTTCTAAACTATAAGGCTGACTTTTCTTGTTAGATTTCAATTTTAATCCTGAAGGGGGCATGGTATTGCATATCATTCAAAGTTTGTAAATTAAATTCTATCGATCAAGTCTATCAATATCTTTCATCAGTGATCAAGACAACAATCACGTCTAGTCACTGATTCATCAAAAGTCCTCATCGCTCGGGGCAAATCTATCATCACTTGGGGCATATCAGATTCATCAATCCATATCAATCTGGTATTCTCTTAATCTTGTAATCTATATCAGTTTTTGCAACCATCAAATCATAGTGTTCTTTCTTTGGTTCTTTGGCAACTGAAGGGTTTGGATGTGATACCTGCTAGTTCTGCTAAGACAATCGAGTCTAGAACGGGTCACTCACTTCTTTGCAATCCTAAGGTTTGGAATCAGGCATTTTGGACACTTTTTCACAATCATCAGTTCATCGCTACTACAGTGAACATTATCTCTGGTCATTAGAACCTCCTATCTCAATATCTTTCAATCAACTCCTATCTCAATATTTCTATTTTGAGATCGGTTTATCTTTTGCATCAGTTTCATATCTCTATCAAACACAGACTTTCTTTGAACCACTGCGCTTCGCACAGTAATTCAAAGAGGGGCAAAATGTAATACCCCAAAAATGGGCTATATGTTCATTAACCTCCTACATCGACAAATCAAACAAAATCGACATCAAAGTCCTAACCTAAGGCACATCTGAACATCATCAAATCTAATTGATTATCTTAAATTCTGCATCAGGGAATATTCCTAGTAATATTCCTAATCATCATAATTATGTTTAATTTTATAATTATTTGGCAATAAATCACATTTATCCTAAAGTTTGATTAATTGAATATTTTCATATTTAATTAATTAGATTTAATATTTGCCACTTAATTGTGTAATTAAATTTAATTCTATCTATTATTAATTGTATTATTTAATTTTGACAATAAATTTAATATCATATGAATAATTGATTAAATTCTTATTTAATTAATTAAAGCATGTTGTCATTATTTAATAATATAATTTTTAATAAAAGTTTGATAAAATGATTGATTAACCCATAAATCAATTGTTTTATTTTTAAAAGCAGTTAAGTTGGAAATAAATCACTTTATTATTAAATTAATTCATAAATAAAACATGCACAATCATAAAAATAGACAACTATCAATTATCAATTAAAGCTAAACTCTATTTTGAGTTAAAACTTAGCTTTTGCATATTTTTGTGAGTTAATTATCCTTTATTTAAAAATAACTCAAAAATCAACCTGAGTTATTTGAGTGATTTATGGCTTTTTTTCATGCACCTCCAAACCCTTGGATTTCTATAAAAACAATGCTCAGCTCTTCATAATTCATCTCTCAATCATCTCACAAATTGCAAACTTACTCTACAGGAATCATAGCATATCAGATTTGGAGAATTTGCAAAATTGGAGCTTGAAAGAATCAACTTGTGAATTCAAAGCTTTGTGAGATCAATTTCAATTGCATAGTTTTTATATCTTAGCATAGAATTTCATAGTTTTCATATCATTGTTAGAATCTTCATTGTTAGATCATTTAGCATTCATTTCATATCAGTTTTCAATAGCATTCATAGATTCATATCAGTTTTTATCATTCTTATTGTATAGAAAATATCAAAAATATAGATTAATTGCATTCAATTTCATATCCATCTTTTGCATTCAAATCCTTCATTTAGGTGTCATCTAGGTCACTGATCTCGATAAAAATCTGATAACATCAATCTCACATCTATTAGAAGGCAGTAAATCACCCATTTTTGGGGTATTACAATACCCTATAAGGTTAGGTGATTCTTACCCAAATCCTAATTGACTTGTCACCATCCATATGGATAATACAAGTGTCAAGTGACACCATAAAATACACATCACATTCATAAATGACATGTCCAATTAACAAAATGAATTTAAACTATTAACATCCATACAAATTACGTTTACTAACAAAAATCACATTACAACAAGGTTTAAATCTCTCCATTAGATTAAACCTTGGCTTGCTCAATTCACATGTGTTTAGCCTTGATTTTTTGAATAATTTCATAGTTTTTCTTTGCTGCACACTAAACTCAAGCATCGGTAGTCCAAGGTAATAAAACCACATGTGTGTGTGTGTGTGTGTGTGTGTGTGTGTGTGTGTATGTATATATATATATATATATACACACACACACACACACACACAAACTCATAATTAGAAACATTAATCAGTATGTAGAACTCAATCTCTAATTACAATTTTTATTTAGTAATGTTCAAACATAGTACCTTCATAATTTAACATTATGACATATTATCCATGCTATTTCCTAACTTAAAAGCATAATCCATGAAATAATCAAACCTAATCATGATTAAACCTTTCTCATCAGATCACATATCTAAGCATGTATGACCAAAATCCACAATATGTTCTAGGTTCTAATCCACATCAAAATCTAATTCTCATAATATAATCATCATCATAAACATAATATTATGATTCTTTTTTAGAATGATCAGAAAGTGTACCAAAGTATCAAATCATAAAGTATCAAAATGTGAATGTGTCAAAATTGCTAGGATGGATCAGGGTGAGGCCTCACATCCTCCCCCTCTAGGCATGAACTTCCTCCTGGAGTTCATAAAAAAGGTATGGGTACTATGATCTCATCTATGTTGTATCCTCCTATGAAGTTGTTACCTCATTATAACAATCCCATTGGACCCTAACTTGGTCCATCTCTCTGCCTCAAAGTGCTAGGGTTTTTCATGCTAAAATGCGAATGGGCTCCAAGGCTAACTATCCACCTGACTCCACCTACAAGGTATCCCAATCTATAATGTGAGACTCATCATAAATATATTTCCATAACATAGATACATGAAACACATCATGGATGCGTGACAGACTAGGTGGCAATGCTAGATGATAAGCAACTGGTCCTATCCTCTCCAAGAGCTTGAATGGTCCAACAAAGTGAGGTGCTCACTTAGAACCCTTTCCAAAATGGATTGGACTCTTATGTAGGTGCACTCTTAGGAAAACTCTATCACTAACCATATCTAAGATGTTTTCTAATCAAAACCACCTACTTCTCCATATCTCTGACCAATTGGGGTCCAATAGAAACTCTATCCTCAATCCTGTCCCAACTTAGTGGTGTCCTACATGGTCTACCATACAAGGCCTAATATGGTGGCATACCTATAGAGGAATGAGGCCCATTATTATAGGAAAAATCAACTAGATGAAGGTACTCCTCCCACTTGACTTGATGGTCCATCACATACATGTACAACATGTCCTCTAAAACTTGATTAACCCTCTCTGTCTATCCATTAGTCTGAAGGTGGTATGTTGTACTAAAATTCAGCCTAGTGCCCAATGCTTCCTGAAGCTCTCTCCAAAAGGAGGATGTTAAAATTGAATCTATATCTAAGATGATCTTATGAGGAATGCCATGAAGTCTGACAATATCCCGCAATAACACTTGCACTGCTAGCACTATGAATGTGGTATGAATGGGTGAGAAGTGGGAAACTTTGTTCAATGTGTCAACTATCACCATGATGACATTATGGAAACAAGAGGACATAGAGAGACCAACAATAAATTCTATGGAGATGGTGTCCCACTTCCACTTTGGTATCTCATGTGGCCATAGGAGCCCACCTGGATGACTATGTTCTATCTTCACCCTCTGACACTCTAGGCATCTAGAAACTATGCTAGCAATCTGCAATCTCATGCCTTGCCAATGATACAACTATCTCAAATCGGCATGCAACTTCTTAACTATTGGATGAGCTACAAAAGGTGCTCTATGAGCCTCAAGCACAATGAACTCCCACAAATCACCCATAGAAGGAACATAGATGCATCCCCTATGACATAGTAGGCTATTGGACTCTAAAGAATACTCTATAAATCTCCCCTCAAGAGGTGTCTGAGAATGGATAAACTAATAAACCTCCACATACAACCCATCTTCTGGAAAATGATGCAAAATGTTCTCTCTCAGATCTGTACTAGAAGTCATAGATGAGAGCTCATGTCATCTCCTACTCAAGGCATTTGCAACTACATTCTCTTTCCATTTGATGTAATGGACATCAAAATCATACTCGCATAAGAACTCCATCCATCTCATATGCCTAGAATTAAGATTAGGCTATGTAAAGATATACTGTAGGCTCTGGTGATATGAATGAAGCTCAAATCGGTGACCTAGAAGAAAGTGTCACCATCTCACTAAAGCATGAACCACTGCTGCGAGCTCTAGGTCATGAGTAGGGTAATTAATCTTGTGAGTCTTTAACTTCCTAGACTCAAAAGCTATAGGATGACCATCCTACATAAGGACTACTCCTAAACCATCCAATGAAGCATTGGTGCAAACAACAAAGTCTGTTGAAGGATCTGACACTACTAAGATCAGTGCACTAGTGAGGGCTCTCTTAAGCTCTTGAAAATCTCTCTCACACTTCTCTGTCCATTCATAATCTTCCCTTTCCTCTAAAGGGAAGTGATGGGATGAGCTACTCTAGAAAATAGTGTGACAAACTATCTGTAATAACCTGCAAGGCCCATAAAACTCCTGACCTTAATGGCACTAGTGGGTGCTATCCAATCCATGATGGCCCTAATCTTTGATGGGTCCATAGATATCCCATTTCCATATATAACATGACCAAGATAATGCACCTTCAGTCTAAAGAAAGCACACTTTGACAAGTTTCCATATAATGAATTCTCTCTCAAGCACTGGAAAATCTGTCTAAGATTCTCTTCATGCTCCTCCTCATCGTGAGAATATATCAAAATGTCATCAAGGAACACTACCACAAACTTATCCAAGAATGTATGAAATACCCTATTCATGAGGCTCATGAACATAGCTGGAGCATTCATGAGGCCAAATGGCACCACTGTGAACTTGTAGTGACCATACCTCATACAAAAAGAAGTCTTGTGGATATCACTCTCCACAATCTGCAATTGATGGTACCCCGAATTTAGATCTATCTTGGAGAATACTTGGGCACCCTACAACTAATCAAATAAATCATCAATCTTGTAGAGTGGATATCAGTTCTTAATTGTTAATTTATTCAACTCTCAATAATCAATGCACAACCTAAGTGATCCATCCTTCTTCTTCACAAAAATCACTAGTGCACCCCAAGGTAATACACTAGGTTGAATATGCCCTTTCCCCAAGAGCTCTTCTAACTAAATCTTGAGATCACTGATCTCATGTGTGGTCATTCTGTAAGGTGCTCTAGATATGGGCTCATCTCCTGGCACAAGGTCTATATGAAAGTCAACTTCCCTAGGTGGTGGTATACCAAGTAGCTCAAAAGGAAAAACCTTTGCAAACTCCTGAAGAATAGGAAAATACTTGAGTGAGGTGTTGGTGTCTCTTCAAGATGGCTTATGCTCTTAGGCTACCAATATACCTTTAGAAATTTTTTAGGAGTGGTTAATTCCAAAATGTATAGGGATCTTTAAGGTAACTAGACTAACTATAGGGACAAGACTTCCCTCTTCACTTTTGGCTCTACAAAACCAAGGCACGTGTACCTAATCTAGTGAAAACTATATTCTTATACAACACCAAGATTGGATTCATATAATATATGATAGAAAGAAAGTACTAAATTCCAACCAAAAATTTATTGACTCTCCATTGCTATGGAAAAACAAAAAACTCCTTAACCAAATTTTAAAACTTAAAATGGTTCTTGATTTCAACTTGTTGATTGCAACAACTTTGATCAGTGGGTGTTAACAAGATATTTACTAATTTAGGCTAGTGCCTCGTCTATTGGGCAAGATTTCTTAGACACAAAAGATACAAAGACTAGACAACATCTGAGATTCATAGCCATAAACACATCTATCACAATTTGTACTACTTATTGAAAATCCTTATGCATACAAGGATGAATTCATATCCCATCCAAAGAAATATTTAATCCAATCATAGATCAGAACTTAAGAATGAAAATACATACATGAACAATTATGGAATGAACTAGAAAGTTCAAAATTCATTTAAATTGACACAAAGGAGAAAAAAGAACCAGATGTTTTTATTAAGTATGATGAATCCTTCTTATGCATACAATCTGCTTGAAGAATCAAGCTTGCAAATAACAAGTTAGACCTGCAACTTTTTATCTTTTATTAACAAACACCAAAGAAAAAACAATTACAATCTTGACTAGGAATAGGGTTCACCAGTATTTTAGTCAAAACACCTAACTCCCAATACCTTTGAATGATCATTAAAAGTCCTTTTATCTCAAGGATTGCAACAAGAAACTGATCATTCAAGACAAAAATTTAAAAATACCAACTACCCTACACAATTGAATGCATATAGGACATGCCACCTAGTACAAGGAAAATGAAATCAGATTAATCATCATACTAAGTAACAACCCTAGTTGAGTACTAGACTCAAGGGTAGAGGAAATCATTAAAAACCCCTGTTAATCCCAGCTGCAGTAGAAGTGGCATGATCAAGACATCAACTTTTCTTCAGCAAAGGTATTCGAGGACACAAAATCTACTTGCAATGACTATCATGATCCTCCTCATTAATTCTCAACTACAATCAAGATGGAACATGACCAAAAATGGCTTGGCATCATGGCTCTTTTGGTACATTATCTCAAACTACTTGAAAAAATCCTTGATCTAATTCAAAACTGGTGGCAACGGCTAATTGATTTTACTTTAAAACATGACTGTTGATCTTTCCCTTTCCTGACAAATCAAGTGGTTCATATTTAATCTCATCCGTCAACTAAGATTTGAAAAGTATTTTCCACATCATCATCCTTAAGAACCAATGAAAATAAAACACATCAGCATCACCCGACAGTGGACCCACTTCAACTTCGGAAAGAACTTAACTCAAGGTCATCAAGAGACTATGCAACTGAAAGCATTCTCCAAGTCACATCACAGATAGCCTAACCATAGTCTAGTCTAGAGACTAGGTGACAAGGCATTTGTGAGGTCTCATAATCTTTCCTTAACCCATGGTTTATTCAGTGAACTGGTGACAACCACCTGATCACATATCAATTAATGACCTAGATCAAGTCTCGAAAACCCTTACCTTAATTCAACTTCCATCCAATGATCCGGTGACTGAAGGAATATCGTGATCACTCAATGTTATCCTTAACTAGGGTTTGATCCTAAGAACACATGACTAAGGAAATCTCTAATTCATTGGATCCTTTCCTTACCTTGGGTTACATTAAGAGAACTAGTGACTACCGAGAATCTCATAGTCGCTAAATACTTGTTGACTTTTCAAACCTTTCTGGAGATCATGCGATTGAGCCAATCTGGAGACCTAGCAACTGAATGAAGTCATATCTACTTTATTATATTTGGAGACTTGGTGACTAAAAGGAAAATAGACTACCCATGGAGTTGCTGAATTTTAGGCCACTAACCACCAAAATCAAGAGACAACAAGACCAATACAGTCACCCGATTGCTAGACAAAAAGACTAACCGCCTAGGGATTTGGAGACTAGGTGACTAAGACCACTTCATAGTCACTAAAAGATTATACACTTCATCATTTAATCTGGAGACAACCTGACTGAGGCATCCACTGAGTCATTCAATAAAAAGGAATATTCATGGGACTTAAGGAGACTACACGACTAAAGGGCTTCGGGAAGTCGCTTGACAAAAAGGGAATATACCAAATTTCTTAGGAGACTAAGCAACCAAAGTGAAAAGATAAAAAGAACATGCAAAAAAAGTCTTTAAGTGATCTCAAAAAGGTAATGAGGAAATAGACAAGGCCAAGGGTTTTTTATTTAAACACATTTTATGAAACCCTAGGGCATGAAAATGACCTATTCTCAGACCTAAAAGCATGGAAAATTTCACTAGTTTTTGTAGGGTAGGGGTCAAAATTTTGACACAACCAATAGTGGCTCACACTCAGGGACATGTATCTCTTGCAAATACAATGAGAACTATATAATCTCCTAGAGAAGCAGACCCTCAAAATCTCGACCAAAAACAACACGACTATATAGACAAAAACCCTAAACTACTACTCATGGAAAAGATACTTCAAGAGAAGTAAAGCTTTAAGAATTTTTAATGAACAACCAATTCCAAAGTACCACCAGTTAAATCCTTCAATATATAATAATTTGTTCTCCATTTTCTTTTAATAAGATAGGGGCCTAACTAGATAGGGTCAAACTTTTAATGCTTACCTTTATACTCCAACCTTGCATTCCACATCAGAACAAGGTCATCAATTTAAAAGCTTCTCTGGGTAGTCCTTCTATCATACAAATTCTGACACATTCTCTACAATATTTCATTTCTTTCATGTGCATCCCTTCTTACCTCATCCAATTTAATCAACTCATCCATTCTTATTCTCATCTCATCATCTAAGTCTTCACCATATGTTTGAACAAATTGATACATTTGTAAAAAATTATTCTGAGGCAATCTGGCATTTATCTTATACACTAAATCAAAGGGAGCACATCCTAAGGCTTTCTTTACAGTTACCCTGTTAGCCCACAATGTGAACTATAACTTTGAGTCCCAAGATTTCTTATTTTTACCCAACACCCTCTTGATAATCTTGATCAATTTTTTGTTAGTCAACTCAGCCTGGCCATTACCTTGTGGATGATAAGGAGAAGAAAATGAAATGCGTATCCCATACAACTAACAAAATTTACTAAAGTCCTGTGATCTAAAACACATTGCATTATCAACCACAACTACTTCTGGACAACCAAATCTAGTAAGAATGTTTTGCATTACAAAATATGTCACAACTTTACTGGTAGATCTTCTAGTAGGGATTGCCTCAATCCACTTAGGAAAATAATCTATTTCTACCAGTATATAAGAATGTCCACCACTAGACTTGTTTGGAATCTCACCAATAAAATCTATTCCCCATTTTTGAAAAGGGGCCTGAACTGTAACAGGCGTGAGTGTAAAATTCCCATTAAACTTCAATGTTACAGCAAATCTTTGACATGCATCACACTTTCTTACAAACTGATGAACATCCTTAAAAATTGTAGGCCACAAGAATCTAAATCTGAGGATCTTATGTAATATCAACTTTGCCATGTAATGCCCTCCACAAACACCATGGTGTATTTCTTCTAACAAGGTCCTGGATCTCTCTTGATCTAAGCCCTTAAGAAACACTCCCTCATTGCTTCTCCACGACAACTTACCATCTATAATAGCATACTTAGAAGCTTGCAACTTAATAGTTTTCTTTTTATTTTCATCCATATCAGGGGGAAGGGTCAACCTCTGCAAGTAACCAAAAAAATCCTAGTACCAATCACAATAATCCATATCACAAATATATGACCTTTGTTCTTCTTCTAACATATTTATATGATTGGTAACTAGATTACTTTGGGCCATCAATTTTGCAAGATCTAGGCCTCTTACCAATTTTGTAATCTAGATGTCAATGTTGAATTCTTGGATCATGTTGATCCATCTACACCTTCTCCTTGAAGCTTCTTTCTGCACCAATATATCTTTAACTACAACACTAGGAACATAAGCAACCACCTTAGCTCCCACAAGGTAACATCTAAAAGCCTTGACAACTTTGACCAGGGCATAAGCATGTTTCTCAGTAATGTCATATTTCAATTTAGCTTCTTGTAGGGATTTGCTAAAAAATGATATGGGTTTCTCATATCCATCTAAATTATTTTGCAATAAAACTACTGCTATTGTATGATAAGAGGAAAAAGAAAAGATTTGCATAGGCCTACCATAATTAGGTCATCCTTGATGGCCTATTTAATATCTCTCAAAGACTCATTTTCCTCCTCATTCCATTTGACCTTCACTACTTTCTTCAACATTCTGGAGATGGGGATACTGATTTCTATAAAATTTGTAACAAATCTCCTTAAAAAGTTAACTTTCCCAAAAAAGGATTGAATACCTTTAACATTCTTAGGTGGGGAAAGCCTATCTATAACCATAACCCTCTCAGGGTCAATTCTCACTCCATCTTTAGACACAATATGTCCCAATATTTTACCTTCCACTACACCAAAAGCACACTTTTTTGGATTAAAAAAAACCCCATACTCCAAAGCTCTGAAAAAGATCTTCTCAAGATGTTCACAATGCTGACTTTCCTTAACTGAATATGCTATGAGATCATCTTGATATAAAACCAAAAAAATGTTTATAAAATTTTCAAAGGCCACATCCATGGCTCTCTGGAAAGTAGCCCTAGCATTTGTCAGACCAAAGGGCATTCTAACATATACATATGTTCCCCATGGGGTGGTGATTGCAGTCTTAAATTGCTCTAACTTCGTAACCATAACTTGATTATATCCAAAGAAGCCATCCATCATGGACATCAAATTTGATCAAGTGACTCTTTGCAACATATTCTCCATGTTAGGAAAACCATAGTTATCCTTCAAAGAATTGACATTCAGGTTCCTAAAATCAACACATAATCTAATGTCACCATTCTTCTTTCTGACTGGAACCAAACTTAACACCCAAGTAGAGTGTCTGATAGGCTGAATTATCCCTACATCTATCATCTTTATGAGTTCATCTTTCATTTTTGGTGCCAAGGTGGGATTCATAGGCCTTAATGTTTGCCTAAATGGTTTATTACCCTCCTTCAGTGGAATCATGTTGGAAAAGATCTTCTCTGTAAGCTTTCAAATCATCATAAGACCATGCAAAAACATGTCTAAATTTTATGAGAAGATTAATTAGTGTCTTTTTGACCTCTAGAGACAATCTCCTACCAATATAAACATTTTTGGATACTAGACCTATTCCTAAATTTATTTCCTCTAAATCATTCAGCTTATCAACAACTCTGGTAGAGAAAACCCTATCTTTATTATCAAATGCCCTCTCAAGAGCAACCAGTACCTTAGGAACCCTATTGGACTTTAACTGCAAGACCTCCCTTCAAAAAATAGTCTCTTTTCCATCATTGGTGTCAACATAAGTACTAAAATTCATTTCCTAATCACCAAAATGATACTCACATTGCAAGAATCTCAATATGTCCTAATCATCAGAAAATACCTACCAATTTTCAACATTATCTAGGATAGAAGGCCTAGACTGAACTTCAATTTTGGATATCCCAGTAAAAGTGATATCCTCTGGCCTTATTGCTATATTTTCCAATAAATCAGCCATCCTATTTTGGCTCCTATCCATCCAATCAATAACAAATGCATTGAAACCTTCAATTTCATCCCAAACAACATTTCTGTATTGCTTTAGTGTTTGATTTTTTGATGCATATCTTGATCTAATATGGGAGATTACTAACTCAGAATCACCAATCACCCTAAGAAATTTAATCCAATGTATTGATGCTAATCTTAGACCAATTAACAAGGCTTCATATTCAACAACATTATTTGTGCAAGAAAACAACAGAGTGAAAGAAAACTTAAAAATTTTACCATTTGGAGATATTAATAGTATTCCTACTCTAGCACCTTCCTTTGAACTTGCTCCATCAAAATATAAAGTCCATAGATCATTGTCTTCTGCCATGTTATCCTCATCTTCAGCTAGAAGGACATACTTGACCTCCTCTTGTGTTTCCTTTCCCTGAACTTAGAAAGAGCCAATGTTAGTGTCTACAAAATATTTAATGTTGTCTTCTTCAGTTTCCTCAATCATATGAGGAGTTCTAGTCTCCCTTGACACCTTCACATTTTTTCCCTAGATATCAAAAGTAGCAAAAGATAGGTCACATTAGATACTTCCTCCCATAGAGACACTCCATCTTCTAGATAGAAACATCCCATATTGAGGAGGGATATCAACCACCAGAACATTCATAGTTAATTTCTTATCTGGATATGTTGCTAACCTATAGAGAAAAGCCTTAATGGTACCAATAATTGGCACTTCTCTTGAATCCATAGCCTGACACCTACCATGAGGTGTATCAACTTTTAGTCCCATTGACTTCATAATTTCTATAGGCATGATAGTATTTGATGCCCCAGAATCAATCATGCAATTCTTTAATGATTTTCCATTTATTATCAGTGATAGGAAAAAGGGATCAACTGTTCCTGATGCAACATTTACAATATTTGCATCCAAATAAATTTGTGGGATCTTAGAGACAATTTCTTCATTTTTACCATCATCTGTCTCATTCCAAGAAGCCACATTCCTATCACTCTTGTCCATTCCCTGGTCATTTGTGGAAGAAGCACCATTCACCCAATCCAAGGCTTTCACCTTATGTTCTTCAATCTTAATCATCTCCAAAAGTGGAACCTTGATAATGATATGTGAAAGTAGCTTAGTCATATCAATAGGAAAATATTTCTGGTCATCCATGTCATTTTTCATAGCAGTGACATCCTTAACTTCTACTTGGATAGTCAAGTCAGATTTATCTTTGTGTTGAGACTCATTTCCCCTTTGGGGTAAGGGAACTATCTTTGATGTCTTTTCTTTACCTTTATACATCACAATAGGCCCAACTTTCTTTTTTATTTTTACTTGGTTGACAGCATCAGTAGCCTTTCCTTTTTCTTGAGATTGATGTGTGCTCTTTTCTGGTTTCTTGATAAACATGCTACCAGATTCACCATTTTCATTCCCAACTATTTTACTTCTCAAGTTATAATTTCTCCTAGCTTGAGTGACCATTTCTATAGTGATTTGAGCAATCCCTTCATTAGAAGGTTTCCTTAGAAAAATAGGCTCCTCACACTTCCCTACACCACATCCAACATCATCAAATTCTCCTTCCTCTTCATCAGAAAAAACTTGTTGATGAAACAATTCATTTCTAACTTCAGAACCAACAACATATTAATTTTCAATCTCATCAGCAGAGTCAACTTCATCCCATACATGTCAAGAAGTCATTGCACAACCATTTTCATCATATTGTTCATCTTGTTCCTAGTTTTCAAACATATTTAGGGCAATAGCACATTATTTAGAACTATGTAGAGACTAACAAGAAATACACCATGGGATATAATCATTCATGTTCATTGAACTTCTTTGAAAAGGATCAGGAGTCCTATCATTAGGATTATCCCTCTTAGCTATAACAATGTGCTTTCCATCCTTCCATTGAGTATTGTAAGGGTAATTTTGCATTCTTGGCTACCTGCTAAAGTTATTAAAAGTTGGCTTGTCATTAATTACAAACCTATTATTTCTCTTTTCACCAGGCTTTAAATCTTTCAAAGCATGTAGAATCTTCTTTAGACTATCCTCCTCTTTGGGTTTTAAGTTTGCAGATCTTCCTGGCTCCCTCTTGTTTTGCATTTGAGGCTTCCAATCCTCTCTTCTCCCCAACTTTCCTAATATTCTTCTATTACTTTCTATGTTAATAGCCAACTTGTATGCCTCCCCAAGATTTCTAGGATTCTTATCCCTCGAAAGGTATCCCATTTTAGCATCAAAGGCAATCAAGTATGTCGCAAGACAAACCCTATCATCTAATCTGATAACCTGCAAGAGATTGTGTAAAGTTTTTTGGAATCTTATATTGAATTCAAGAACATCCTCGTTCTAATTTATCTTTATATTATTGAATTCATTCAGCATGAACCCCTCATTTGTTTTATCACCATAATTTTCTTTAAAACAATTTCTAAATTCATTCCAAGATCCTATACTATCATGGGGTAGACCTCTAAACCAATCCCTAGCATCCTCACTCAGAGATTGTATAAATAACTTCATGATGACATCATCAAGTTTAATATTGTAGTCATCTATTACATCAATAAATTTCTTTAGATGCTTCTCACATGTGATGACATTATTTCCAACAAATTTAGGGAGCTTTTTTCTAATTTCTTCAGGAATTACATTAGGATAACCAAGAATACCAAAGAAGATACATTGTTTGTACCTTTCATGAATAGGTCCTCCTTGAGGTGGATCAGCTCCTTGAGATGTAGATGCCCTTGTATTTGAAACAATAGAAACTTTAGTAGCACCAGGTGGTGGGGCATTTGTTGTTTGAGTTGCAAGGTTCCCATGATTTCCACCTTGTTCCAAAGAAGAAGCAACAACATTTGAAGGTCCTGAAGCTTGCTTGAGAAACTCAATCTTCTTCCTCATTTCTACAGAAGCCGCCTCAAATTTTTCTTTCTAAATTTCTTTAGCCCATATTTCTTTATCTTTTCTAGCCTTTTCAAGATCAACATCTAATATCACCTCCTTATCTAAAGGATCCTTATCATTAACATGTTCATTGATTGTAACTTCAACAGCGCTTATCTACCCTTATCTCTAGGTCTGGTTATTTCACACACTTCCTGGATAATAGGCTGTTCTCTTGTTCTTTGAGGCTCTGGGACAAAATTTATTGCCTCCAAATCTAGTAACCACCTCTTTAACTATTCAGCTCTTATCATAGCATGTCTTACTTTGTCTTCTTTTTCTTTTTCTCTTTATTGTCTAATAGCAATTTATTCTTGGATTTTTCTCTCCAGCTACTAGACTTCTTAAAAAATTTCTTCTGAATCCAAAAGAGTAGTCTCAGATTCAGTATCTCCCACTTGAACTTCATCCTCATTCTAGTTTAACCCCAATTCAACAACCTGTTCATATTTTGATACATTTCCTTCTTGACCAGGCTGGATTTCATTTTCTTGTCTTGTATCCTCTTTTTGTTTCCAAGTATGAGACATGTTTTTATTTTTCCTTGTCATCCCCATAAAATTTCACTCTAAAAACACACCAATTTTTTATTTTAGTTAAAGTAAAATTTTAAGGTAACAGTTGACTAAAGAAGAACGTTTGATACAGAGAAGGTGTGGCTAACTCAAACAAGAGGTTATAGTTAACGGTCTCCTCTAGCATAATGAAATGCCCAACAGGATTCTAGAGATAACTAACAAGTCCAAGTTACATACCATAGAACTAATCGATAATAATGGGTTATTACCTTAAGCTCTATTGGCCACTGGACAGTTGTCTAACTATGGTTCAGAAAAAAAAAAAAAAAAAAAAAGATTGATTGTACGGGCTCAATACACATCTATTTCTAGGTGATGATTACTAGGTACATTATTCGGTCTAACACCAACATGACAATAATTCCTTAAATCCCATAAAGTAAGTATGGATTTAATAAATTTAACATTATCCCTTATGTAGCTTAGAATTAACTTTGAGCCAATTTAAGAATTACAATTTAACATAATAGTTGTTTGGTTTGAACTATAGCCCAATTAATAGATTAAAATAAGCAAAGGGATATTTAATACACTAAGTATCATTTGGTACTTACATTAATTAATAATCATTATTTAACATGATTATTGAAAAAAAGAAAACAAGTATTAATTAAATATAAATTAAAATTAAAATAAAACTATTTAGGGATTAATTAATAATTATATTAATTAATAGTAGTTATCAATTAATATAATGACTAATTAATAAATAACATAAAACTTAGAAATCATTTAATATTTACATTACTAATAAAGTTTATTAATTAATCTAATTAATAATCATTAAATAAAAATAAAATTTAAATATTAATTAAAACTATTATATCTATTGATTATAAATATTAATATCATATTAATTTATTATCAAATATAAAATTAAAATATTAATTAATCAATAATTTTAAAATATTAATTAAATAATACATATACTAATTAATTAACAATTATAAAGTATTAATTAATTAATATAGTTATTAATTAATTAATAAATTATAATATATTAATTAATAATATATATATTATATAATTAATAATTATAAAATTATGAATTAACAATATTTATTAATAAATAAAGCAAGTGAAAAAAATAAAAATTAAATGAGGGTCTCTAAGTCCCCATGCACAAGTGTAAAGGGGGAATCCCAAAAGGATTCACGTAGTCCCCCCCCCCACCCCCCCCGCACTGTCATGCGCAGGGGGGAGGGTACTTGCCCTCCTGCGCATGGCAGCACCTTTGTGGGGACGGCTCCCAAGGGGATGGGGCCCACGGGTCCCCCTCTTCAAAAATTTTCTTTTTAATTTTTTTTAGTTTACTTTATTTTGAAGGCAAGTTTTTTATAAAAGGCAATTTTTTTTGAATTATATTAAAATATATATATATATATTTTAAAAGGAAAATTTCTTTTTCAAGAGGTTCTTATGGGTTTCTTGGGTGGCGACCCAGATGGGCCCCACCCAATCTGACTCATAGGAAGATGGCCTAGACTGGCTTCTAATTATATATATTTGAAGATAGAATAGATTTTATTGTTGTTATATTTTATAACCAAGTAGCTCTAGGATATTATTAGTTTAATGACTACGGTATTGGAAATTGTATGGGAAATTTTTCCATACAATTTCCAGAGACCTGTAGGTGGTCATTTTCACTTTTCACTTGTTTACTTTGTTTCTTCTCTCTTCTTTTAATTGTATTAATCCTCCTCGACAACTATAGACTATGAGATTTATTTGATCTAGACTAGAATATTATGAACCTCAACATAAAATTTTTTTGTCTAAACTATTGAAAAGTCAACTTATATTCTTCCCAACTTAAAATGAAAACTTATATTTATTTATTTTTCTACAGCAGCACCATGCAAATGAATTTGGAACTTGAAAGTTTCATTGCAACTTATTATGCTAATAACATTTACAACTTCTATTAAATTTCCAACATGAGATCTATTTATGAAATTTTTCAATACTAGATTCAAGCTACCATTTCTCTATCTTATTCATTGAACCCAATATATAATCACTACATCATTTTTACAAAAACTATCCCAAGGAGATACTCATGAGAACTCAATATATCATTTCAATTCTTTTACTTCTTGAAGTACAATCAAATCTACAACATAATGAATTAGCATATTCCTTGTTCAATAAAGTAAGAATATATTGAAATCATCATTTGATCAACATAATATATACACATATAATCATAAATCTATCAAAAGAAGTTATACATTTCCTCATGATGTTGTTACAACACACTTATCACAAATGCAAGGCTTGGAGTGAAGAATCCATTACAAATATACATTTAACTCATGGGATTCACAAAATTCCCTTACAACACAATACAAAGGTGTTCCAACTCAAAATATGTAAACATCAACAATTCTTCAAGATTCCAACTCCAATCTATGAAGTCTTTTATGGCTCCAAATCCTGAAATACAAAATACATAGGCCAAGGAATTCTCACCTCCCAACCTAGGCTTCTATGAAGCCACCCTCGAGCTTGGGGAACCATCACAAAGACAAGGAGAACAATCAAGCAATCCCACAATCACAACATAAAACATAAAACACAAAGAAATCTCCCTTCCAAGGTTATCACAAAGAGTCACAAAATGACCCAATATAGGGTGAAGGTGGAACGAAGTTCAAGAGGAGAAAGCACATCTCATGATGAGAGCTAAGCCTTCACTTGGCTTCCTCATCATATATCTTTCACTACAATCACAATCTCAACAACTCCTTATGAACTCCAATATATCAAACATATAATAGAGATGGCTACATGGAGCCCATACATCCATGTTTCATCCCTCTCATATCTAAGGAGAGACTCTACACCCTTGAATATCCCAACAATACCCTTCACCCCCAAGGCTACTCTTCCCTCCCAAGGGTGAGTATGGCCTTGATAACTCCCTCAACAAAACACTACAACACATTCAAGAAAACTTCAAAAAAATAACAACAAATGAAACTAAACATTTACAATGCTAAGAAATCATGCTCAACAACAAGCTCATGATTCTCATAACATCCATAAAAAAACCTACACTTTCTCAACACAAAGGAAATAAAACTACAACAAAACTTAAGATTCACAAATCCTCCATTATCAAAAAAATAACAAGATCTCAACCACATACACTACAAGAAACAATAACTACATTTTGCATACAAACAAATAACATACAAGAGAGCTCTTTCTCTGAACATGAAAACAAAATAAGAAAAATGAAGAATACCACCAACCTTGATCCAAGCTATGGAAGAAAGTTGATGAAGAGCTTTTCCACTTTTCCCAAAGTCCTCTCCAAATTAGAAAATCTCTAAATCTAGAGAGTGGGTGTCAAACTCTTCCAAAGGAAGAGTCCCCTCTAAAAAGGCCTCCACACACTCTCCTAGGGATAGGATCTCACTCTAATTGGATGACCTTCCCAAGCTTCTTACATGGTTTCAAAAAATGGATTCCTAAAAAGGTTGCCCAAAAAGTGGACCAAAGACTTGAATCATGATTGGATGAAACACTACCCAAGACCTTGCTTCAAAAGTTGATTTTCGTCCATTTTGAAAATTCAACTTTTGGAGGGGTCTTTTGGTCAAATGGGGTTGTCCTAGGGTTAAAAATGCCCCTAACCCCTTGGTATATCAAGTGGGCTTACTAAAAATGGCCCTAATACTTCTCTAGACACCTTTTAAGCTCCCCCAAAACTCAGGTGAAGCTCAATTTCGAAATTCATTGATATGACAAAACCTCAAGCTCCCTAACCAAGTTATTTTCATAGGGATCCTAAAGGGTACCTTCCTAGGTTGGTGTTCAACCAATCCCCAAGTGGACATGTCATGGCCACAAGTACACACACATGTGTCAAGTGACACAAACAAAAAAGACACATCACAAGCTATGTGGCATATCCACTTGGGCATTCTAAAATAAAATAACATACACAATTAACAAATAAATCAATACATTCATGCATCATACTTTTAAAAATTAAATACATTACAATGAAGTTTTTGGCTTCTCACTAGATGCAACCTCAGCTCAAACAAATTTTCACATTAGGCTCTGTGATGGTTCCCTGAATTTACAATGGCCTATTTCCCTGCACACTCAAGTCCAATATCAGTATTCCAAGGAAATAAAACATGTAAATTCATAACATTAATAATCAAGATAATTCATCTGTCAATTCATAATTCACATGACCATAATCATTCATTCATAACCTACATACATCTCATCATGAAATATACAATTCATCACTAAATTAACTAGAAAAATAATCATTGCATACATATATAATTTAATTGCAATTAAACTTCATCATCATAAACATTCATAAAATAGAATTAAAAGCATACATGTAAGTTCCAAACCGATGTCTTAGTAATCATCATCTAGATCATAGTATAATGTGCATCAAACTACTAAAGTGATAAAAGCATAACATAAGGTATCAGTAACATCCATAGAGCATCAAAATATAACCATAAAATATTTCTATCTCAAATATAGAACTGAATGACTATGATAGGCTTGGGGTGAGGCCTCACATCCTCTCCCCCTAGACATGAACTTCCTCCTAGAGTTCATCAAAAAGATGGGGGTACTGTGCTCTCATCTGTGCTGCATCCTCCCATGATGCCATAACCTCATCATAGCAATCCCACTAGACCCTAACCTGGTCCAACTCTCAGCCTTGAAGTGGTAGAGTCTGGCAAGCCAAAATGTGGATAGGTTCTAAAGCCAACTAACCATCCAACTCCACCTGCAAGGCATCCCAATCTATGATACAAGTCTCATAAAAAATATACTTCCTCAACATTGACACATGAAAAACATCATGGATGTGTGACAGGCTCGGTGGCAAGGCAAGACAATAGGTGACAGGACCTATCCACTCAAGTATCTCAAAAGGGCCAACAAATCTAGGTGCAAGCTTAGAGCCCTTTCCAAATCGGATTGGACTCTTATGAGGTCGCACTCTCAGAAAGACCCTATGTCCAACCTGATAACTATGGTCTTCACTCTTGGCATCTGCATACTTCTTCTACCTATCCCGAACCTCCTTCAGACATTGTCTAATCAATGTCACCTACTGCTCCAACTCCCACACTAACTCAGGAACTAAAGAAATTCTATCCTCAATACGGTCCCAACTCAATGGTGTCCTGCATAGTCTGCCATATAATGCCTGATAGGGAGGCATACCTAGAGAAGTGTGATGCCCATTATTGTAGGAAAAATCCACCAAATGAAGGTACTCCTCCCACCTAGTCTGATGATCCATGACATACATGCGAAGCATATCCTGTAATACCTAATTTACCCTCTCTGTCTGACCATCGATCTCTGGGTGATAAGCAGTGCTAAAATTGAGCTTAGTGCCCAAAGCTATCTATAATCCTCTCCAAAAAGATGATGTGAAGAGAGAATCTTGATCTAAAATAATCTTTTGGGGTATGCCATGAAGTTTGACAATATCCTGCAAGAAGACCTGTGCTATTGCTGGGGCTGTAAAAGTGGTCTGAATGGGTGAAAAGTGGGCTACTTTGGTCAGCTTGTCAATTGTCACCATGATGGCATCATGGCATCAAGATGACATAGGGAGACCAATGATGAAGTCCATGGAAATAATATCCCACTTCCACTCTGGTATCTCATGAGGTTGAAGCAAACCACCCAAGTGACAATGCTCTTCCTTAACCCTCTGACACTCAAGACATCGTGCCACTATATCAGCTATGTTCTGTCTCATCTCTGGCCAATGATATAACTGCCTCAAGTCTGCATGCATCTTTTTGACTCTGGGATGTGCTACATAAGGGGCCCTATGAGCCTCTAGCATGATGAATATTCGCAAGTCACCGAAGGATGGGACATAGATGCATCCTCTATGGCATAAAAGCCCATCTGAATCTAGGAAATAGTTTGAATATTTACCTTCAAGGGTACTCTGAGACCGGATGACCTGACTAACCTTTGCATACCATGAATCCTTAAGTAAATGATGCAATATCTGATCCCTCAACTTAGTACCTGCTATCATAGAGTAGGCTCCATGGCATATCCTACTCAAAGCATCAACAACCACATTCTCTTTCCCCTTGATGTAGTGTACATCAAAATCATACTCACAAAGGAATTCCATCCACCTACGCTATCCTACATTTAGGTTTGGCTGAAAGAAGATATACTGTAAGTTATGATGATTTGAATGGAGCTCAAATCGATGACCTAAAAGAAAATGCTGCCATCTCACTAAAGCATGTACCACTACAGCTAACTCAAGGTTGTGAGTGGGGTAATTGAGCTCATGAGTCTTAATTTTCCTAGATCATATGCAATAGCTCACCCATTCTGCATATGAACTGCTCCCAAACCATCTAAGGAAGCATTTGTGCAAACAACAAAATTTGTTGATGGATCAACCACTGCTAGAATAGGTGTGCTGGTAAGTGCCTTCTTGAGCTCCTAAAAGGCCCTCTCACACTTCTCGGTCTACTCAAATTTCTTTCCCTTATGCTAAAAAGTAGTGATGGGATGAGCCACTCTAGAAAATCCCTCTACAAAATGTCTATAATAACCTACCAATCCCATAAAGCTCCTGACCTCAGTCATTGAAGTAGGTGCAGGCCAATCCATGATGGCTCTTATCTTAGATGGATCTATTGAGATTCCATCTCCTGAAATAACATGCCCAAGGTAATGAATCTCTATCCTATAGAAAGCACATTTGGACAAGCTGCCATACAATTGATTGTCCCTAAGACACTACAATACCTGTCTCAAGTTCCCTTCATGCTCCTCTTCATCTTGTGAATAAATTAGGATATCATCAAGGAACACAATTACAAGCTTATCTAAGAAAGTATAGAATACCCCATTCATAAGGCTCATGAAAACTGCTAGAGCATTGGTGAGTCCAAAAGGTACAACTATGAACTCATAATGCCCATATCTAGTATGGAATGCAGTCTTAGGAATGTTGTTATCAAAAATCTATAGTTGGTGGTAACCTGGCTTAAGATCAATCTTTGAAAACACTTTAGCACCCTTAAGCTAATCAAATAAATCATCAATCCTGGGGAGTGGATACCAATTCTTGATGGTAAGCTTATTAAGCTATCGGTAATCCATACATAACCACAAGGATCCATCCTTCTTCTTAACAAAGATAAAAGGTGCACCCCAAGGTGAAACACTAGGATGAATGTGACCCTTCCCCAAAAGTTCCTCTAACTGAATCTTGAGCTCATTAAGCTCATTAGTGGTCATCCTGTAATGTGCCCTCAAAACTGGAGCAGCCCCTGGAACCAGATCTATATGGAAATCAACTACTCTATGAGGAGGCATGCCTAGAAGATTAGTAGGAAACACATTGGAAAATTCCTAAAGTATAGGATAATCATCAAGATATGTTTCCCTTTCCTCCTCATCATCTCTATCACTGATGGTAATAGAAAAAATTTGACATCCCTTCTGCATGCTCTGCTTAAGCTGCATGGCAAAGATCATATGAAGTGAGATGCCTCTCTAAATCTTGCAAATCACAATAGGTGTACCATTATCATCAAGGCACTCAATCCTCTTCTATCGACAATCTAGCTTATCTCTATGGGCATAAAGCCAATCCATGCTAAGCACTATGTCATAGGAACCAAGAGGTGTGATACGAAGATCCACAGTTGTGGTGAAATCACCAATCTGCACCTGGCTATCCTTCACTAAAGAGTTGAATGACACTCTAGACCCTGATGCTAACTCCACTTCCCAACTAACTTCATGTCTTGCTGTCACAAGCCCGCAATGCTCCATAAAAAATGGAGATATAAAAGAATTAGTAGCACCAGAATCAAACAATATAGTTACACTAACACCACTGATCATACCTACTGCCTCTATCACTGTAGTCTGGTGCTCAGCCTAGTGGTTATCAACCTCTACAAATACTCTATGAGACTTTTTGAAGTCTCCAATGGTAGGCTCTGAAGCTGCCACATGCTGACTGCCTGACATCTGACCCTATGGACAATCATGAGCTAAGTGCCCCATGGCACCACAAGCATAGCAAGGACCTCATGTGAATGTCTGTACTCCCTGTGGCCTAGAGAACTGCTAACCACTGATCCTGCTAGAACCACTGAAACCCCCCCAAGAGGACTATTGAGTCTGTGCAAGGGGTGCATCTATATACTATTGTCACTGATCCTTTCTTTGTCCCTATGCATGCCACTATTTGGGCTTAGAGCCCTGTTGTCCCTATGGTGGCTTTTGTTTATGGTTTTGTTGAGTTTTCTGTTGGGGGTTCTTGCTAAAAGACCCTAAAGAAAACTTGTTATTACCTTTCTAGTGACTCTTTTGGTTCCCTTGTAACTGTGATGTGGAGTTATAATTCTAAGACCTATCACGAGCGTCTCTAGTCTTACCTTGAATCTCTTCTATGACTAAAGCCATCTAAACTACCTCATGAAGGGTCCCTGGAGAGGTCATGCGAACATGTCCTGATATCCAATCATTAAGATCCTTAAAAAATTAGTTGACTCAGAGCTTCTCATCCTTCATGTAGTGTACATAGGGTAACAACTCAAGGAATCAGGTCTCATACTATAGCACTATGAGTCCCCTCTGCTAGAGCTCATGGAACTCATCAATACATCTCTATCTATAGTGCTCTGATAGGTATCTATCTCTGAACCTTTCTAATAAGGTCTCCCAAGTCATGGTGTCCATAGTGGTGTTATTCTTATATTCTTCCTATTTCCACCATGTGGAAGCACCTCCTCTAAAAAGGAGTACTGTAAAATGGGCTTTAACATTGCTATCATATTGACACAACCTGAAGCACCTATCTAAGCTCAAAAGCCATGCCTTGACATCTGTACCCTTTGTAGAACCATAATATAAAGGTGGTTGTAACTATAGGAGATCTCTAATATGATCTCCAGCATCCCAGGGTGCCCTCTGAACAATTCCAGGTGGTGGTTCTGGCATGTGAGCTGAATCTACCTCATGTGCACCCCGCCCTTCCTCTTGATCTTGTGGAAGACTCCTAGTCCTCTCTCTAACCTGTGATCTCTATCCCTCATATAGCTAATGCTCTGGCTGAGGATTAACTGGAGGCAACCTCTCCTATATAACCCTAATGAGGTTCTATAAGGCTAATAGGACCTCCTAATTAGGGTTCGGTGGTGGTGGTGGCTGATTAATGGCCGATACCTCAACCCTTTGTTTATCTTGCTCATGACCTGAGGGAGTTCACCTAGCCCCTCATCCTCTCATACATCTCCAATCTTGACACGTAAGGGGAGGCATCCTATCAATTACAAAAGGGTTCAAAGTTAGCTAAGAAATGCAATGGGTTAGGTTCCAATGTTGAAACCTAGGCTCTGATACCAAGTGTCATGCGCATAAAATTTCACTCTAAAAACACCAATTTTTTTTAATAATTAAAGTAAAAGTTTAAGGTAATAGTTGGCTAAAGAAGAATGTTTGATACAGGGAAGGTGTGGCTAACTCAAACAAGAGGTTATAGTTAACAGTCTCCCCTAGCATAATGAAATGCCCAATAGGATTCTAGGGATAACTAACAAGTCCAAGTTACATACCATAGAAATAATCGATAATAATGGGTTATTACATTAAGCTCTATTGGCCACTAGAGAGTTGTCTAACTATGATTCAGAAAAAAAAGATTGATTGTATGGGCTCAATACACATCTATTTCTAGGTGATGATTACTGGGTACATTATTCGGTCTAATGCCAACATGACAATAATTCCTTAAATCCCATAAAGTAAGTATGGATTTAATAAATTTAACATTATCCCTTATGTAGCTTAGAATTAACTTTGAGCCAATTTAAGAATTACAATTTAACATAACAGCTGTTTGGTTTGAACTATAACCCAATTAATAGATTAAAATAAGTAAAGGGATAATTAATACACTAAGTATCATCTGGTACTTACATTAATTAATAATCATTATTTAACATGATTATTAAAAAAAGGAAAATAAGTATTAATTAATAATTATATTAATTAATAGTAGTTATCAATTAATATAATGACTAATTAATAAATAACATAAAACTTAGAAATCATTTAATATTTACATTACTAATAAAGTTTATTAATTAATATAATTAATAATCATTAAATAAAAATAAAATTTAAATATTAATTAATCAATAATTTTAAAATATTAATTAAATAATACATATAGTAATTAATTAATAATTATAAAGTATTAATTAATTAATATAGTTATTAATTAATTAATAAATTATAATATATTAATTAATAATATATATATTATATAATTAATAATTATAAAATTATGAATTAACAATATTTATTAATAAATAAAGCAAGTGAAAAAATTAAAAATGAAATGAGGGTCTCTAAGTCCCCATGCGCAAGTGTAAAGGGGGAATCCCAAAAGGACTCACGTGGTCCCCCCCCACACTGTCATGCAAAAGGGGGAGGGTACTTGCCCTCCTGTGCATGGTAGCACCTTTGTGGGGACAGTCCCAAGGGGGTGGGTCCCATGGGTCCCCCTATTCAAAATTTTTCTTTTTAATTTTTTTTTTTCTAGTTTGCTTTATTTTGAAGGCACGTTTTTTATAAAATGTAATTTTTTTTTAATTATATTAAAATATATATATATATTTTTTTTTAAAGGAAAATTTCTTTTTCAAGAGGTTCTTATGGGTTTCTTGGGTGGCGACCTAGATGGGTCCCACCCAAGCTGACTCATAGGAAGATGGCCTAGACTAGCTTCTAATTATATATATTTGAAGATAGAATAGATTTTATTGTTGTTATATTTTATAACCAAGTAGATCTAGGATATTATTAGTTTAATGACTGTGGTATTGGAAATTGTATGGGAAATTTTCCCATACAATTTCCAAAGACTTGTAGGTGGTCATTTTCACTTTTCACTTGTTTACTTTGTTTCTTCTCTCTTCTATTAATTGTATTTATCCTCCTCCACAACTATAGACTATGAGATTTATTTGATCTAGACTAGAATATTATGAACCTCAACATAAAAATTTGTTGTCTAAACTATTGAAAAGTCAACTTATATTCTTCCCAACTTAAAATGAAAACTTATATTTATTTATTTTTCTACAGCAGCACCATGCAAATGAATTTGGAATTTGAAAGTTTCATTGCAACTTATTATGCTAATAACATTTACAACTTCTATTAAATTTCCAACATGAGATCTATTTATGAAACTTTTCAATACTAGATTCAAGCTACCATTTCTCTATCTTATTCATTGAACCCAATAGATGATCACTACATCATTTTTACAAAAACTATCCCAAGGAGATACTCATGAGAACTCAATATATCATTTCAATTCTTTTACTTCTTAAAGTACAATCAAATCTACAACATAATGCATTAGCATATTCCTTATTCAATAAAGTAAGAATATATTGAAATCATCATTTGATCAACATAATATATACACATATAATCATAAATCTATCAAAAGAAGTTATACATTTCCTCATGATGTTGTTACAACACACTTATCACAAATGCAAGGCTTGGAGTGAAGAATCCATTACAAATATAAATTTAACTCATGGGATTCACAAAATTCCCTTACAACACAATACAAAGGTGTTCCAACTCAAAATATGTAAATATCAACAATTCTTCAATATTCCAACTCCAATCTATGAAGTCTTCTATGGCTCCAAATCCTGCAATACAAAATACATAAGCCAATGAGTGCTCACCTCCCAACCTAAGATTCTATGAAGCCACCCCCGAGCTTGGGGAACCATCACAAAGACAAGGAGAACACTCAAGAAATCCCACAATCACAACATAACACATAAAACACAAAGAAATCTCCCTTCCAAGGTTATCACAAAGAGTCACAAAATGACCCAATATAGGGTGAAGGTGGAACCAAGTTCAAGAGGAGAGCACATCTCATGATGAGAGCTAAGCCTTCACCTAGCTTCCTCATCATATATCTTTCACCACAATCACAATCTCAACAACTCCTTATGACCCCCAATATACAAAAAATATAATAGAGATGGCTACATGGAGCCCATACATCCATGTTTCATCTCTCTCATATCTAAGGAGAGACTCTACACCCTTGAATATCCCAACAATACCCTTCACCCCCAAAGCTACTCTTCGCTCCCAAGGGTGAGTATGGCCTTGAGAACTCCCTCAACAAAACACTACAACACATTCAAGAAAACTTCAAAACAACAACAACAATGAAACTACACATTTACAATGCTAAGAAATCATGCTCAACAACAAGCTCATGATTCTCATAACATCCATAAAAAAAACTACACTTTCTCAACACAAAGGAAATAACACTACAACAAAACTTAAGATTCACAAATCCTCCATTATCACAAAAATAACAAGATCTCAACCATATACACTACAAGAAACAATAACTACATTTTGCATACAAACAAATAACATACAAGAGAGCTATTTCTCTGAACATGAAAACAAAATAAGAAAAATGAAGAATACCACCAATCTTGATCCAAGCTATGGAAGAAAGTTGATGAAGAGCTTTTCCACTTTTCCCAAAGTCCTCTCCAAATTAGAAAATCTCTAAATCTAGAGAGTGGGTGTCAAACTCTTCCAAAGGAAGATTCCCCTCTAAAAAGGTCTCCACACACTCTCCTAGGGATAGGATCTCACTCTAATTGGCTGACCTTCCCAAGCTTCTTATATGGTTTCCAAAAATGGATTCCTAAAAAGGTTGCCCAAAAAGTGGACCAAAGACTTGAATCATGATTGGATGAAACACTACCCAAGACCTTGCTTCAAAAGTTGATTTTCGTCCATTTTGAAAATTCAACTTTTGGAGGGGTCTTTTGGTCAACATGGGGTTTTCCTATGGTTAAAAATGTCACTAACCCCTTGGTATATCAAGTGGGCTTACTAAAAATAGCCCTAACACTTCTCTAGACACCTTTTAAGCCCCCCAAAGACCCATGTGAAGCTCAATTTCGAAATTCATTGATATGATAAAACCTCAAGCTCCCTAACCAAGTGATTTTCATGGGGATCCTAAAGGGTACCTTCCTAGGTTGGTGTTCAACCAATCCCCAAGTGGACATGTCATGGCCACAAGTACACATGTAACACCCCGCTAGGCAACCCAAGAGGACAAGACATAAACCTCTATAAAATGCAAGTAGTAAATTTTTTTATATATTTTAACTAGAATAATATTCATCATTACACTTCATATTTCTAAAAGAAGAAATAATTTTCTACTACTTGAATGTAATATTTATACAACTTAAGTCCTCACGGGTTCCCTAACATTGCTACTAAAGAAACATCATATAAACCATTTACATTCATAAGATATTCATGGAATCATGAGCTTAAAAGATCTACGTTCATTTTAATGCATCAAGTTAAATGTCCCTAACTTATTTCTTTTATTAAACATAAGTTAATCATCCAACATCATTATTCTTTTTATCAACTCATTCCATAAATTCATATTGATTTCATCTACATCTACTATCCTTTATATCAATTTTGTCTAATAATTTAGGTAAGAGATTAATATTCATTAAGGTAGGCATCATCCTAGGTACTTAATTAATATGAACCAAATATTAACATTATAATCAAGTTACTATTTTATTGCATTGTTTCATAACCAGTTATTGTTAATAATTCCAATCACTAATCTATCATTTCTCAATAATTTCCTTGGATCCTTTCATCAAGAGAGAATACATTATTGTTGTGATACATCATTATATATAACTATATTTAAGATTATTTCCTTTACAAGTGGATAACATAAGAGGATAGGAGAAATAACATAAACACTTTCTTTTAATGTTAGTAACATGTCCAATATTCCACATTCTTTTCCCTTTCTTTTACCTAGAACTACCCATTCCCTTAGCATTGCTTTGAATTGAGATTACATCAATACTACAAGACTCCTTTTAGAAGATTAAAATTACATGAATACAGATACATAAGTACATCTCAACATATTAAAATATCCAATAAGAAATCTTCAACTGCAGATCTAGAAAGGAATATGTGCTAGGATCATCCAAAGAATCATGATCAATACCTCGATATAAATATTAACCACCCAACCACATGGAACCAATAGGCCCACTCCCCTGAGCTAGGAGATAGAACCAAAGGCCCATACAAGAGGTAACAACTAAGAAATTCCTAAGGTGGTGATAAAATTTCCCCAAAGTCACAACACAAAAGAAAAGACAAGAAGACCACAAGGACTACCAGAGGCATGATCAAAATTGGTAGAGACTCTAAGCTACAAGCTAGGTGAGTTTCATCACATAGTCCTCACCCCTTTGGTTGTCCTAGTACTAGCCACTCTTGGCCCCGACCCTCAAGTAGGCACATGCGGAACCGAATGCCTCTCGTACAGACAAGGTCATTCAGTCATACCTACGCATAGGTACCTTCTCCCACTTCCATCCTTAGTCTTTACTAGCACTAAAGATATGGGTGAGGCACAATTAATCTTTATTAGTGTGTAATTTCCCATTCCAATAATCTCCCATTCCCAATTCATTTATTTAAGTTATCACTTGATTAAATAACTCATAGTAGGTTATCCTAGTACTAGCCACTTAGGGCCCCAGCCCCTCACTATGAGCCACTCACCTAGTGTACTTAGGTTCCCTAACATACATATAAAAATCATAAGAACATAATAGATCATCATCAAGAATTCATATCAATTTCATAACAACATTTGATTGAGTTTAGGAAAACATATGTTGTCCCTAGTCCACTTGACAACCCTAAACCCAATATGGCATTCAGAATGTTTCAAACATATAAGAAGACATCTGAGTGATATTATAAATATATTCAGAGTATACATAGATCCTATTAACCAAAAAAAAATTCTAATAGCCTCTGGTAACCATACGAAACCTTAAAACTTAATGATGTTCTTAAACTAAATTATTTCAAGCAAGGATTAAATGCAAAGAATAGTCATCATAGAACAGTCATCCATATCTTCCACAAAACAAATAATAAAGGAAATATCTTCATTGGAGATTTAGATAACATAATTATGGACTCTCAATTTGATTTTTAGGAAGATCCAATGGTAGGAAAGAAAGTTGACTTCTGGTTTAAAATAGAAAATTCTAGTTAGGGTTCAGACCTGCCTTCACTAAAATGGTTGTAATTTTCACAAAACATAATTAAAATTCACCAAAAAAATTGGAAATAAAATATAAGACTTAGGAGAATCTCTGATATCAAATTAAGACTTTTATATGATCATATCAGCTTGTAGCATATGAATACATTTGACAAAAAATTTGGAATCAAGAATGGACAGGCATAGTCTGCCAAAATGTCAAAAATAAGGCATTAATTCGACCCTAAAAATAAAATTAGAGAGATACCCATTTGAGATCTGTGAATTTTACTTACATAAAATCAATTTATTAAAACCCTACATGCAATTTAAATTATTATAATAATAGATCTCCAAAAATGGGTTGCTAAAAACCTTAGGAAAACACATGCCAATTCTTACAAACAAAAACTCAAAAATTTAAAATAACTATAGAAATGAAAAGTACAGATATAAGGAATAATGATAATATATAAATAGATCCATAATATATCAAAGACATCAAGTAACTAAAATATTCAATCCATATCTCATGTCCTACGAAGGTTGAATCGAAGAAGGAAACAAAAGAGAAGACAAATCCAAACTTGAGATGCATCCTTCAAAGCCTATCCACTTTCAGAAATATCCATGAAAGAAAGAAATAATTTCATAGCAAAGAATCCCTCTCTCAACTACTAAAATTCTCACAAAAATGTCTCTCTCCCAAAAGCAAAGATAACCAAAAATTCTTAAAGACGTATGCTTACAAACTCTCCCTCACATCTCCAAGTTTTCTCTCCAAAATCTCCATGAAAAGTAAAGCCATCCTCTCCTGAATGCTTCAGCCCCCAAAATCTCCTCTCTTCAAATGAGAAAGTAGTGCATATAAATAGATTTCCAAAGGTTGAGAAGAAAAGTAACCAACTCCCAACTAACTCTTAACTAAAGGGTATTATAAAATAACTTAATATCATACAACTATATTACTCAAATATTCAATAAAAGATTATTTGTATTCATTCATACACATATGTAATATTATCCTAACATATATGCATATGCCATCATTAATTACATCAATATCTATATATATAACCTATCCTCATTATTAATAATTAACAATTGAGAATAATATACCTCGCATTATTTAATATTTAATTATTAATAATATTATACTTTACATTAATCCCAAAATATACACCATCAACAATATCTACAATAATTAACATATAATCACATATATATATATATATATATATATATATATATATATATATATATATATATATATATATATATATATATATATATATATATAAGTACATATATGTGTGCACCCATATATATATTTCTATATATATATTTATATTTATATAGATACATGCCAAATACCAAACACTATAATCTATAAGATTATGAGGTAATAGATCACAATATTATTACCTATTTATAATTACTATAGGATATAATCACTAAGGTAGAATAAAATCACATGCCTCAAAATAAATCTAATCATCCAAAGAGGCCATACAAATCATCTATGAAACATATCGAGAAAACCATAAGATCAAACAAGGTCAACCAAAGTCACAAGGAAAGTCAAGCCAAACTCCTGAAACACAACATAGAAAGATTAACTAAGAATCATACCAAGAAGGAGAAATAAATAAAATGAGTAAACAAATCATACAACCAAATGGATTCAAGTGGCCACAAGGCACTAACTACAACCATGCCCAACCGGGTGCATTGGATCTAGGTTTTTGACCCAAAGGTTGACTGACAAAGAAGGAACACTAATATTCCCAAATTGGAATAATGACAAAGGAAGACTCATGTAGGGGCCTTAGTACTATCTCCATAACAACAACCATCGAGGATTTGAGGGCATGCTCAGACCTGTGAAGCTAGGTGAAGTCGATGCTTGGTACCTGCAAGCCTGCATCACAAAGAAGAAATACATATGCACGGATATACATATAAAAGAAAACATTGTATATAGATGATCAGGATCGATACATCATGTGGACCTCAGCTATGTGAGTAACTATGACTTCATCCTGAATCATGAAAACACATCATGTATATATATACACTCAAAGCATGTAGCATCATCATAAAAAAGGTTAGAATCTCAAGCATTGTGTTAGTCTCTTATCAATACTAATAATAATAAATCAACATAATCAAATCATCAAGTGAGATACAAGATTCATCCAAAGTAACCTTAATAGAAGAAAATATAAATAACCACTTATATATATCTATCAAGTACATATCATATAACATCCTAACTATGTTCATAAAGGTCTTGAAGGTACTCAATACATACACAGAGATAAATACATACAAAAATGATACCTTTAGATAGTATGTCTAATATTAGAATCATTGAGTACTAGCTTATGAAATTATTGTAAACAAACTATAGGAATAGATCAAACAAGTATCATGTACAACTTAAGCTATAAGAAAACATCGAAAGATCTTAATTCTTTCAAAAACACAAAACTTATATTAGGGTTAGAGGGGTATTACAACACACACATGTATCAAGTGACACAAACAAAAAAGACACATCACAAGCCATGTGGCATATCCACTTGAGCATTCTAAAATAAAATAACATACACAATTAACAAATAAATCAATACATTCATGCATCATACTTTTACAAATTAAATACATTACAATGGGGTTTTTGGCTTCTCACTAGAAGCAACCTCGGCTCAAACAGATTTTCACATTAGTCTCTGTGATGGTTCCCCGAATTTACCATGGCCTATTTCCCTACACACTCAAGTCCAATATTAGTAGTCCAAGGAAATAAAACATGTAAATTCATAACATTAATAATCAAGATAATTCATCTGTCAATTCATAATTCACATGACCATAATCATTCATTCATAACCTACATACATCTCATCATGAAATATACAATTCATCTCTAAATTAACTAGAAAAATAATCATTGCATACATATATAATTTAATTTCAATTAAACTTCATCATCATAAACATTCATAAAATAGAAATAAAAACATACATGTAAGTTCCAAACAGATGTCTCAATAATCATCATCCAGATCATAATATAATGTGCATCAAACTACTAAAGTGATAAAACAATAACATAAGGTATCAGTAACATCCATAGAGCATCAAAATATAACCATAAAATATGTCTATCTCAAATGCAGAACCGAATGGCTATTATAGGCTTGGGGTGAGGCCTCACATTCCTTCTCTTCCTTATCTGACTAGGCCCAGAAGTACTCAGAAGCCCTTTTTCTGGTGCATCTTTAGGATGTTCTTTCCTCTGAGACCTATTACCTCTATAACTCATTTTGTAAATGATTTTCTGATTAGCACTGTTGTAGAGATTGTTTGAGTCACCACCCAAGTGTATTGGGAACTTTATAACACTATTTCCTCATGAACAAATACCACAATGAGTTTGACAAGACAAAGGAAAAGAATAACCCAATGTTACCAATGATGACCTACTGGTTATTATAGACTTGTGTAATATATCTCTAGAAGAGTCACCATTTTGTGGGTGTCTCTTCAAGATGGCTTATGCTCTTAGGCTGCTAATATACCTTCAGATAGATTTTAAGAGTGGTTAATTCTAAAATATATAAGGATCTTTAAGGTAACTAGACCAACTATACGGACAAGACTACCCTCTTCACTTATAGCTCTACAAAACCAAGGTGGGTGTACCTAATCTAGTGAAAACTATATTCTTATACAACACCAAGACTGGATTCATATAATAGATGATAGAAAGAAACTACTAAATGCCAACCAAACATTCTTTGACTCTCCATTGTTATGGACAAACAAACAAATCCTTAACCAAAGATTTAAAACTTAAAATGGTTCTTGATTTCAACTTGATGATTGCAACAACTTTGATCAGTGAGTGTTAACAAGAGATTTACTCATTTAGGCTAGTGCCTCATCCATTGGGCAAGATTTCTTAGACAAAAAAGATGCAAAGCCCAGATAACATATGAGATTCATATCCATAAACACATCTATCACAATTCATACTAACAAAAAATCCTTATGCATACAAGGATGAATTCATATCCCATCCAAAGCAAGATTTAATCCAATCCTAGATCAGAACTTAAGAATGAAGATACATACATGAACAATTATGCAATGAACTATAAAGTTCAAAATTCATTTAACTTGACATAGAGAAGAGAAAAGAATCAGATGTTTGTATTAAGTATGATGAATGTGTGTGTGTAGGATCATGGTATGCCAAACTAGGCCCTTAAGTGGCAATGAAAATTCAGAAAATCAAGTTTAGGAAAGTTGACATGAAAATTTGAACAAGTTATAAATATTATATCAAAAATATGTAACAAGAAAATCTGTAGAAAATTGAATTTAGTTTCTAAAATACTAGGCCTTTTTTGAAAAACAATTATTCTATATGTTGAAAATCTCAAATTTCAATGTAGTAGTATGAAAATTTTAGGAAAAAAATAAGTAGGTATATGTCTAACCACCTTAAACACAATCAAATGGTAATTTTTTTTTACAAGATTCTATATATAATTAGTAGACTCGTGTCTGGATGTGACACATATTTTTTTGTAATTTTTTTCAAAGTAAATAATTAATTATGATTTTTCTTTTACAACTTTTCTAGAATAAAAAAATTCTCGCGTCTGACCACATTAACTTAGTCTAAACTTAATCAAATTGAAAACTTTTTTTATTTTTCTTGTAGTAGGAAAAGCATAGAATGTGACACATATTTTGGATTTCAAAAATGTTATACAGTTTGAAATTTATAGCTATTTTTGAATTGTTTATTATTATTCTATTAGGTGAAGCATAGAATGTGATGTATATTTCATATTTCAAAAATGTTATATTGTTTGAAAGTTATAGTTGTTTTTCAAAGAGTCTATCAATCATGACTTCTTTTTCACATCGCCACTTTTTGGCATACCATGATCCTGCACATACCTGAATCCTTCTTATGCATACATTCTACCTGAAGAATCAAGCTTGCAAATAATAGCTTAGACCTACAACTTTTTATCTTTTATTAAAAAACATCAAAGCGAAAACTATTACAATCCTACTTGCGAATAGGGTTCATGTAATGTCCCCACCAGGGAACCCATAAGGAATCAGGTCTATGACCTAAAATTATAACTAACAATTTTTATTTTTTCTTAACATTCTAACATATCATCATTAATATTCACAAGTACATTCCTTAAGGTTCCCTTAATGAATTCATTTACCATTTTCAAGCAATTCATTTTATTACTTAATCTAATGCAATTCTATTTCAATTTCAATTTTAATTTACATTGGAACATTGCTTTCATTCTACTTCAAAACCAATTGCCTTAGTGAATTAATTGAATTCATTTTATTTACCAAACTAACACATCATTTACTTTTAGAAATAAAATAACCACACATTACTTATCTCATTCACTAAGTACATTTATTCTTTCCTATTTATTTACTCCTTAACCATATCTATGCTCAACTCAAATGCACCATCAAAACTCATTTAAGCTTTTCCATTAAGAGTCCTTACTTCCTATTTTCATTTCAAGATAATAATAGAAAGAGTGTAAAGTACTTAACCATATATTGATAGCCAACATAAACCATTAAATGAATCATTTTTTTCCATAAGTTTAACTTCCACAAATTATCATCTATAACTGTGTATAAGTCTAGTTAAGAATTGAGATTAAAACCTAGTTTGAATAACCACACATTACTCATATTGAACTATACATTATGAAATCACATCTCATCACTATTTTAATACCATACATGTTTTTGACCCTTATTATTTCATCTAGAGATACCCTTGAACTCTTAGCATATCTTTTCACTATTCCACATATCAAAACGAGTATTCCTTAAGAAGTTTACAACTATAAGTGCTTTACAAAAGCTTACATAGAATCATTACTTTCAATTTCATTTAAACTCACAAGAGATATAGGGTAGGAATTACTTAAACATAATCCATGCTTGATTTACCAACATTCAATCCCTTTTTAAAATTCCTAAGTACTACCCTTCCCATATACATAACTTCTTTCTTACAATTCTCAGTTAGAATTAAAATTACAATAATAATTAATACACATGGCCCGAAGGCATACAGAAAGACAATTACATCAAGTTGCCCAAAGGCTTACATTACATCTTCACATCTTGATTTAAAAAGATATAAATACATGATACAAGTGTTGGAAATATTCAAGACTAGCTAGGTTACTGAGAGGGGAGGGGTGAATTAGTAACCTCAAAACTTTTACAAATTTTTGATCTCAACCATTTTTTCAATAATATTAGATTGATAAGCTAACTGTATGCATGATTAATAGAAAGAATAAAACATTCATAACACTTTGAACACAAAGATTTGGTAACCCAAAAACCTTCCAAATAGAAAGTAAAATTGGGGTGGGGATGAAACCCACTAAACTTCAATACTGCAGTATAAAGTTTGCTGGTTAAGGCTTACAATGATCACTTCTGATGATGCCCTATTAGGAGCAATAAGGATTACTAGGTCCACCTTGTTAGAGGATTTACAAACATACAAAGAAGTATGCACTCGGTTAAGAGATTTTTGCAAAGACTGTTAAGTCTACCTGGTTAAAGGATTTGGGGTTGATTCACCTATTAGGATGAAACAATAGATCTCTTACTTGCAAATATACTTATTGATTGAGATTCTCTGATGTACTGATCACCTTCTATGATAGATATGTCTCTGCTGCTTCTTATACTGTTGTATCCCTTTGCAATTCACTTATCTTTGCCTTTCTTCTCTTTTTCGCTTCTCCCTTTTTTTTTCTTCTCCACTTTGGATATGATACAAAACATTGTTTATATATCAATCCAAAATAATTACAAAACAATAGCAAAGTCAGCTCTAAACAAGAAAACACAAATATTACTGAGTCGGCCCAAATATAGTGACTCGGTTAGTGCAAAACTAACTTGGTGACTTTTTGATACTCAACATCCATTGCGTTACTCGACATCATCATGCACTCAGTAGAAGTGGAGGCTTGGTCCATACTAACCACTCAGTTATAGTTTCAAACTCAGTATATACTGGAGACTCGGTAGATATAGTGTCACTCTGTAGAGACTGAATTCCCTGTTTACCGTGTTGGCACTCAGTAAACATTGCTCATCTCATCACTCGGTGATGATAACTCAGTAAGCACTGTGAAGCTTGGTAGGCACTATTCTACTCAGTAAGCACTGTTCTGCTTGATAAACACTATTCTACTCGGTAAACACTATTCTGCTCGGTAAATATTATTCTGCTCGGTAAACATTGTTCTGCTCGGTAAACACTGTTCTACTCGGTAAACACTATTCTACTTAGTAAACATGTAGAGTCTAAATAAGTGTTGTCACTAATGACAATCATACTTAATTCCAACAACAAGAACATAAAATTCACCATTGAACAATTTAGAATCCAAGTCACGACATGAAACACAAATAATACCTCGATAAATTTTTACCACCCAACCATGTGAAACTAGTAAAGTTCCACCCCCTGTGCTAGGAGATAGAACCAAGGTACTCTCAAGACCTTAAGGAAATCTAAGTCTCAAATAACAATAAATCCAAGACTCAAAATAAAAAGAATAAGGCACATAAAAATATCATCATATTATAACACAAAGGTTAAGGTTCTAGGAGACCACCTAAGTGAGTGTCATCACACAACCTATATATTGGAATCCTTCCTGGCAACCATGTAACCTCGGTCCCCCCTTTATGAATAGGAATCCATCCTGGTAGTTATCCCTGGTCCTGATACTCCAATCAAGTCTGTGTGGCCATTATTATATTTTCTTTCATTATCTTTTGAATCCCCCCTTCCCAGGTTAATTTTTAAGGTTATCACTTTTTACAACCCATCCATAGGATCATCTGGCCACCACTTTAGGGTTCCAAAACTTATGGTGAGTCACTCACTTAGGGTTCATATTTTCTTACCCCATCATAAGTCACAAATACAAAATAACACTTCCATGTCCTAATTCATAGGTTTACGAAACTCCCTTGCACACTCAAGTCCTCAAAGTGATTCCTAACCTTAGCCATATACAAAACAAAAGGAACCATTGGAAGAGTGTCTATCAAAAGACACCTTAAATCATAGTATATAACTTACCACATGCATAAATACAACCTTCCATGACTTATTTATAGGTCTAGGGAACTCTCTTGTGCACACAGGCCACCGAGATGAGTACTAGCCTCATAAACTAAGCTCAAGTATATGCCAAGTGAAGAAACACCACAAGTAACACCATATAACATAAAAAAAATAATTAATGAACATACATAGGTGTTAGGAATGAATGCTAAATGTTGGAAGTCATTCTGTAGCAATTGTTGTTGCATTCATAACTATGATTGTCATTGATGTCAACACAGTGATCTTCTGGAGACTAGTAGAGAAGCAGACAGTGTTTTGATTAGCGCACATGGAATATTGTAGTTGGAGCTATGCAATATTAAGGTTATACTCTTTGATATGTTATATGTCTATGATTAAGAGTGCATATAGTAATTCATTTATTCATGGAAGTTATGATCATTTTGGTGGAAGCAGTATTCAGGTAGTGTTCCTAATTAGCGGTTTGTGAAAATTAGATGATATCTCCTAATCAGGATGGAATGAATGTTTTTCCTTGTTGTGATATGGAAGTAATGTGAGAATATTATGGTTGAATTTGAATGTATGCATGAAGTGAAGAAGAGAGCCTATGAAGTTGTGAAAGTGAAATTGTGAAGGAAGAAATGCAAAGTACAAAGATCTGGAATTGAGATCTGATGTAGCAGTGAGTGCGGTTTGGTATAATGAGGAGGTAAAATATTTCATATTATTCTAATGAATAATCTTAAGATCATTTGGACAGTGTGTTCAATGATCTTACCCTGAAGCTGTTTGGGTAGTGGGTCCTTCTATCTTCCATAACTCCTAATAGGGTTAGAATCTTTTAATAGGGATTCAAAATCTCCTAACAGGGATTCATATGTACTAAACATATTTCATAAGACTCCTAACAGAGTCCATCCTTTCACAAGGAATATTCATATTAATGCATCTTTTTTGGGCATCATTCCCACTAAGGTTTACTCTTTGATCAAGAGGTTCCCTAGTCAACATATCTTGTGTTATTGTGTCATTGTGTATGAATATCTTTCTATGGTTGGTAATTATATTACTTACATGGTTAAATGCTGTTGAAGTTGATAAAAGTTATAATTATCTAATAACTAATTCACCCCCCCCTCTCAGTTATCTTGGTGGACTTTACTTTCTAACAATTGGTATTAGAGCAGCAGGTCCTTGAAAGGAAATTTTAATAGCTTAAGGAGATCCATGGTGAATTTCAGGAAAGAAAGCCCTAAGTTTGATGGAGTAAATTTTGACAGCTGAAAAGAAAAGATGAAGACACATCTACTATTTTTAGGACTAGGTTATTGGTTGATTACAAAGAATGATAGGACTATCATTGAAGAAGACAGTCTTGAAACAAGTCCTAAAGATGAGGTAGATTTATTCATGTGTAACATACTTGCAAGAGAAGCACTTTTGACATCTCTTCCAGAGAATGAATACAGTCAAGTAAAATGTTTGAAGAAATCTTATGAAATTTGTAAAGCTTTACACTCTACTTTTGAAGGTGATGAACATGCAAAGAGAGCTAGATTACATAATTGGATATGTGCATTTGAAGATATTAGAATGATGGAGGATGAATCTGTTAGAAGCTATATTGGTAGAATGTCAGAAAGTGTTGCATGAATAAAATCTTGTGGAGGAACAAAGATAGAGAATGAAGTGATATGGAAAACTCTGAGGACATTGACTCTTATATTTATGTAGACAACATAGATGATTAAACAATTTATACCTTGTACTACAAACTTTACAAGAGAGACTCTTCTTGGAAGATTGGAAGTAGCAGAAATGAACCTGAGGGTATCAAGAGACTTACCTAGAATGGAGACAGCATTCAGTGCTCTTAGTATTCACCCTACTTTGTCAAGAAGTATGAGTGTAAGTGGAGATTATGCCAGCAATAGATCTAGAAATGAAGAAGACAAGAAGATTGAAGAAGGTATTGCCTTGCTTGTGAAAAGAGAACTAGACAGTAAGAAAATTTTTAAATGTTGGACTTCTCAAGAATATGGTCATTTTGCATCTAAGTGTCCTAAGAGAGTTAAAAAGTACAAAAGAAATTTTAAGCCTAGAAGATCTAAGGAATGTTATTATGCTAATGATGAGGATCTTGAAGCTAGTATAGAAAGAACTTTGAGTGAAAGTGATACTGAAAATAATGATGAAATAGGATTTGTAGCAATTAAAGAAGAGAATCCTAAATTTGATGTTAAGGAAGAGAAAGCCTTAGTTTTCCAAGTTGAAAAGAAAGCTGATTGGATTATAGACAGTGGTTGTTCACATCATATGACTGGAGATATGAAAAAGTTCATAAAGTTTAACAATTATGATGGAGGAGTTGTTAGAGTTGGTAATAATGCACCTTGTTTGATTAAAGGTATAGGATCTATTACTCTTGATGGAAAGACTAACACTGATGATGTTTACTTTATTTATGGATTGAAACATAATCTTTTGAGTGTTGGATAGTTAGTAGATAAGGGATATCAAGTTTGGTTTACTGAGAAAACTTGTGTGATAAAGGATAAAGATGGAAATCTTATTGGAACTAGATCTAGAACCAGAGGTAATGTATTTCAGTTGAATCCTACTGAGATGACATGTTTGATTACTAAAATTGATGACAGTTGGTTATGACATAGAAGATTTTGTCATATAAACTTTGATAACATTGTGAAAGTAAGTACTACACTTGCAGTAAGGGATTTGCTTGAAATTATGAAGCCTACTAACATGATTTGCAAAGAATGTGTGATGGCTAAGCAGAAGAGAAGTTCATTTCCTAGTAAGAAGTTCACATCGACAGAGAAGTTGGAGATTGTTCATATAGACTTGAGTGGTCCTACCAAGACTAGAGGATTCTATGGAGAAAGGTATTTTGTGATTCTTGCTGATGATTTTACAAGAATGATGTGGATTGCATTTCTGAAAGAAAAAATCTGAAGCATTTGATAAGTTTAAAATTATTAAGAATAAAGTTGAGAATGAATCTGGAATGAAGATTAAATGTTTGAGATCTGATAGAGGTGGAGAATTTACTTCTAGAGAGTTTAACACTTTTTGTGAAGTCAATGGTATTAAGAGATAGTTTTCAGCCCCTAGAACACCTGAACAAAATGGTATTGCAGAAAGAAGAAATAGGTCAGTAACTAAAGTAGCAAGAGCTATGTTATTTGAAAATGATTTGGCAAAGGTATTTTGGAGAGAAGTAGTGAATACAATAGTATATACAATGAAAAAAGTACAAATCAGAGCAGACACAGATAAGACACCTTATGAATTATGATTTGGACATGCACCCTCAGTTAAGTATTTTAGAATTTTTGGAAGCAAATGTTATATAAAGAGAGATGATGATACTGGAAAGTTTGATCCTAGAAGTGATGAAGGAATTTTTCTTGGATATTCTTTGAAAAGCAAAGCATATAGATGTTACAATAAGAGAACTAAGACTATTGTTGAGAGCACAAATGTTAAAGTTGATGAGAAGTTTAAAATTCAGGAAAGAATGCTTGATTATGAATCAAATGAAGAAACTCATCCTCAGCCGAACACTGAATCTACTGAATTATTCTATGAGACTGATAGTGAATTATTGAATGAGATTCCTGCAGAAGAAACTAGAGAGGAATCTAGAGAAGAATCTATAGTTGAAACAAGATCTATGACTATGACACCGAACAGGTATCTATCTAGACATCATCCTATTGAACAAGTAATTGGAAGTTTGGACAGAGGAGTTCTAACTTGGAATAAGGTACATTTATGTTTTATTTCTCAAATTGAACCTAAATCTACTAGTGAAGCATGTAAACATGAACATTGGATTAATGCTATGAGAGAAGAACTAGATCAAATTGAAAAGAAAAAGACATGGGAATTGGTTCCTAGACTTAAAGACAAGAATGTGATTGGAACTAAATGGGTATTCAGAAACAAGATGAATGAAAAAGGAGAAGTAGAAAGAAACAAAGCAAGATTGGTATGTAAGGGATACTCGCAGCAAGAAGGAATTGACTATGAAGAAACTTTTGCATCAGTAGCAAGACTTGAAGCAGTGAGAATGTTTTTGGCCTATGCAGCTTTTAAGAAATTCAAAGTGTATCAGATGGATGTGAAGTCTGCATTTCTGAATGGTGAATTGGAAGAAGAAGTCTACTTTGAGTAGCCTGAAGGTTTTCCTTTGACTCAAGAAGGAGATATGTTATGTAAACTGAAGAAAGCATTATATGGACTAAAGCAAGCACCTAGAACTTGGTATGCTAGACTAGATAAGTATTTGTTAAAATTTGGATTTACTAAAGGAACAACTGATAGAAACCTGTACACAAAAGAAATTGAAAATGGTTTTTTGGTTATAGTTATTTTTGTTGATGACATTATCTTTGGAGGAGATGATGAAGCTAGTGACAAATTTGCTGATGAAATGAAGACAAAATTTGAAATGAGTATGATTGGTGAGATGAAATACTTTTTGGGATTATAGATAACATAGAATAGTGATGGTATCTTTGTAAGTCAGACAAAGTACTTGAATGATTTTCTGAAAAGATTTGGAATGGAGAACTATAAACCAGTTGGAACACCTATGGTTACAAGACACAAACTATCTAGCAAAGATGAAACACCAGCAGTTGAGCAGAAGAAATATAGATCCATGATTGGAGGATTGCAGTACTTAACACACACTAGACTAGATATAGCACATTCAGTTGGAATGGTAGCAAGATTTCCAGCTAAACCTAGAGAATCACATTATGCAGTAGTAAAGAGGATACTAAGATATTTAAGAGGCACAATGGACTATGGATTGTGGTATGAAAAATATGATGATTTTACCCTATGTGCATATACAGATGCTGATTGGGGAGGTAGTGTTGATGACAAGAAAAGCACTAGTGGTGGAGCCTTTTTTCTTGGAGGAAGATTAGTTTCTTGGCTAAGCAAGAAGTAGAATTGTATTTCACAGAGCATAGCAGAAGCAGAATCTGTAGAAACAACAAACAATTATAACTAGATAATTTGGATGAAGAAAATGCTGAAGGATATTGGAATTAAGTTTGTTGAGCCTGTTGTCATACATTGTGACAACACCAGTACAATCAGTATGTCTAAGAATCTTGTATTACATTCTAAGACAAAGCATATAGAGATCGAGTATCATGTTGTAAGAGAGAAAGTTGCTGAAAAAGAAGTCAAATTGAAGTACATAAGCACAAAGGAATAAATAGTAGACATATTTACAAAGCCTTTGCCTAAGGATAGATTTGAGTATCTGAGAGGTATGCTTGGGGTTATGCCCCACACTACTTTTGAGTAATGATGTAGTTGATTGTATCCATCTAGTGGCATATGAGCTCTATCTTTCTTTTGGATTGGATGTTGGTACTTCCTTTATGGGGGAGTATGTGTATCTGAGCTGAGTCATGAGGACTCTTGTGAATGTATTTTCTAAATAGTGTCTTTTGACATTGAGTTGTTGTTGACATAGTGATGAAATTTATATCATTGATGTCAATGGGGGAGAAGTGTACATGAAAAACCATTTGCACCATCTGTTGGAGAGAATTGAATAGGAAAACAAAGGAAGATTTTATTGATGAAGAAGACTTGAAAATGTTTATTTAAGCAGCAGTGTTGCAGTATTAGATTTTTGGAACATTGGATGTTTTTCATCTATGTTGCCATCAATGCCAATGGGGGAGATTGTTAGGAATGAATCCTGAATGCTAGCAGTCATTTTGTAGTAGTTGTTGTTGCAGTCATGACTATGATTGTCATTAATGTCAACACAATGATCTTCTTGAGACTAATAGAGAAGCAAATAGTGTTTTGATTAGCGCACGTGGGATATTGTAGTTGGAGCTATGCAATGTTGAGGTTATACTCTTTGATATTTTATATGTCTATGATTAAGAGTGTAGATAGTAATTCATTTATTCATGGAAGTTATGAGCATTTTGGTGAAAGCAGTATTTAGGTAGTGTTCTTGAGTAGTGGTTTGTGGAAATTGGATGATATCTCCTAATCAGGATGGAATCTGGTTTTGCATAGTTAAAGGGAAGTTTGAGAGACATTGATAGTGATGTGGTTCACAGTGCAAAATTTGAGGTCACACGAGTGAAAAGTTATTATATTTGGATGCCGACAGTTTTGTATAATTTTGATGTAGCATGTGGAAACTTTTATTTTGTAATTGTGTGCCAGCTCATTTGTAATTATTTGAGTGTGGTATAAATGAAGGAATATTTTTCCTTTTTGTGATATGGAAGGAATGTGAGCATTGTATGGTTGAATGTGAATGTATGCATGAAGTGAAGAAGAGGGCCTATGAAGTTGTGAAAGAAAAATTGTGAAGGAAGACATGCAAAGTACATAGATCTGGAATTGAGATCTGATGTAGCAGTGAGTGTGGTTTGGCATAGTGAGGAGGTAACATATTTCATATTATTCTAATGAATAATCTTAAGGCCATTTGGACAGTGTGTTTAGTGATCTTACCCTGAAGCTGTTTGGGCAGTGGGTCCTTTTGTCTTCCAGAACTCCTAACAGGGTTAGAATCTTTTAACAAGGATTCAAAATATCCTAACAATGATTCATATGTACTGAATATATTTCATAAGACTCCTAACAGAGTCCATCCTTTCACAAGGAATATTCATATTAGTTCATCTTTTGTGGGCATCATTCCCACCAGGGTTTACTCTTTGATCAAGAGGTTCCCTAGTCAACATATCTTGCGTTATTTTGTCATTGTGTATGAATATCTTTCTATGGTTGGTAATTATATTTCTTACATGGTTAAATGCTATTGAAGTTGATAAAAGTTATAATTATCTGATAACTGATTCACCCCCAACCCCCCCTCTCAGTTATCTTGGTGGACTTTACTTTCTAACAATAGGTGATACAAATCTCCACATGCATTAACACCACATTATGATAAGCTTTTAAAGAAATAAAATAAACATTAAGAGAGGTACAAAGATGCAGACATAGACTAGGATCAAGGTTGGAAGATACAGACCAAACCCCAAGCCAAAAAGGTACCCAACATTGAAATCCATGACTCCAAAGTCTACAAAATAGGTCCAAATAGAACATAAAAGTAATATAAATTATAAATTAATAAATATTGATGGGGAAATGACTAATTCTAAAAACATATATATGACTGTCATAAAAATGTAGTCTCGGTGTGATGAGCATAACTTTTTTTTGAACTGTTGGATTTTCCTAATGTCATGCCCCTGACAGTCTCAAGCTTTACTTTTCAATGTTATGTTATGGTTGGATTTCTGGTTTGATTAGCATCATTTTATCTGGAACAATATTTCTGTTAGACTTCTATGAGTTTGAACTTTGACTTCGTTCATTTGAACCTTGTTGTTTGGAATTAATATGTTTATCTCTGTAATAGGTATTTTGGTTCTACCAGACACTCAGAGAATTATGTCTATTTCTCTAGCTTAATGAGATTTTCTGATGTCAGAATTGGTATAGACTGACTTTTGAATTAATGGTTCTGGATAGTTTCAGTAGAGATTCGAGTATTGGTATGATTGTGAAAATAAGTACAACTAAAATGGTTGGTAAATTGTCTTATAATTGGTTCATTGTTTTAGAATTCTAAATAATATGTTAAACATAATTAGAATTGGTATTATTATTATGGATAAATGCATCTTGATGTTGCAGACAGTATATAGAGAATTATTGTTATTTAATTTTAATCAAATTTTGAGTTCAAAATAAATAAATATGTAAATATGTATATTTATACATATATCTATGAGTGATTGTTTTAGAAATTATGTGGTATTTCTTTTGCTAAAACTAAAGAATTATCTAAGTTAGCATACCCTATTTTGTATGTTAGTAGGAGGTTAATTTGGTGAGTGTTAGTAGTTTGGCATTGATAATGTGCTATTATCATAGATTCTTAAGTTAGTTTTTCTTAACCTAAGATCGACTAATGATATCTAACATAGATGTATATTATCTATCCCTAAGTCTTCCTATTTATGTTCTAGCTCGAAGACATGACTTATCATGGTAGGGTTTAATTGCACCTTCATCGCATAGTGGTGTTAGTGCAGTTTAAGCTATTTTCAGGTTATGGGATTGTACTTTGATGGACATATGGTAGGGAATGTATTGTGTTTGCTGAAAGAGATAAGCTCATATTGAATGAACTCATCAATGTAATGTATGTTGTGTTTGATATCTGTCATTAGCTCTGGTGAAGAAGTTGTAGTTGAATTATGACTCCATTTTTCACCATGTTATTCTGTGACAGTTTGGGTAAACAGTTAGTAATGGATCCATCTCTCTATTATATTTTATATGATAAGTTGCTTGGAATGGAAAGGGGTTTTCATGGCAAGTTTTACCCTTCTGTTCGTGGTCATTTGGGAAGTTTTGTGTTTCATACTGTCATCTCTGTATTTGCGTTGTGGGCTTTTTTTTTGCATGACACTTTGGCAGACAGTGGAAAGAGATCTTCGTGGTTGGGTTTAGGGTTCGACTGTGAAGCTCACCAGGCAGGGGCTAGCTTTGGCATACTTTGGTCTTTGGTTACCTCCCTACACAAATACCAGGTAGGGGCATTCTCTCACCTTATCCTTTGTTTCCATTTTATTTTTTGCAAATGAAATATTAGATTATTTAATTACCGCTGTTAGGTAGTTGATGAATGGAAGGTATTGTGATTGTATTCTCTATGAGCTCGGTCATGAACCGGTTTCTTCTTGGATGGATTAAGAAGTTATTTAGTTAATAGATGTTATGATTAGTGGAGGAATTTGAAATAAATGTTCTTAATATGTTGTTTTCAAGCATATTGTGTTGATGGGTTTTTTCTTTGTTCTGGGTATGAAGTTGATAGTGTTTTCTTTAAGCTTGTGTCAAACTATGGGGAATATAGTTGTTGTAGTTGATATATGGTTATTCCATAGTGTGTTTTGTGTCGATGTTTACTTTTTTTCTTTAGTCAGTATTAAGGGAGTTAATCGAGAATGAGTATCAGCTTATAAATGCAGTTTGAAACCCAGAATGAGTTTTGTTTATAAGCTTCTTTAACGGTATTCTCATACTATTTCCTGTTGTTAGGAACACTGTAGCAACAAAATGTTTACAATATGTAAGAGTCTTTGGTCATAAGGTGAAATCAGGTATTCTTACCACTGTTATAATCTGAATCTAGTATCGATGTTTGTTGTGTCTAATAGGTGTTGTCACTGTTTGGTTCAGTCAATAGTGAAAATGTAGATATTCTGGTTATACCAAAACTTGACTGTGAGCTAGATGATTCTTTAGAAATAATTACCAGTATGAATTATAGTTTTGTATCAACATTAGGAAATGCTAGGAGTGTATAGGAAAGTCAATTATTATCTTTCTCAGTTAGTAAGGAAGACCACTTTGGTATTTTTGTTTAAAATGTAGATGACGGTTCTTATTATTCTGTCATTCTTTTATGTAATCAGCAGATTCAGTAGTATTATAAGGTAGATGTGTTTTTGATAGGACTTAGATGACTAGTATGGTTTTTCCAATGTGTAATTATGGACTTAAACTTTTATGAATGATGAGTTATGTTATATAATTATATATATTTATATATATACCTACTGGGATATGTATATGTATACACAAGTCGTGGTGTATACATGTACATACGCCAACATGTATATAAAAGATGCTATGTTTATCATTCTAAACTATTAATTAAAAGTTTATATATATATATATATATATATATATATATATATATATATATATATATATATATATATATATATATATATATATATATATATATATATATATATATATATATATATATATATATATATATACACCTGCTGGGATATGTATATGTATACACAAGCCATGGTGTATACATGTACATACGCCAACATGTAGATAAAAGTATGAACTTGTAATTAACAGAGCAGGATGTATATCAAATTATTTTATAATAAATTGGTTTATGGCAAGCTTGTATGTTTTTCAAAAGCGATGGGTGTTGTGTTGATTTAGTTGATAGATGATTATTTTAGTTCTTTTTCTATTCAATGGAATCATGATTCCTGATGGAATATGGATGAAGTGACTGAGAGGGGGGGTGAATCAGTCAACCATAAAACACTTCACAATTATTTCTTTCCAGATCCCTTAGGATATCTTAATGAATATTATCTCTTAAACACTCGGTAAATAGATTGCAGTAACTTTGTAGATGCAGAAAGTATTAGTAAAATTATCTTTAGATATTCATCGCCACTTGTATATGATTAAGATAACTATTAAGAACACAAGAGACACAGAATTTAACGTGGAAACCCAATATGGGAAAAACCACCAATGTATCTAGATACTGATTTTCACTTTTCTGAAGTGATGCCCGGTAAGAAGCCAACCCGGTAAAAGGTTACAAAACACACTGTTAGGTGTGACCTTGTTAGAGGATTTAATCACCCTACTAGGAGTGGCCTGGTAAGAGGTCTTGAAAACAATTCAATAGAATTGTCACCTTGTTAGAGGATTTACAATATGGTTGTTAAACCAACTCGGTTAAGAGATTTAGAATTCACTGTTACAATGATAAGAAGGTAACAATGAAAATGACCTGTATAATAATGCAACTGCCTTGCTAATTACATATCTCTATTCTGCATAAGTGTGATCCTTCTTGATCGAATATATCTCTGTTGCTCCTCAAGGATAACTGGTTATCCTTCACAATTTTGCACACACCTTTCCTGTCTTTCTTCTATATATCTTCTGCTATATTCCTTGTCTTTATTTTTCACATTTGACCTTTTATTTATATGATTTTAGATTTGTCAAATCGGCATTACTTAATATAACAGTCGGCTGAAATAAGAAAACTTTATTTGCAAAGATCCTTCCAGGGCCGACAGTGCTCGGTGACCATAACTTTCTACAATCTTTCGGAGATCGAGGGAACTCGGTAAACACTGATAATCCTTTTTCTTCTATAACCGACTGAACTCGGTAGATGCTAACTTTTCTTTTGATGACCGACTAAACTCGGTAAACATTGAATTTTCTTTGATAAACGAGTGAACTCGGTAAGCACTAAATTTTACTGCCAGGTAGACCAACTGAGCTCGGTAGGTACTGAATGTTGCAGACTATGACATTGTTTGACATCAAAGACAATACATAATTTGAGTAGCAATTTTCTTTAGATAATTGTTTCCAACAATCTCCCTCTTTGGCATTGATGGCAACACAATATGTCATAGCATAAGAAATTTTGAAAGAATTAGCTCGGTTCAGATTCAAATCTCCATCTGTCAGCAAACTTCCTTTTTCTTAAAAAACTCTTCCTTCTGACTATTGAAAATTTCTTGAAGTAATAGCAAAGACATAGCAAACACTCCCTCTTTGACAACACATGCCAAAGACAATTCACATATTACCAGTGTAAACTAATGTACCTCAAGTACTGATTCATATGCAATGATTCCTTGAATATGCTACATCAACATGTTGATTTTCAATCATGTTCTGGTTGATGCATCACTAAAACTGTATTTAGTGAGCCTCAGATAGGGGAATGACCCCTAACTTACCTCTTAGATACACAAATGCATCCTTAGGTAATGGTTTGGTGAAAATGTCTGCAATCTGCTCTTTTGTATGAATATATTCTAATTTGATTTCCTTGTCTTGTACCAATTCTCTGACAAAGTTATATTTAATAGCAATGTGCTTGGTTTTGGAATGCATTACTGGGTTCTTTGAGATGTTTATTGCACTAGTATTGTCACAAAATATAACAACTGGTTCTTTGATTTCAACCTTCATACCTTGTAATAACTGTTTAAACCAAACAATATTTGAACAATTTACTGCAGCAGCAACATATTCTACTTCAGCTATGGATTGAGATGTGCAATTTTGCTTTTTACTGGTCCAGGATACCAGTCTTTTTCCAAGAAAAAATGCTCCACCACTTGTACTTTTTTTGTCATCAATGTTCCCTACCCAATCAGCATTAGTAAACACTTTTAAGTCTAGATTGCCTCCAAATTTATACCACAAACCATATTATTCAGTTCCTCTTAAGTATCTTTTGATTGCCATCATATGATTTTCCTTAGGTTTTGCTGAGAATCTAGCTACTATACCGACTGCTAAGGCAATATCAGGTCTTGTATGTACTACATACTGCAATTTTCCAATCATAGATCGGTATAAGGTCTGATCTACTTCTTTTGAATCATCATTTTTGGTAAGTTTCAGTCTAGTACACATGGGTGTACCAACTGGTTTTGAATCTTCCATACCAAATTTCTTAAGTATTTCCTTAATGTATTTAGATTGAGTAATGTATATACCATCCTTGCTTTGCCGAATTTGAAGACCAACAAAGACTTTTATTAAACCAAACATAGACATTTCAAATTCTTTGTTCATCTGCTCTGAAAATTCTTTGCACTAATCATCATTCCCTATAAATATAGTATCATCTACAAATATTTCTGCCAATACAATTTGGTCATCCGGTCCTTCTTTAATATACAGATTGCTATTATCATTGGCTCTTTTGAAATTAATCTGAATCAAATAGTTATGGAGTCTTTCATACCATGCTCTGGGAGCTTGTTTCAAACCATACAATGCTTTGTGTAACCTGCAGACCATGTCCTTTTTATCTGGATCAACAAAACCTTCAGGTTGTTCAATGTAGACTTCTTCATCAAGAATTCCATTAAGAAATACAGATTTTATATCCATTTGATATACTTTAAATCCTTTATGTGTTGCATAAGCAAGTAGAGTTCTTACACCTTCTAATCTTGCAACAGGAGCAAAAATTTCACCATAATCTATACCTTCTTCTTGAGAATAACCTTTACATACCAATCTAGCTTTGTTTCTAGATACTTGACCGTCTTCATTCAGCTTATTCCTGAATACCCATTTTGTTCCAATTACATTCTTATCTTTAGGTCTAGGTACAAGAGTCCATGTTTTGTTCTTTTGTATTTTTTCTAATTCTTCATTCATTGCTTCAATCCAACTTTCATTTTTCAATGCATCTTTGATATTTCTAGGTTCAAAATCAGTAAGCAGACATGTACCTTTTAGCTTGCTTCTTGTCATAGTACCATCTAATTTGTTTCCAATAATTTGATCAGGTGTATGATGTCTTCTGACATATTTGGCTAGTATAGGTTCCTTTCTTTTTGAATGAGTCATGTTGTTGTCTTCTAGGATCTCTTCTTCAGGTTGCTCGGGCTCGGTAGATATTTGCTCGGTAACTTCAGGCTGAGACTTGGTTTGAATTTCTTCCTGTGACTTGGTTTGAACTTCTTCCTGTGACTCAGTTTGAACTTCTTTTATTTTCTTGTTCTTCCTTAGTGAAACCTTGGCCTCAAATGCTGACTCAATATTTTTGGAACTTGGAACATAGTTGTCATAGTTGTCTAATTCAAAGGCTGTCAATCTTCCAACTAAAGCATCTAAAGTTATATTGTGGTTTGTTTCACATCTTCTTTCTTGAATAGCTGATACTCTTATTGCATAGATAGGGAGTAATGTTCTGAGTACCTTACTTATAACAGTTTCATCTGAGATTGTTCCTCCAGAAGCTCTAATTGCACTAACACTTGCTTTGATCCTTTTAACATATTTTGCAATGTTTTCATCTTGTTTCATATTCATCTTGTCAAACTGTCCTCTTAGGCTTTCTGCTTTGGCTCTTTTCAAATTTGCATCACCACCATATATTTTCTTCAAATTGATCCACATTTCATATGCAGTAGTGCATTCTTTAATTTCATCAAATTCTTCATAGCTGAGAGCTGATGCAATGTCTATCATCATGGTGTTATGACACTTTTTCTCTACAATGTCTTCAACAGTTAATGTGCTAGTAGGAACTGTGTATTCTTCATCAATGTATTTGCATCCTAAATCACCAATGGAAGCCAGATGAAGTCACATGAGACCTTTCCATGCTGAAAAGTTATCTCTGTTGAGCTTTGGAATTTCTCTCTTGTAAGACATCCTGATCTTTAGCTTAGGTCCTTGAAACCCTTCCTGCAAGCACCAAAAGCTTTGATACCAATTGATGGAATATGGATGAAGTGACTGAGAGGGGGAGTGAATCAGTCAACCATAAAACACTTCACAATTATTTCTTTCCAGATCCCTTAGGATATCTTAATGAATATTATCTGTTAAACACTCGGTAAATAGATTGCAGTAACTTTTTAGATGCAAAAAGTATTAGTAAAATTATCTTTAGATATTCATCAGCACTTGTATATGATTAAGATAACTATTAAGAACACAAGAGACATAGAATTTAACATGGAAACCCAATATGGGAAAAACCACCAATGTATCTAGATACTGATTTTCACTTTTATGAAGTGATGCCCGGTTAGAAGCCAACCTGGTGAAAGGTTACAAAACACATTGTTAGGTGTGACCTTGTTAGAGGATTTAATCACCCTGCTAGGAGTGGCCTAGTAAGAGGTCTTGAAAACAATTCAATGGAATTGTCACCTTGTTAGAGGATTTACAATATGGTTGTTAAACCAACTCGGTTAAGAGATTTAGAATTCACTGTTACAATGATAAGAAGGTAACAATGAAAATGACCTATATAATAATGCAACTACCTTGCTGATTATAGATCTATGTTCTGCATAAGTGTGATCCTTCCTGATCAAATATATCTCTACTGCTCCTTAACGATATCTGGTTATCCTTCATAATTTCGCACACACCTTTCCTGTCTTTCTTCTATATATCTTCTTCTATATTCCTTGTCTTTATTTTTCACATTTGACCTTTTATTTATATGATTTTAGATTTGTCAAATTGGCATTACTTAGTATAACAATCGGCTGAAATAAGCAAACTTTATTTGCAAAGATCCTTCCAGGGCCGACAGTGCTCGGTGACCATAACTTTCTACAATCTTTCAGAGACCAAGGGAACTCGGTAAACACTGATAATCCTTTTTCTTCGATAACTGATTGAACTCGGTAGATGCTAACTTTTCTTTTGACGACTGACTGAACTCGATAAACACTGAATTTTCTTTGATAACCGAGTGAACTCGGTAAGCACTAAATTTTACTCCCAGGTAGACCGACTGAGCTCGGTAGGTACTGAATGTTGCGGACTATGACATTGTTTGACATCAAAGACAATACATAATTTGAGTAGCAATTTTCTTCAGAAAATTTTTTCCAACAGATTCCAATATGGACATTTTATTGTATAGTTTCAGATATAATGTTAAGTTAATGTGGAGATTATTATTCGATTGGATTTGTGATGGATAAATTATTGTGATCTTTTGCTTCTTTTGGGAAACATCATGTTTAAGAATGTATGTTAAGGAAAATGGAAATATGGATCTAAATGGATTTCTGATTGCTGTTTCAATTTTATAAATGGATGCAATAGAAATGGAGTGTTAGTGAAATGGTGTAATGTAGTTCATTTCATTTCAATCATTAATTGCTAAATCAAGTGTTTTGAGATAATGCAAGTATGATCCTTAGATTGGGGGCTGACACTAGTCTAGTACCTTGTGGTGATAGAATTTTTGTCAGTTGTGACTGACACTAGTCTATATCCTTATGGGAAAGAATTTTTGTCAGTTGTTTAATTATGTGATAATTATAAATTCAAGGGATATGGGTTTCAATTAACAAGATAAAACATTATGGTTTCATCAGACATAATGGATTACTACGAGGTTTCCTTACGGATACATAGCGTAGGTCCTTATGTGGACACCCATGAACTATTGGATCATTACTTTGTCATTTTCTTTGCAAGTTTATTTCTGTTAGAAAGAGATACAATGCTTGATGATTTTGGTGTTAAAAGAATGGAATTATGTTATTAGATTTCAATAACATCTAAAATTAATCTGCACAATTGTTATATTATACTGACTTTTATGGTTGCAAAATTTTGGAGATGATTCGTTATCTTAATCAATGTGACTAAGCCCTATTTGAAAATTGCTCTTGTGTTTATTTTTGATTTTTAGGTTTTAGATGGATAAATCAATGAGTAAGGGATAGTGGATAGCAGTTGTTAAGATTTATGGGAAGTAGATCATTTCTTGTTTATTAGTTATCAGGACTATTCGTAGAATGTAAAGGATTGGTTAAGAAGGAAATTTTGTTTTTGAAACTAAGTCTTTGAATAAAGAGTATTCTTATTACTCTGATGTAATTCAGTTGAAAACTATAAAGCTCTTAGAAGCAATTACTATGATTATATGTTTCAGTTTGTAATTTTAAAAAAAAAATTATTACTATGGTTCTATGTGGTTTTGTTTATAGTTGATTCTTCTTTGGTTTCATCTTTTAGTTTTAAGTTTGGATGGGTGTTACATTTGGTATTAGAGCCGAATTTAAACACTTAGGGCTTGAGGGTTTAAAAAGAAAAGGGGTTTTATCATTATGCTTCTGTTAGTGATTTTTATTGATCTTTTCTATAGGATTTCAAGCATGCCTCCTGTTACACGAGGAGCACAAAGACATGGTGACCCAGTTGATGCCGATTTAGGGAGAGGTAGGGGTGGACGACATGGTCATGGTCATGGCCGAGGAAGAGGATGAGGTCACCAAGGAATACTTGGTGATGAACAAGTTGATCCTTTAATAGGAATGGATCAGGAAGATCAAGAGGTACCTTAGGTTGAAGTTCTCCAACGGATCCTTGAGAGGTTGGATAACATTGAAGCAAGGAACAATGTTCTAGTTGGTGTAGCAAATGCTCATGTTATACAAGTCCCTGTAGTAGAAGATCCTGTTATCAGGACTCAGTTAAAAGACATTTCTAAGCTCAAAGGACCATATTTCAATGGAACAGAGGGTGGTGCTGAAGCTGAAGCATGGCTCTTGAACATTGAAAGGTGTTTTATTCTCCATGATTATCATGGTAATGTGAAGGTTCGTTGGACTGTAATGCAGCTAAGATCCTTTGCTTCCATATGGTGGAATATGGAACTAGAGCAACTTGGAATTCTTATCTCTCAGGTTACATGGGAGCTTTTCATAGAAAGATTCCACGAGAGATTCATGTCAGATTATTGGCAGCAAACTAGATCTGAAGAATTCTTCAGTATTTCTCAAGGCAACTCAACGGTGGAAATGTATGAGAGGAGGTTTTTCCAACTGAATAAATATTCTGGTTGGTTAGAGAATGATAAGCCTTTGGTACAACACTTCATTAGGGGTTTGAACCCTAAAATTGGAGAAGAAGTGAGAACTTTCAAACCTAAGATAGTGAAAGAAGCTGCTGATCAAGCCAAGCTCACAGAATTGAAGTTAGGATTTTTAGCCAAAGAATCAGTGAATCCACCAGCTCAAAGCAATGGGAAGAATCAAAAACCTTATCAAGATAATTTCAAGGCAGTTTCTAGTGGTTCAAGTGGTAAATTTCAGAAGAGGAAGTTTGAAAATTTTTCCAAATCAAACAAGAGTTTCAAGGTTCCTAAGCAACCTAAGTCCTTTAAACCAACTCAAAGTGTACAATAGAGTTAAGCATCACCTCTAGCGAACTCATCACAGGATAAAAGTACCAAGAGAGGAGTAGAGTGTTGGCAATGTGGGCAATTGGGGCATTTGCAATGGAATTGTCCCCTTCGAGGCAATAGTCAGGTCAGGTCTAAAGCCACAGGTTCTGAGGCTACTGTTGGTGATTCTAGAAGGAATCATTGCATCTTTGCTACTGTGGATCAGAAACAAGCAGATCATTAGAACATTGTGATTGAAGCTAGAGGTAATTACCAAGGTAAGAAGATCTCTATTTTATTTGACTCTAGTGCCACTGACTCTTTTATTTCTTCCAATTTGGTTAAGCAATGTGGAATTCCTGTGACTAAAGTTGAATTGGCATGGCAAGTTGAGTTAGCATTAGGGACTAAGGTTGAATCGGGGTTTATAGCTGAAAATTGTAAGATCCAATTTAAGGCTTTTACTACTACAGTTAGCCTTAGGGTTATTCCTTTAGGTTCTTATGACATTATTCTGGGTATGGATTGGTTAGATCAACACCAAGCTGTCATTGATTGTAGAGAGAAGACCGTTAGATGTATCGATGATAATAGAACCATCAAGTTTATTACAGGTGTTAAGAGGCCTATGTCAGTCAGAACTATTTCTGCTAAGCAACTTCAGAGATGTTTACAAAAGGGATGCAAATTGTTTGCTATTTCTATCAATGATTTTGAAGAACCAGTTGCTTGGAACACTAGCTTAGATCATCCAATTTTGAAGGAATTCTCAGATGTATTTATTACAGAGATTCTGGGAATCCCACCTAAAAGAGAAATTGATTTTAGGATTGATCTTTTTCCAGGAACCGAACTGATTTCCAAGACTCCTTACCGCATGACTGCTCAAGAATTAGTGGAACTCAAGGTTCAACTTGAGGAACTTCTTGAGAAGGGGCTTATTAGACCTAGTGTTTCACCTTGGGGAGCACCTGTTATCTTTGTCAAGAAGAAGGATGGATCTTTGAGGCTATGTATCAACTATAGACAACTGAACAAAGCTACCATCAAAATTAGATATCCTTTTCCTCGTATCGATGATTTGTTTGATCAAGTGAAGGGTGCCAAGGTGTTTTCCAAGATTGATCTCAAATTTGGATACCATCAGTTAAGGATTCAAGAAGCTGACATTCATAAAATAGCTTTTCGCACAAGGTATGGGCATTATGAATTCATAGTAGTGCCATTTGGGTTGACTAATGCACCATCAGTATTCATGAGTTTGATGCAGGGAGTATTCAAGACTTTCTTAGATAAGTTTGTGGTAGTGTTCCTTGATGACATTTTGGTATATTCTAACTCCTTGGAGGAGCATGAGCAACATTTGAGGCAATTCTTTGAATGTCTCCGCAGGAACAAGCTATATGCCAATCCTAAAAAATGTGAATTTTTCAAAACTGAAATAAGTTATTTGGGTCACATCATTACAGGAGATGGAATAGCTGTTGATTCTGCTAAGATCAGGGCAATTGTAGAGTGGCCAACTCCTACCAATGTGTCTGAAGTACGAAGTTTTATGGGTCTGGCTAGCTACTACAGAAGATTTGTGGCTAATTTTTCAAAGATAGCCCATTCCATTACTTCTCTCCAGAGAAAGGGTAAGAAATTCATCTGGTCAGATAAATGTGAAGAAGCATTCCAACATCTTAAGGAATGTTTGACTAGTGCACCAATTTTAGTGGTACCTGATCCTTCTAAGGAATTTTTTGTGTGCACCGATGCCTCATTGGATGGTTTAGGGGCTGTCTTGATGCAAGACGGCAGGGTCATTGCTTATGAATCCAGGAAACTAAAGGATCATGAAATTAATTATCCTACTCATGATTTGGAACTCACAGTAGTGATTCATGCTTTGACCAAATGGTGACACTTTCTTCTTGGTCAACATTTTGAGCTACATACCGATCATAGAAGTCTACAATATTTGTTCACGCAGCCCAATCTTAATGCATGTCAGCGCAGATGGATGGAGTTTTTGTGTGAGTATGACTTTGAAATGAAGTATATTCAGGGTAAAGAAAATAAAGTAGCAGATGCTCTTAGCAAAAGGCATCATGAACTCTCTTCTTTGACCCTCACAATTGACTTGAAATAGAGAATACTTCTAAATTTGGCTACTAATCCTTGGTACTTAGATGTCAAAGTAGTGATTGATAGTGGCAGTGTATTAGAAGGCAGATTTGAGGGCTACTCTATCAGCACTGAAGGACTAATGACTTACCGAGGTAGCATATATGTGCCAGAAGTTGGGAATCTTTAGAACCTATTTATGACTAAAGTACATAAGGCACCTTATTCAGCACATCCTGGTGTGAAGAAGATGCATGTTGATCTTAAGAAACATCACTACTGGCCAAGTATGAAGAGGGATATTGCTGATTTTGTGGCTAGATGCTTGGAGTGTCAGAGAGTAAAAGCTGAACATCAACATCCAGCTGGTTTACTTCAATCTCACAGCGTGCCTAAATGGAAATGGGATACCATATCCATAGATTTCATAGTGGGGTTACCATTTTCAGCTAGGTGACATGATGCCATTATGGTTGTTGTTGACCGGTTAACCAAAGTTGCCCACTTTATTCCCATAAGATCCACTTATAATGTTGCATTTGTGGCACGGATTTATATGGAATAGGTTGTTAAGCTACATGAGATTCCTAAGAAGATCATATCTGATAGGGATTCAATTTTTACTTCATCTCTGTGGAGATCTTTGCAGCGTGAATTAGGTACTTAGCTGAACTTTAGTTCAGCATATCATCCCGAAACTGACGGATAGACTGAGCGTGTCAATCAGATTTTGGAAGATATGCTTAGAATGTATGTGATGGATAGGAAAAATAGATGGGAAGAGTACTTACATCTGGTTGAATTTTCTTACAACAATGGTTACCATAGTTCTATAGGTATGGCTCCTTTCCAGGCTTTGTATGGAAGACCGTGTAGAACACCTTTAAGCTGGGACAATCTTGAGGACATAATTCTTTTAGGTCTCAAGATGCTTCAAGATTTAGAATAGTAGGTTAAGCACATCAGAGAACACCTATCTACAGCTCAAGATAGGCAGAAAAAGTATGCAGTCCTACATAGGATTGAACGTCAATTTGAAGTTGGGAATAAGGTATTTCTTTGGGTTAGGCCCTGAAAAAGTCCTATTAAGTATGGTAAAGGGTCAAAATTGTCTCCAAGAATTGTGGGACCATTTGAGATCCTAGAATGAGTGGGTCCAGTTGCCTACAGACTTGCTTTGCCTCCCAGCCTTTCACGAATTCATGATGTATTTCATATTTCCATCTTAAGGAAATATATAACTGACATAGCACACGTGCTAAATTGGAAAAATTTACAGGTGGAAGATGGTCAACTAATGCTGGAACTAGTACAGATCATCCAGCAAAGAAAGCTAAATCTTAGAGGATGCAAGGTGGAGCAGGTAAAGGTGTTATGGGATCTTGATGATGTAGCTTCTGCAACTTGGGAAGATATAGGGGCTATGAGAGCTGCACATCCTCATTTTTTTACAGGCTTCCAGGAGTAAGCCTAGTCTAGTGGGGAAGGGTGTCATGCCCCTGACAGTCTCAGGCTTTACTTTTCAATGTTATGTTATGGTTGGATTTCTGGTTTGATTAGCATTGTTTTATCTGGAACAATATTTCTGTTAGACTTCTATGAGTTTGAACTCTGACTTCGTTCATTTGAACCTTGTTGTTTGGAATTGATATGTTTATCTCTATAATAGGTATTTTGGTTCTGCCAGACACTCAGAGAATTATGTCTATTTCTCTAGCTTAATGAGATTTTCTGATGTCAGAATTGGTATAGACTGACTTTTGAATTAATGGTTCTGGATAGTTTCAATAGAGATTCGAGTCTTGGTATGATTGTGAAAATAAGTACAACTAAAATGGTTGGTAAATTGTCTTATAATTGGTTCATTGTTTTGGAATTCTAAATAATATGTTAAACATAATTAGAATTGGTATTATTACTATGGATAAATGCATCTTGATGTTGCAGACAGTATATAGAGAATTATTGTTATTTAATTTTAATCAAATTTTGAGTTCAAAATAAATAAATATGTATATATGTATATTTATACATATATCTATGAGCGATTGTTTTAGAAATTATGTGGTATTTCTTTTGCTAAAACTAAAGAATTATCTAAGTTAGCATACCCTATTTTGTATGTTAGTAGGAGGTTAATTTGGTGAGTGTTAGTAGTTTGACATTGATAATGTGCTGTTATCATAGATGCTTAAGTTAGTTTTTCTTAACCTAAGATCAACTAATGATATCTAACATAGATGTATATTATCTATCCCTAAGTCTTCCTATTTATGTTCTAGCTCAAAGACATGACTTATCCCGACAGGGTTTAATTGCACTTTCATCGCATAGTGGTGGTAGTGGGGTTTAAGCTATTTTTGGGTTATGGGATTGTACTTTGATGGACCTATGGTAGGGAATGTATTGTGTTTGCTGAAAGGGATAAGCTCGTATTGAATGAACTCATCGATGTAATTCATTTTGTGTTTGATGTCCCCCATTAGCTCTGGTGAAGAAGTTGCAGTTGAATTATGACTCCATTTTTCACCATGTTATTCTGCGACAGTTTGGGTAAACAATTAGTAATGGATCCGTCTCTCTGTTATATTTTATATGATAAGTTCCTTGGAATGGAAACAGGTTTTCATGGAAATTTTTACCCTTCTGTTCATGGTCATTTGGGAAGTTTTTTGTTTCATACTATCATCTCTATATTTGTGTTGTGGGCTTTTCTTTTGCATGACACTTTGGCAGACAGTGGAAAGAGATCTTCATGGTTGGGTTTAGGGTTCAACTATGAAGCTCACCAAGTAGGGGCTAGCTTTGGCATACTTCGGTCTTTGGTTACCTCCCCACACAAATACCAGGCAGGGGCATTCTCTCACCTTATCCTCTGTTTCCATTTTATTTTCTGCAAATGAAATATTAGATTATTTAATTACCGATGTTAGGTAGTTGATGAATGGAAGGTATTGTGATTGTATTCTCTGTGAGCTCGGTCATGAACCGGTTTCTTCTTGGATGGATTAAGAAGTTATTTAGTTAATAGATGTTATGATTAGTGGAGGAATTTGAAATACATGTTCTTAATATGTTTTTTTCGAGCATATTGTGTTGATGGGTTTTTTCTTTGATCTGGGTATGAAGTTGACAGTGTTTTCTTTAAGCTTGTGCCGAACTATGGGGAATATAGTTGTTGTAGTTGATATATGGTTATTCCATAATGTGTTTTGTGTCGATGTTTACTTTTTTTCTTTGGTCAGTATTAAGGGGGTTAATCGGGAATGAGTATCAGCTTATAAATGGAGTTTGAAATCCAGAATGAGTTTTGTTTATAAGCTTCTTTAACAGTATTCTCATACTATTTCCTATTGTTAGGAACACTGTAGCAACAAAATTTTTACAATATGTAAGAGTCTTTGGTGATAAGGTGAAATCGGTTATTCTTACCACTGTTATAATCTGAATTTGGTATCGATGTTTGTTGTGTCTAATAGGTGTTGTCACTGTTTGGTTCAGTCAATAGTGAAAATGTAGATATTCTGGTTATACCAAAACTTGACTGTGAGCTAGATGATTCTTTAGAAATAATTACCAGTATGAATTATAGTTTTGTATCGACATTAGGAAATTCCAGGAGTGTATAGGAAAGTCAATTATTATCTTTCTCAATTAGTAAGGAAGACCACTTTGGTATTTTTGTTTAAAATGTAGATGACGGTGCTTATTATTTTGTCATTCTTTTATGTAATTGGCAGATTCAGTACTATTATAAGGTAGATATGTTTTTGATAGGACTGAGATGACTAGTATGGTTTTTCCAATGTGTAATTATGGACTTGAACTTTTGCGAATGATGAGTTACGTTATATAATTATATATATTTATATATATACCTGCTGGGATATGTATATGTATACACAAGCCGTGGTGTATACATGTACATATGCCAACATGTATATAAAAGATGCTATGTTTATCATTCTGAACTATTAATTACAAGTTTATATATATATATATATATATATATATATATATATATATATATATATATATATATATATATATATATATATACCTGCTGGGATATGTATATGTAGACACAAGCCGTGGTGTATACATGTACATACGCCAACATGTAGATAAAAGTATGAACTTGTAATTAACAGATCAAGATGTATAGCAAATTATTTTATAATAAATTGGTTTATGGCAATCTTGTATGTTTGTCAAAAGTGATGGGTGTTGTGTTGATTTAGTTGATATATGATTATTTTAGTTCTTTTTCTATTCAATGGAATCGTGATTCCAATATGGACATTTTATTGTATAGTTTTAGATATAATGTTAAGTTAATGTGGAGATTATTATTCGATTGGATTTGTGATGGATAAAGTATTGTGATCTTTTACTTCTTTTGGGAAACATCATGTTTAAGAATGTATGTTAAGGAAAATGGAAATATGGATCTAAATGGATTTCTGATTGCGGTTTCAATTTTATAAATTGATGCAATAGAAATGGAGTGTTAGTGAAATGGTGTAATGTAGTTCATTTCATTTCAATCATTAATTGCTAAATCAAGTGTTTTGAGATAATGCAAGTATGATCCTTAGATTGGGGGCTGACACTAGTCTAGTACCTTGTGGTGATAGAATGTCTGTCAGTTGTGACTGACACTAGTCTATATCCTTATGGGAAAGAATTTTTGTCAGTTGATTAATTAAGTGATAATTATAAATTCAAGGGATATGGGTTTCAATTAACAAGATAAAACATTATGGTTTCATCAGACATAATGGATTACTACAAGGTTTCCTTATGGATACATAGCGTAGGTCCTTATGTGGACACCCATGAACTATTGGATCATTACTTTGTCATTTTCTTTGCGAGTTTATTTCTATTAGAAAGAGATACAATGCTTGATGATTTTGGTGTTAAAAGAATGGAATTATGTTATTAGATTTCAATAACATCTGAAATTAATCTGCATAATTGTTATATTATACTGACTTTTATGGTTGCAAAATTTTGGAGATGATTCCTTATCTTAATCAATGTGACTGAGCCCTGTTTGCAAATTGTGCTTGTGTTTATTTTTAATTTTCAAGTTTTAGATGGATAATCAATGAGTAAGGGACAGTGGATAGCAGTTGTTAAGATTTATGGGAAGCAGATCATTTCTTGTTTATTAGTTATCAGGACTATTCGTAGAATGTAAAGGATTGGTTAAGAAGGAAATTTTGTTTTTGAAACTAAGTCTTTGAATAAAGAATATTCTTATTACTCTTATGTAATTTAGTTGAAAACTATAAAGCTCTTAGAAGCAGTTACTATGATTATATGTTTCAGTTTGTAATTTTTAAAAAAAATTTATTACTACGGTTCTATGTGGTTTTGTTTATGGTTGATTCTTCTTTGGTTTCACTTTTAGTTTTAAGTTTGGATGGGTGTTACACATAATTCTCACATATGTTGGACAAAACCTAATTACACACATTCTCACTTGAGCGATTTTCATAATAATATCTGGTTCAAAAGTTACACACAACACAATATAGGTATAGGAAAATAAACCAGAATATTTTGTCTCTTTCCAATTAACATATCATTTTTCATTATCATCCTAATTAAAAATCATTCCACAAAATAAAATTTGTAGACCATATGAAAAACATAAATATTTAAGAACACACTCATATACATAGATAAATATATCAAATTATAATTATATAATCAGTCATAGACTTCCAGGAAAGATTTCATAAAACCAAAAACCATAAAAACATACATATTGTACTTCTTGGAAAATACATAGAAATACACAAAAGATAAAAAATTCACATTTTCATTTTTATATCACAATAAGATATCATATATCAATCCAATAACATATCATTTATGTAAATAAATTCACACATAGGAGAATTGGAGAATTCATCCCAGTATAGACCCTACCTGGGGTCCTATGGAGAAGTTCTCTTCTCTTGACTAGAGTCTCTATGTAGATCTTCATGCCTTGAGTAGATAGCCTCTTGGATATCTTCCTTTGGAAACCAATCTTAAAACAATCCATACAAGCAAGCTCCAAAATTCCCTCACATAAAGTTTAAGAATTCCTCCCACAGAGATAGCAGCCCCAAATTGATTTTCAGATCCAAAATCCCAAAATTTTCCAAAGTTTTAATCCCCCTCCAAACTCCTCTCTAGGATTAATTTATCCCCCAACTATATGGTTGGAGGAGTTGCTTTACGGGAAGTAACTTCTCCAACTTCCATAGTTGGTTGAAATATTTAACCAAAACTTCTCGTAAACAATAATAAATCTTTTAATTATTTTAATTAAAATACCCTTCTAAAAACCATATAATAATTATAATATACATAATGCTCTCAAGGAAAACACATATCACAATTGGAACCCAACTAGCCTAACTTCTAGGAGGTCTCGAGTTCAACTCCCTCCTAGGTAGCTAGTTTTACTACAAATAACTTTTCTTTTTATTATTATTACTAATATTATTTTCACTTTTATTTAATACACTTCATTTAATTATTATAAATAACATACCATTTAAACAATCATTAAAAACATACAAATACTATTATTTATATAAGCATGGATATATGTGTGTGCACTCACATATACACATACCTATATAACATACAATCAATATACACTTATATATAATAAATATATATACATATAGTAATAAGGTTAAATCTAACTCACATCATAAATCACAAAACAACATCGAATCATAAATCACAAGACCACATCACATAGTGCATTCAAATCCCCCATCTAGGATAATCTCCTAAGTAGAAATCTAAGTCCATGGTAACCATGAGAGTAATCTTGGTAATACCTCCACACAACCATAGTTCAAGGATTTTGAAGGCACGCTCAGACCTATGTAGCCAGGTGGAGTCGATGCCTGGTACCTACATCCTGTAACACCAATTGACATGCATACATACATACATACATACATACATATATATATATATATATATATATATATATATATATATATATATATATATATATATATATATATATATATATATATATATGTATGTATGTATGTATGTATGTATGTATGTATGTATGTATGTATGTATGTATGTATGCATGTATATAGACAATAAAAAACAAGGAGGGAGAGTGCAACATCGTGTGGACCTCCTATAGGAGTAACTATGACTGCCTCCCCTCATCCTACACTCATATCAGAGAGTGACATCAATAAAGCATAATTGGATTAGTATGGTTAGTACCAGAATAATCTTTTTTCCATATTGTATAACAAGAATGCATCATAACATATTCACGTAAATGTAAATCATCTATTAACTTTCAGAAACCCATTTAACCATTAGACTGCATGTACTCAAAATGTCCCATTATCAAATCAAGATAAACAAATCATATAACCCTAAATACATTAATCATGTCTAACACCAAGTAACATTATTAGAGAAGGTAACACATCTAACCCTTAAGTGATTATAATCAATTAACCTAAGGTAAACATAGATATTAATAATGAGCATTTCAAATAGAAGCATATAAGTCTATCAGGTGATCCTTTTAGCATTAAGGTTCTATGCTATCAATGACACACATGAACATATAAAATAACATACCTATGAAATATTGTTAAAATATGAAGTTATAGTGACTAGGAAGCAACCATCTCAAGAAGGATTATTCTCACATATAGATCTTCCTAATTTCTAGTGAGCATAACTAGGACTTGATAGGGTTGGAGGGGCATTAAAATTCACCAGTATGTTAGTTAAAAAACCTAACTTCAAGGACCTCTAAATGATCATGAAAAATCCTTTTATCTCAACGATTGCAATAAGAAACCGATCATTCAAGAAAAAAATTCAAAAATACCAACTACCCTACACAATTGAATGTAGACAGGACATGCCACCCAGTACAATGCAAATGAAATTAGATTAATCATCATACTGAGTAACAACCCTAGTGGATTACTAGCCTTGAGGGAAGAGGAAATCATTATAAATTCTCGTTAATCCTGACTGCAGCAGAAGTGGCATGATCAAGACATCAACTTTTCTTCAGCAAAGGTATTTCAAGACACAAAATCTACCTGTAATGACTATCATGATCCTCCTCATAAATTCTCACCTATAACTAAGCTAGAAAATGAGCAAAAATGGCCTGGCATCATGGCTCTTTTAGTGCATTATATCGAACTACTTCCATAAACCGTCAATCTAATTCAAAACTGGTGGAAACGACTAATTGATTTTACTTTAAAACGTGGCCGTTGATCTTTCCCTTTCTCAAAAAATTGAGTGGTTCATATTTAATCTCATTAGTCAAATGAGCTTTGAAAAGTCTTGGCCACATCATCATCCTTGGTAACTAATGAAAATTGAACACATCAGCAACACCCAGCATTGGACCCACTTCAACTTTGGAAAGCACTTAACTCAAGGTCATCTAGAGACTACACATCTGGAAGCATTCTCCAGGTCACAACACAAATGGCCTAGCCATGGTCTATTCTGGAGATTGGGTGACAAGGAATTCATGAGGTCTCATAAGCTTTACTTAACCCCATGGTTTATTCAGTGAACTAGTGACAATCACTCAATCACATATCCATCAACGACCTAGATCAAGTCTCAAAAACCCTTACCTTAACTCAAATTCCATCCAGCGATCTAGCAACTGAAGGAATCTCACAATCACTCAATGTTATCCTTAACTAGGGTTTGATCATGAGAACACATGACTAAGGAAATCTCCAAGTCACTAGATCCTTTTCTTACCTTGGGTTACATTAAGAGAACTAGTGACTACTGAGAATCTCATAGTCGCTGAATACTTGTTGACTTCTTAAACCTTTCTGGAGATCATGTGACTGAGCCAACCTGGAGGCTTAGTGATTGAATGAAGTCATATCTACTTTATTATATTTGGAGACTTGGTGACTAAAAGGAACATAGACCACCCGCAGAGTCACTGAATGTTAGGCCACTAACCACCAAAATCAAGAGACAACATGACCAATGCATTCGCCTGATCACTAGACAAAAAGGATAACCACCCAAGGATTTGGAGACTAGGTGACTAAGACCACTTCATAGTCATTTAAATATTTATCACTTCATCATTTAATCTAGACACAACCTGACTGTTGCATCCACTGAGTTTCTAGATAAAAAGGAATATTCTTGGGACTTAAGGAGATTGCACAACTAAAGGGCTTTAGGATGTCGCTTGAGAAAAAGGGAATATGCAAAATTTATTAGGAGACTAAGTGACCGAAGAAAAAAGATAAAAAGCACATGAAAAAAAGGTCTTTAAGTGATCTCAAAAAGGTAACAAGGAAATAGACAAGACCAAGGGTTTTGGATTTAAAAACATTTAATGAAATCCTAGGGCATGAAAATGACCTATTCTCCGACCTACAAGCATGGAAAATTTCATTAGTTTTTGTAGGGCAGGGGCCAAAATTTTGACACAACTAACATGAGAGCTCCCCCTTTGAATCCTCCTCTCTATCAATAATGGTGATGGAAAATATCTGACATCCCTTTCATACACATTGCCTCAGCTGCATAGCAGAAATAATGCGAAGAGATATGGGTCTGTATACCCCAAATATCACCACAGGAGAGCCGTGATCATCAATGCACTCAACCCTCATCTATCAACAATACATCTTGGCACTATGGGCATATAGCCAATCCATGCCAAGGACTACATCATAAGAACCTAGTAGGGTAATGTGGAGATCAGTCATCATGATTATGTCACCAATCTGAATCTGAAAACTATGAACTAAAGAACTAAAGAACACCCTAGCTCCTAAGGCTAACTTGACCTCCCAACTGGCATCCTATCTAACTTCCACTAGCCTGTAATGCTCCACTACATATGGAGATATAAAGGATTTTATGGCTCTTGAATCAAACAAGATAGAAATACTAATACCCTGAATCATACATGTGGCCTCTATGATTGTGGGCTGATGCTCAGCCTGGCGGTTATCAACCACTACAAATACCCTATGAGATCTACCCAAATTACCTACTGTCAGCTCTAATGTAACTCCTCTTTGACTTCCTACAACCCACCCTTGTAGATATTCTCTAGCTAGGTGTCCCATACCACCACAAGTGTAACAAGGACCACGTGTCTGTATCTGAACTCCCTGAGTCCTAGACTGTTGCTAACCTCTAGTCCTACTAGATGCACTATATCCACCCCTAGAGGACTGCTGAGTCCTAGCTAGCTATGCCTAAGGGGTCTATATCCTCTAATCCTATTTAGGGCCCTGATACTACCACTATTTGGGCTTAGAGCCCTGATAACCCTATGAATGCCTCTGTCTAGAATCCTACTAAGATCCATTCTTCTGAGACTGTTGACCCTTAAAGGATCCTACTGAATGATTCTATTTCCCCTTCTAAGGGGTCTCTATTGTCTTGGCTACTAGGAAGAGGGGTTTTTGTGTTGAGACTGACCCTGAGACTCCTATCTAGTATGAATATCCTTAGCTAGAAGTGTCATCTCAATTGTCTCTCTGAATGTGGTAGGAAAAGCTAGATGTACTATACCCTGAAGAGACATATTAAGTCCCTTAATGAAATGATGGAAATGTAGTTTCTCATCCTTCATATAATTCATGTATGGAAGGAGCTCAAGAAATTGACTCTCATACTAGGTCACTATGAGATCTCTATGCTTGAGATCATGGAACTCCTCTATTTGTCTCTGTCTGAAATGCTCGAAGAGGTAGCTCTCTCAGAAATAGGCCACAAAAGACTCCCAAGTGAGTGTGTCAATATCAATGCCAGCTATGGCCTCCTCCTACTGCCACCAAGTAGAGGCTCCCTCTCAAAGGAGGTAAATAGAAAGTCTTGCCTTTAGATTGCTCCTATAGGAATGCAATCCAAAGCACCATTGTAAGCTCAAAAGCCATGCCTCTGCTCTAACACCATCAGTAGCTCCTAAAAATAGAGGTGGCTAGAGTCACAATAACTCCCTAATCTAATCCCCAATGTCATGGGTCTCTCTCTCAATTGCATGAGCACCCAAGTCACATGGGCGCTCTATCTGCTGTACTGACTCAGCCTCAAAATTTGCATGGCCCTCAGACTATCTAGGTGCAAAGCTCCTACTCCTCTCTTTGGTAGATGTCACTTGGTCCTCTAAGGGCTATTGTTCTACCTGTTGCACTATGGGTGGTAATCTCTACTGGATGATACCCACAATATTCTATAATGTAGCTAAGATGTCCTGGTTGGGATTAGGAGGTGGCTTGGGTGGGGAATTTGAGATTCCCTAGGAGGGTCTACCTCATGCTCCCTATTTGAATGCACTGAAGGGGTATGCCTATGTCCTTGTCCATGCCTACAACCATTGTGCATGACAATAAGAATCCTACACATTAGTGCAAGGTTATAAGTGAAATATGAAGGGTTTAGGGTCCTAGTGTTGAAAATTGGCTCTGATACCAAATGTCATGCCCAAAAAAATAGCACACAAAAACACACAATTTTTTTAAAAAAAAAACTAGATGTTTGATGATAATGTTCATTGTTTCAATAGATAAGTCAACTTTAGTAAATTCAATCATAACCTAGGGTTTAGTTATCTAAAGCATTAATCCTTAAATCCCTATTGAGTTAGTGAGGTATGACATGAAAAGAGTATGATGTGCATTTGTCTCCTACATGAAGAAATTGGGTTGAGGAGACGATAATTCCATGGGTTTCGTTACTAACATATTCACTTTTTCATTAAACCCTAAATGGGTGCTTTGAAGTATTAATATGTCAGTGTTGTACTAATGGATTGAATTCATAACCATTGTCATAAACTTTGAATTTGTATAAGCTAGACCCTATGACATACAATTTCCTTATTAAATTCTATATCCATAATTTATCTTACAAGATTAGTGCTGGTTCCTGAATGGATTTTACACTCTATGAGACACCAATATACCTAAGACTAATTTTGGGAATGGTCAGTTCCAAATATGGGGAAATCTATAGGTAACTGGACCAACTATAGGGACAAGACTGCCCTTTTCACTTCTGGCTTTGTAGAACCAAGGCGGGTGCATCTAATCGAGTAAATAAAACACTCTTTACAATACTAAGACTGGATTGAACAAAGCAGATAATAAAAAGAAAGTACTAAATGATAACTAGTCATTCATTGACTCTCCATTGCTATGATGAAACTGATACCCACAACATAAGATTTAAAGGATTTGATTTAACTTTTGTAAAATACAACACATTCCAGCCAGACATATATCAGCATAAAGTTTACTTATTTTAGATCAGTGCCTTATCCATTGGGCAAGTCATCTAGTGCATTGTAGAATACAAAGATTGATTACTATCATTTCATCAAAGATCCAAGTCATAAATACAAATACCCAGAACCATACTACTTATAGAAATCCCTGTGCAAACCCCAAGAATCTGTGTATTATCTAGAGCATAATTTAATTGGATTTAAACCATAACTGAAGACAAACAACACATGCATAGATAAACTCCATACAAAGAATGATAACATTTAAAACCCATAAAAATTAACACAGATAGAGAGAAATGGGACTAAAAAGTTGAATTAAGAATGAGGATCTAAGCCTCTGCATACACCTTGCTTGAAGATTCAAAGCCACTAAGACAATTTGCTAAAGATCTACAACTTTCTACTCTGTTTTGATACAAATTGGACAAAACGTGCCCTACTCCTTGACTAAAGGTTCAAGATCTAACTTTGTGAAACAAAAAACCCAGCAGCCTCTATACATGGTCTTGGAAATCTATATATAGGATTACAACAAGCTTAGGACCATTTGGGGCATTTTTAGGGCAACATAGTCAACCCTAAGATTATCCAAAATATCTTAGATAAATCTGATACAATTTCATTCTAGAACATATCTCTGCAAAATATCTCATTCTTACCAAAAATTGATCCTGAAATACATAGTCCATTACTAATCTTACCAACTTGGTCAAATCTAATTTTCAACACCACCATTGTAATCCTCATTTCGAGCTGATTTTGAAAACATATAATACTCATATATTTGGACAAAAATCAAGTCTATAGGCATCTTTTCATTTTTACGAGCAAGTGTAATCTCTAAATTTGAATTTGTTTATAGTTTAAACTTTATTAATTTTTTAAATCTTTGTTGAAGACTTTAAATTTTGATGTGGGACCCATGTGCCACATTACACCACTTGAATAGGTCGATTGACCACATCATCACCTATGCCACTTGTCACTCTCTGGTTGGCTCGTCTCATTGATCGAACATCCACCTTAGACATCCTTGCCACCTAGCCGGTTGACACATGGTAGCATCTTGCAGTCCCATAGAGGTATCTCCCGTGCATCTTCATCTTTTCAGAATAGCGACCACTATTAGATTTTTTGGCATGCATCTCGAGGCAGTTGACTGTCATTCTAATTGCTCTGTCATCACCCTTTGCCAGGTGTCACATCCTTATTTGTTGGTTGTTCCATTCGGGCATCTAACTATACTTTTTTGCCACATCATCAGGTTGACACTTGTCACTCTATCACTATCCCGCAATAGTTAACCAATTACATATGCCAATTGAAAGACGAGGAACACATGTCCCAAGCGCCATCCCATGAAAATCATCAAGCCTATCTTTGTATGCACTTGAACTAGGGTCTCTTCACAATGGTTTTTTGAAGCACTTAACTTTTCCTTAGGAGAATTATCTAAATATGGGCTCATAGCTATCTGAATTTTTGAGAGTACCAACAATTAGTTCACATATCTATTCATGAGTCTATTTCAGGTTTAATAGTTATAATGAGGCATCAATACATGTAAATCCACTACCAAGGTTATAAAGATAAAATAATATTAAATATTAATCTTAACCATTTGACTAACAAGGTTTAGCTTTCCTATTACACCGCCCCTATAGTCGTTTCATGCAAAGTTGTATTATTTAATCACTATGTATACATTTTACAATGCAAAATTTTCCATTTAGAATTTTATCTCACGTGGTCAATAAATAACTTTCTAATATCAACTATCTCTATATAGATTACTTTATTTATAAGATGAAATAATAATTATATTAAAACTAAATAATATACCTCAAATATAAAACAACTTATTTAATTATGAGTTAATTTAATTAACCAAAAATAATAATTAAATTTTAAATAAATTTTAAATTAACATTAACAAATTTTCATAACATAATAATGAAATTTTAAAAGAAATTAAAAAAATGTTAAAAAAACTTTAATTAAATTCTACACATTCTTTTTAAGTCCCGATGGGACTGGGCAGGCCTGCGTTGCCATGGAAGTGCGGTACCCTGCCAAGCACAGGGGCCCACGCTGTCATGCACAACGCGCCCAAGGTGTGTGGGGCCCATGTCCCCCCCCCAAAAAATTTAATATATAATTTTTTTTAAAACAACTTTTTTTTAAATGATATTTTTATTAATAATTTTTTTTGAAAATAAGTTTAAATTTCAACATGAAACTTTACATTTTAAGAACTAAAATACATTGTTTTCATTTCAATCATGAATCTATTCCTTTCATTAATTTCCAACTTGCATTATTAAAATAATGAAATACAAATTTTTAGCATTCCACAAATATGAGTTACAAGAAGAATGAATAAGATTCTCTCCATTACATCTTTCAATATACAACTTCACAATAATTAAATGGAGAGAGAGTATCATTTTACAACACTATAACTATGCATTTCTACAATCGAGAGCTTTTCCCATTGTAAGGGTTTCACAAATGTAACACTAGGGATCATTTTCACAATAACAACATAATGGAGGATTCTTCCCAAAGCTATCCACATGAGCATAGTCTCCAAAAACCTACAAATGAGAGAGAAAAACTACGGAGAGCTCACCTCCCATCCAAGGTCTCAAGGAGACCACCCCCGAGCTTGGAGAATCAATGGCTAAACAGGCATATACAACAAAATGCTCAAAAACACATACATTAAACTCCCAACCAAGGCTTCACAAATAGATTTTCCAAACCCATTGAATTAGGGTGAAGGTGGGCTTTTCTAAGAGGAGAATGCCATTACACTATATATATTATCAACATGAGTTTTCCATGCCTTTCAAAGGCTATAATGTCACAACTTCCATACACAAGATTTTATCAATATCATTCCCAAAATGCAAGGATCACCATATGGCTTCATGGAGCCCGTACTCCATGAAAATCTCCCTCTTTTCCAAAAGAAGAGACTCTCAACTATAATGGAGAGCCCAACTAACCCCTTCACCCAAGGCTACTACTCCCCTTCCCAAGGGTGAGTGATGCCTTCAACTCCCATGAACAACACTCCCAAAAATGAAAAGAATAAAGAATGATACAAGATCCAAATGCATCCCAACCCAACACAACAATAAAAATATTCACAATGAACATTGCATACAAGATTTCACATGTTCATTCTACACTACAAAACATCAAAATATCCATGGAATAAGCATTCCTTCATAGCAAGAATCACCAACCTTGGTCCAAAGAAAATGGCAAGAAAGTGGTTGAGAAGAGCCCTTATCCTTTTTCCTTGAATTTTCTTTTCCCAACCCTAAGTTTCTCTAAAATTAGAAGTGGGTGAACACCCACTAAGTCTCCCCAATCCCTCTAAAAAGGCTTGCAAAAAAAGTACTCAAGATCTAGCAATTAATGAGACATGCCCTCTAGTCCTTTGGCCTTACCTCTTGTCCCCCCTCTTAATTGTGAGTTTAGCAAGGAGTGTAGGACAAGTCAAATGCATGTGGCCACCTCTATTTTCTCCACTTTTGAAGAGTATCCTTTTTGGAGGGCCATAATGGTGATCTAGGCTTTCCCATAGGTAAAAACTAGCCCCCAGCTCAAGGTACCCCCCTAGGGTTAGCTAATTTTGGCCAAAACTGCACTCAAGGATCACTTTTAACCCCTCTAAAGTTCAAATCCTAATTCCAACTTGATGTGATCCCTACAAGACATCTACATGCAAGTGGGATTAATATAATACCCTATAAGGTTAGGTGATTCTTGCCCAAATCCTAATTGACATGTCACCATCCACATGGACAACACAAGTTTCAAGTGACACCATAAAATAAACATCACATTCACGAATGACATGTCCAATTAACAAAATGAATTTAAACTATTAACATCCATACAAATTATGTTTACTAACAAAAATCACATTACAACAAGGTTTAAATCTCTCCATTAGATTAAACCTTGGCTTGCTCAATTCACATGTGTCTAGCCCTAATTCTTCAAATAATTCCATGGTTTTTCTTTCCTGCACACTAAAATCAAGCATCAGTAGTCAAAGGTAATAAAACCACATGTGTGTGTGTGTGTGTCTATATATATATATATATATATATATATATATATATATATATATATATATATATATATATATATATATATATATATATATAACTCATAATTAGAAACATTAATTGGTATGCAGAACTCAATTTCTAATTACAACTTTCATTTAGTAATGTTCAAACATAGTACCTTCATAATTTAACATTATGACATATTATCCACGCTATTTCCTAACTTAAAAGTGTAATCCATGAAATAATCAAACTAATCATGATTAAATCTTTCTCATCAAACCACATATCTAAGCATTTATGACCAAAATATATAATATGTTCTAGGTTCTAATCCACATCAAAATATAATTCCCATAATATAATCAACATCATAAACATAATATCATGAGTCTCTTTCAGAATGATCAGAAAGTGTATCAAAGTATCAAATCATAATGCATCAAAATGCAAATGTGTCAAAAGTGCTATGATGGGTCAGGGTGAGGCCTCACATAATCTTCTACCAACATGTCTACTTGTTTTAGGTGGTAAAATTCTTCTGCTCTTCCCTGTCTCCACTAATCAGATATGAATCTATCCTTAAAGATTTATAGGAACAATTTTCAAGAAATAGTGTTAATGGTGACTTGGAGTTTATATTCTTCCATGCAACACTAGGCAGATGAAAATTTCCTTAGTTTCAAATAGCGCATCTAGCCTTGACATTGCTGCTAAAAGGGTGCATAGAGAAGAAATTCTCAAGGTCAAACAACCAAGTTTTTGTTGTAGATCCCCATTCGTTACCATAGAAAAGGAGTACCTTGACCTTGATTAAGTCCCTCATGTGAATGGTATCCCTATCCTCAAATCATTTCACAACTTCCCTTCTTGTAGGGCTTCTATCCCTTTCCTTGTCTTGGTGATGAGCTTGGTTTCCTTCTTAAAAATTGGTTCTATTTTTAAGGTTGTCGAGTCTATGTAGAAGTTTTTGCATAATTTGTCTATGTTGGGCTCCTTCAGAGTCATTACTCTGACTCTCATTTCCATAATTTTCTTGATTATGTTCTCCTTCATATTCCCCATGGGAACTCTCTAGGCAAGATCTCGAGGAAGACTATTGAACTCTATCCTTAGCTCTTCCATGGGAAATGAGAGGCATCCTGGAAGAGTGGTGTAATATCATTTTTAGGTGCTATTTTAAAAGGAGTATTCAATGAGTTGAAGAACTTTGATTTTTAAACCTAAAAAAACCCTGATCTCCCAGTGTAACAACTAGGGCTTTGATACCAAATGTAATGTCCCCGCTAGGGAGCCCATAAGGAATCAAGTCTTTTGACCTGAAATTGCAAGATTATTATTTTTTAACATTATATCATTGCATTGTTACATTTAAAATTACATTCCTTAAGGTTCCCTTAGTAAATTTAATTTACCAACATATTTGCATAACTATTCAAATTGAATTCTATTTCTTTTCTTTTACTTTTACTTTTCAGAATAAGAAAGGGATAGAAAGTAATATTTCATTTCTAAGTATATCTTTTACTTCCTAACTCATTTCCATTCCTTTTTCCTACACATTGAATAACTTCCTTTACAATTCACATATAAACCTTTACATAGAAAATATTTATTTCATTTCAACATAGGAGAGATAGAGAAGATAACTCAACATTGCACTTTTCATTTCAACTTTGAACTTTCAAATAATATCCCTTGAAATAAACCCCTAGAACTATCCCTCCCTAATTACATTGCCTTATTATTTTCAAATACAATTTCTGATAATGAATTTAATTAAAATAATAATTACATCAATGGCTTGAAGGCTCTACAACATATCTTTACATGTTTCTTTTCAATAATACATGATACAATATAGAAAGGTCTTTTTCATTGCATGAATACTGAACACATCCAAGTCATGAACCATGAACAGTACCTCAAAAGATATTTTCCACCCAACCATGTGAAACTAATAATGTTCCACCCCCTATGCTACGAGATATGAACCAAGATACTGACAAGGCCCTATGAAATCTAAGGCTTTACAAAACATAAATTGAAAATAATACAATACATAAAAAGATATCACTTTACTATACACATAGGTTAGGTTTCTACCATACCCTCTAGGTGAGTGTCATCACATATCCTGTATATTGGGATCCACCTTGGTAACCATGTAACCCCGGCCCCCCTTTTCTAAATAAGGATCCACCCTGATAGTTACCTATGGTCCCGGTACTTCAACAAGACTATGTGGACATTATTATGTGTCTTTCATTGTCTTTTGATTCCCTCCCATTCCAAAATTCATTATTAGGTTATAACTTTTTACTAATCCACCCATAGGATTCTATGGAAACTACTTTAGGGCTACATCACCTATGGTGGGCCACTCACCTAGGGTACCTAGTCCTCTACTCACACACACAAGTCATGAAACCATAAAGCACTTCCAAAGGTTCATTTTGCAAGTCTAGAAAATCCTCCTATGCACTCAGGCCACCAAGATGAGTTCTAGCCTCATATTATGAACACCAATATAATCCAAGCAATAAAATCACATAAGTAACACCTTATAATGTAAAAAAAACCATAGATATATATTCATAAGTGATACTAAATGCAGCCTGATCACATGGAACAAGTTATAGAGGTTATAAGCCCCAAAACTACCAATTTTGAGCCCTTGGAACCCACTAAAACCCCAAATGACATTGTATGACTACCCATATGAAATTGCAGACATGCTCATAGGAAATTTGACCAAGTTTTGTATGGGTATGAGTGCAAAATCATATGACATTCCATGTCTGAAACACATCCTCAACACAACCAGAGTCCCAAAAAAGTTAAACAAATAGAAAAAACAAATCACAATGAAAGCCTACAAAAGAAAAAATGGGGAAAAATAAATACAGCCCTTCCCTAAACCTTCCTAACCCTTCCTAAATCTTCCTTAAATTCCCTAAACCATTGAATAAAAATTAAGTACACCATCATTCCTAAACTTCTAGGAAAGGTTTTACAATAAAAACCATACAAGCATTCATAATTTACTTCCTAGATGCATAGTTTGAAACACATAGAAATCATAACATATATAAATTTCCTTTTCCAATTCACAATTATCTACTATATACAAATACAATAACATATAATCCACATTCATAAACACACACACACACACACACACACACACACACAGGGAAGACTTGAGATTCATCCTCCTCCAAATGGTTGGAGCACGGTCTGCAAATATCTAAGCCCTGAGTAGGTAGCCTCATGGATGGATTCCTATGGAAATCAATCCTTCCTCCTCATAGAAAAACTCCACACTTTCACTCACAAAACCAGAGAACTCTCAACCTCACCGAAAACCTCAAAATGAACTTTCTGGAAAATATTTGCAGAAAACTTCAAAATCTCTCTAAAAATCTAATCCCTAAATCTCCCCAAATCCAATAAATTTATCCCCAACTATATGGTTGGAGGAGTTTCTTTACAGGAATAAAATTCTCCAACCTCCATAGTTGGTTGGAAGAATTAGAGCAACATTCTGTACTCACATAATAAAGTTTCTTACTAAATTTAATTAAAATAACCTCCTAAGAAACCTATAACAAGAAGAATAAACATAAAGCTTCCAAGTAACATACATAGCCCACTTGGAGATCAAACTAGCCTAACTTCTAGGAGGTTTGGAGTTCAACTCCCCCTAGATATCTAGTTTTACCAAAAAGATCTTTCTTTATTACATCTTATTATTATTATTATTATTATTACTTTTATTTAATACACTTTATTTAATCATTAAAATACCATTTACACCAGCAATTAAAAACACATAAATAATATTATTTATATATGCATAAGTATATCGTGTGTATCCACATATACACATACCTATATAACATAAATTTATTTAAGCACATATAGATATATATACACACACACACACACACACACACACACACACACACACACACACACACACACTTACAAGGATAAATCTAACTCACAACATTAATTTCAATGCAACATCAAAACCTAAGCCACAAAACAACATCACAAAAATTGCATACCAATCCCAAACTAGGGTCACTCCCTAACAAGAATCTAAGTCCATGGGTAACCTTGAGAGTAGCCTGGTAAAATCTCCACAAAACAACAGTTTGAGGATTTTGAAGGCACGCTCAAACCTATGTAGCCAGGTGGAGTCGATGCCTAGTACATGCATCCTACATCACCAACTAACATGTATATACATATATGTTGGAAATTTGGCTAAGTAGGATATCAAAATGTTGTTATTATGGCAACATATAATCAACATTAAGACAACATGATCAGAGGAAGAAGTTCTATATGAGCGCACATAAAAATTGTCTAAGTATAACAACGTTTACCAGTCTTCACAGAGACAATTTTGACTAGCAATGTTCACAGAAGTAGGTTTAGTACATGTGCACTTGAACATAGATCATTCTATGTATGTCAAAGCTACATCTGAGATCACAAGTATATATGACATGTATGAAAGAAGATATTTAATTTTTATAGAGATAGTGTTGAGTTGACCCAAACAAAGCACAAGATAGAATATGATTATATTGAGTTAAGGGATTATTTTATTTATCAAAATAATGACTAAAATAATTAGGGACAACATCCTAGATGTTAACCCTTAGGCATCATATAATGAATTTATATTTTGAGGAGAGTATAAGCCACCATAAAGATATTTTGTAATAGCTTGTATATAAGTAAGAATAATGTAAAGCGAAGTAGTATGAATTATCATAAAATTGTAATAAGTTGATATATGATGCAAAATTGTATATTGTAAGAAGAAAAGAAGCAAGTACTTTATATCTGAGCAGAGAACCTACAAAGCTAGATCAGAATAATAGTTATTCGACAGTAGTAACAAGGTTTTTGTATCTTACCTATGTATCTGAAGCTATCATTGTATATTGCATGTTTGGGTAGTGAGCTCATCTTGCAAACATCTTGTTTTGTAATAGAAACTCCTAATAGGATTGAGGCTTCTAATAAGGCCTAAAGTCCTTTAACCAGAACATAGACACTATATGTATGTAATAGACTCCTAACAGGGTCAACATCCTTAACCAAATACTTCTGATTAGTGGATCAGTTGTGGGTACCATTCCAACTAGGGTTTTCCCTTGGCCAGGGTTTCCTTGAGAACAAACATGGTGTTATGAGTTCATTCATTTTATTATTATGATTTTTATTCAGTTTACTTAGTTTAGTTTCTTATATAGGCTTCAAGTTAATTTTATATATCCATAATTGGGCAAAAGTAAAAGTGTGTGAAATAATGATTCACCCCCCCTCTCAGTATTTCCCATTTCTAACAATTGATATCAGAGCTTAGTTACTCAGAACAAAGTTATTTGGAGAAAGCCTAACAAATTGAGTAATATTTCTATGGATATAGATCAGTTGTAGAAAAATCTTGATGTAGCTCTTGAACAGATTGATATTCTTACTAAAGAAAGAGACACACTAAAGGAGAAATATGATAATGTGAATGATTACATTGAGAAATTAAAAGAAAAGATAGAAGATTTGAAATCAAAGAAAGAACCTACAAGTTAATTCAAGCACTGTGATGAAGTTTCAAAACTGAAGAAATAAAATTAGATCCTTAAACATGAACTAAAGATTATAGATCCAAAATTAAGCTTGAAAGATGACAACAACAAAGATGAGTCAAATCTAAAATCTAAAAATATAGATCTGAGATCTAAACTTACCAAAGTGACATCTGAACTTGTGATGCAAGAGCATCCAAGGATCAAGGCTGTTGACTTAGATGTGGGTTTTGGTTGAGATTTACTTTTGAGGGTCATAACTTTTGACTTGGAAGTGGGTTTTGGCTGAAATTTTATAGGTAGTTGCATGAGGAGGAGCTATTTGGATTGCTGATAAAGCTCGGCTCAATTGGTGGCCATTTCAACATTTTTTCAGGAGCCTAAAATATCATCTTGGCCTTCGAAATTAGATTCTAGTGTTTTTTTCTAGGTTTCTAGAAAGTTGTTTTTGTAATAAATCTGAAATCATATTCTTAATTTCATAGATTAGTTGGTAATTCATCTTGCCTTAGTTGGGGGCTTTTCTTTGAAAAAATTAGGACTCATAGGATGGGTTTTGAAAATTACCAAAAATAGAAAAATCTATTTTTGTTGAAAATCTACCAAATATGGTAAATTTTGAAATTGTAATAAGTAGTTGTTTTTCTTTCACTGTAGAGGTAGAGTAGAGTTGGAGAAGTTTAATGAAGAGTCTGGCATTCTGAAACTTCTATGTTGTGTATTTTTTTTGAGTTATTGTTTTGAAGGGTTTGGGCTACATCATTTGGTATTAGAGTAGGAAGATGGCTGGGAGAGGAAGAGGAAGAGGAAGAGGAGGTGTCACACTGATGCAAAGATTGATGTTGGATATGTAGAGGTAGATTGAATGACTCAATGAGATACTAGATAATCAAGGAATAGAAAGAGGGAATGAATCTGGTGAAGAGGGAAACCAAAGAGGTGCTAATCAAAATGAATAAAATATAGAAGAAAGGCTGGAAGAAATGAGCTATGAAGATAGAGTTCTCAGGGCTCTAGAAGGAAGAAGTGAAGCAATAAAATTGATGTTTCAGACTATGATGGTAGTCTTAAGCTAGAAGAACTAATAGACTGGCTAAACGAGATGGGGAAATTTTTTTAATGGAAGCCTATGACAGAAGAAAAGAAGATGAAGTTTGCATGAAAAAAATTAAAAAGTCATGCAATGATATGGTGGGATCGCCTCCAAAAGGAATGAACTAGAAAGGGAAAGGAAAAGATTAAGACATGGAGCAAGATGGAGAAAAAGCTCAAAGAAAATTTTTTACCCATGGATTATTCACAAACCCTCTTTCACAGGCTCTAAAATTTGAAGCAAAACTTGTCTTCTATACAAGACTATACAAATGAGTTCTACAAGGTATCCATGTGCATAGAACATCAAGAAAATAATGAGTAGATGGCTGCTAGATATATGAATGGCCTAAAATTCTCCATCCAAGATGAATTGAGCATGCATCATGTTAACAGTATGGAGGAAGCCTATCAATTAGCTCTAAAGGCTTAAGATGAATAGAATAGGAAATATATCCAATGGAATAGAGGTGGTCAAAGGGGTACCTCAACTCCATTTTGGGGAGGTTCTAATAATGGTCGGGGAGAGTCTTTTCAATTATTTGAAAAAAATATAGACACTAAGCAAGATCCTCCAAATCAAGAAAGAGGAAGGGGATTTCAGAGAGGTCGAGGCTATAGAAGCAGAAGAGGCTGGGAAAACTAGAGAAGGCCTTTCACCTATTTTAGGTGTAGAGAAGAAGGACACATGGCCTTTGAGTGTTCCAATTTTAACATGAAAGATAGAAAGCAAGGAGGGCCATCTAGACTGAAACTAGCCCAGGCTGACAATGAAGGATCTGAACAAGAAGTGTCTCCAGATATTGGAGAAAGTCTCATGATGAGGAGGACAATGATTATTCCAGCCAAGGAGGATGTAGAGGAGAAAGGCATTGATGATTCATGGCTCAGAAGAAACATATTCTAGACAAGGTGTACCTCAGGAGGAAAGGTATGCCAAGTAATTGTTGATGGAGGTAGTTGTGAGAATATGGTTTCTAAAGAAATGGTGGAGAAACTAAATCTCTAGTGTGAAAAGAACCCTTGTCCTTATTGGATTGCATGGCTCCAAAAGTGAAATGAAGTCACAGTAGATAAGAGGTGCCTTGTTAGATTTTTCATAGGAAAGGTGTACAAGGATGAGCTATGGTGTGATGTGATTCTGATGGATGCATTCCATGTCCTCTTGGGTCGTCCCTTACAGTATCAAAGAAAGGTTATTCTTAATGGGGAAAATAATACTTACACCTCCTAGAAGGATGGATATAAGGTAATCTTGTTACCTCTCAAGGGTGATGGAAAAGCTAGAAGTATGCTATCTGAAAAGGAAGTTATCAAGGAGATGAAAGTAACAGGGTGTTGTTATGCATTGGTAGTGCAAAAGGGGAAAGAGGAAGACTCGACTATACCACCAAAAGAAGCTGCGGTGTTGGATGAATATTTAGATATTATTCTAGATGAGCTACCTAATGGACTTCCCCCAAAATGAGATATCCAACATCATACTGATCTTATTATAGGGGCAAGTCTTCCCAATCAAGAGACATATAGAATGAGTCCAACATAGCACACAAAACTCAACAAATAGGTGACTGAACTCATACAAAAAGGTTTAGTATAGGAAAGCATGAGCCCCTTTGTTGTCCCAGCATCATTAGCCCCAAAGAAAGATGGAATGTGTGTAATACCTCTCCTATGGTGATTCTTAGACTTTGTTGATTTGGACATTTTCATTATGATGGTTGGAACTATACATTTACATTTATGTTCAATGGATGATGATATGATGGATGTGCTCATTTATGGTTATTATTTATATGCTTATGAGATTAGAAAACCATCTATTTTTTATATGTTTTATAGATCTAACCCAAGGATTTGAATCTAACCATTATCATGATGTTTTATGGACATGTGTCTAATGTGTTTTCATGACTCAAGATGAAGTTGTAGTTACTCACTTAGTTGAGGTCCACATGATGTATCGATCCTGGTCATCTGCTTGCATATATCTGATTTGTATATCCATATGTATGTATATGTATCTCTTCTTGGTGATGTAGGATTGCAGGTACTGGGTATCGTCTCCACCTAGCTTCACAGGTCTGAGCGATCCCTCAAAATCCTTGATCATTGTTGTTGTATGAAGATATCACCAGGTTCCACAGGAAGGAACTTCACCTTTGATCCTTTTATCCTTAGGTGGGAAGTGCCGAGCCAGTCCCTTGTGTGAATGTATTAAGTGATCTCTTAGTTTATTGGTTTTGTGGATCTTGTAGTTAGTTTCTTGTCTTTTGTATTCATTGAGAATGAAGTTTTGAGTATAGTAGTTCTAGTTGTCTTTATAGTACGTTCAATTTTATTAGTAGATTATGGACGTTAATTATTGTTCATTGAAGGTATGATTTAGCAATTTATCTTTAGTAGTAGCTACTGTTATACTAGCATATCTCGTTAGGAACGAGTCGGTATGTGATTTAAATCATGTGATTTTAATACCTATAATAATGAATAATTTTATGGTATTATTTTATAATACTCATAATAACAAAGTGACTATGACAATAGTAATAATAAAATATTTTAAATAAATAGTGGAAAAAATCTAACTTATGTTAGTAGCTACCTGATATATATTTTAGAAAGTGGATTAGTGTATGGATAAATAATATATTTTATAATAATATTATTTTAATATTTAATATTAATAATAATGTGTCTTATTTATGGTATATGTACCATAAGCATATGGGTGCACACATATTCCTATGAATACATATATTAATATATATTATTAAATAATAAATTAATTATTTGTGTGAAGGAAACTATTCTTATGTTATTTTTATAAGTGGTAAATAGGATTGGTAAATTCTATTACCATAGTTAAATAAGTTAGTAAATTAATTTTGAGATTATATTATTTATTTTAACACCCTTAAATTTAGGGAACATAGATTATAGTCTTATTTAAAATTTATTCACCTTTACGGGAATGATCTTTGCAAATCATCCCATTAACTTTTAACAAATGGATAGTTGAGATGGTTGCATTAGTTGGATTACCTATGCAACCACCTCCTCCATTCTATTTATAGGAAAGGCTTTCTTTTGTATGGGAGTTGGGAGAAGAGTTGATTTCGAGAAGAGGATTAGTATTATTATTGTAGAAAATTTATATTTTTAAGGAGAGAAGTCCCTTATTCTATGAGTTTGGCATTCGGATTGTTACGGGTAGAGGCTGGAAGATTGCAAGCAAAGGGATTCAAAGGAGTGCTAGGAACATTGGAGAGGATTTGATCTTCCTTCATCTTCAATTAGTCTCCGCAGGACTCCAGGTTGGAATCCATACTGAGATATTATTCTCTTTTATATTAAGAATGTTTGTTCTGTTTGAATGTGGCTATATATGTTTATTTGTATCCATATGTGCAAAATATTTATACATTATTCTGTGAGCCATTTATATGATATTGTATTATGTTCGGTGTAAATACATTATTGTATTATGTCATTAATTTTTATATCATAGTAGCTGTTTATACAAATATATGTAAATTGCTATAATAATGAACAATGATAGCCACTTATTTAAGCATAGGATGAATTCAGGAGTAGATTATTTGTATATAGTTTATTAGTAAGAAATACGGGTAGTATTTTATATTTTATTTGCTGTCAAAACAAATAATATATCTATTATCTGTCAAAATAATATATGCTTAAATAATATTATGCTTGAATAAAGTTATACTTGAATAATTATGTATGTTTAAATAAAGTTGTGCTTCAAAAATTAATAAATAAATTATTAATGTAAAAAAATATAAAAAAAGAGGAAAAGATGAAATGAAAAGTTGGGAAATGGGGCCACCACCTTCCCCACTCCCCTTACAGCATGTAGCAGCAGGCACTGCTACCGGCAGTACCTGACTGCTATGGCAGCAGGTACTACAGTAGCAGTACCCTGCTACGGCCATGACTAGGGAAGCACACAGGGCATGGGGTTAATGGGGTGCGGGGCCCGCAGGGTCCCCCCCATAAGTGACTTTAAAATTATTTATTTTATTTTTGGGTAGGTTGTTTTATTTGTTTTTTGTTTTTTTTATAGTTGTAATGAATATTAAATTTAGTATATTTAGTTATTGTTTAATGGGAATTTCATAGTCTAATTTAGGTTATAAACATTTGATGTATAAATGAAAACTGTATTTGTTTATTTAAGTTTTAGAATTTCAACATGTGGATTTTTAATAGTATTCGCTTTATACAAGTATAACATTTTTACGATACTTTAATTCCTTATACTTTAAGTTATACTTGTATAAAGGGATTAGGTACCCTTCGGATTGATTGGAATAGGTTTCAATTTCTTAGGAGTTAAGTTGTAACTTCTAAAATTTTAGATTTTAATAAAAATCAGACTTAGTCAAATTTCAGACTTAGGTTGAAATTGATGGGACATTATCTTTAGCATATGGAATTTTTATGTAAACCTTAAACATGTTTAGTGGAGGTTATATCCAGTGCATTTAGATGCCTTGATAGGGCCAAGATGTGTGTAGGAAACAATGTAGGGTTTAGAGTTGTCTAAAAGGATTAGGACATTCTAAACATCCTTAAACATTCCTAATTTCCCTAAATGTTCATAATCTATCTTATTATTTTCTATTCCTTGTAGCAGTTCCCAATGTGTTTATAATGTGTGTTTACTACATGTATGATGTGATTGTGATATGTGGGTTAAGGGTAGAAAACCTAATGACACCTAGTGAGTGGCTCTCAATGTGGGGCCGGGGCCCTAAGTGGCTAGAACCAAGATAACCGACTGAAGAGTTATTTAACAAGTGAAAACTTAATTAAACTTATGGGAATGGGTTCAAACATTAAAAAGATTAAATGTTCCCCACCCATGCCATTAGTGCTAGTAAAGGCTATGGATGGGAGTGGGAGAAGGTACCTATGCATAGGTACAATTGAATGACGCTTGTCGGTACAAAAGGCATTCAATCTCACATGTGCCTACTTGGGGGCTAGGGTCGAAGTGGCTAGTACCAAGACAACCCAAGGAGTGAGGGCTATGTGATTACACTCAATTAGGTTGTTGCTTAGAGTTTCTACCAAGCCTTGGAACCTATTTGGGGAAAGATTTATACTTTGACCTTCTTTTCATTTGTTATTTGGGAAAGGTAACTCGACCCTAGGTTTGGCCTAGCTATTCCTTCTTTGTGGACCTTGGTGTTTATCTCCTAGCACAGGGGAGTGGGCCTTTGGGTATCCACATGGTTGGGTGGTAAATATTTTATCGAGGTATCTTTTTTGGGTGCAGTGTTTGAAGATTCATGCTTGCTTATGTACCAGTTTTTGAAGAATAAAGGCTTTGTAATTATCTTTCATGATGTAAAGTTATTGTTACCTCCTGAGTGGAGATGAATGTAATGTAATCATTGATGTAATTTAAAATGATGTATCTGGAATGGGTAGATTTAGGAAAAAGGGAAAGGGAGATGTGAACTTTATGTTTAAAATGTATGTTGGAAAAGAAAAGGATTTTGTAACATTCCAAATTATGTAACATGCTTTCATTATTGTTGTTTAAGTGAAGCTATTGAAAAATCAAATGTAGTATATTTGTAGTGTATCAAATGAGTTGGATAAATTTTAAAAGTTATATTCTTCATAAAGGATACTTAGGAATATAGATGATTTTTAAATAGAAAGTTGAAATGAAAATATTTTGTATTTCTTAAAGATATGATGCAGTTTGCTTTGAGAAATAAATCTTGTTGTTAGATTACTTAATGGATTTGAATGAATCGTGCATTTAAATGAAAAGGGAACCTTGGGAGGAATCTAAGTTTAAGTTTGGTTCACATAATTCTTTCAAAAGTTCAAAATTTTTCATAAATTATTACTTAGGTTTTCTTTAACAAAGAGAATCTTTGTTCTCTTCCCTGGTTCCCTTGTGGGGCATGACAATGTGGAGGATGTGCACAGATAGTTGAGCCATCAATAGGATAACCATAAGGTATCATATTCCTATCCCACATTTGGATGACATGATGGATGTTCTTACTAGAGTAACGTATTTCTCTAAGATTGATCTACGAAGTGGGTATGACTAGATCCATTGTTGGAGATTTGCTAGCAAGTCAGTGTTGACCATATGTTTGTCATTAATGACAACATATGGAAAGTAGCATGAGTGGAAGTCTTATGCAGTAATATTTTAGTATATGTAGCATGGATATAATATTAGCATGATATCATGGGCGTAGAGGTTAAATGTTAGTATAGACAGTTATATAGTAGCTTGTGTCAACAATGTTCTTGATAGAGTAACAGACAATGTTCTTTGTATGGTTGTACATATAGTTATCATGGAGCCTTGTGCGCTTGGATATATGTTGAAGACATGTTGTTGCTATTAAATTCATGGACATAGAGTCTGATGATCTATAGAAGTGAAGTTATGCAGTCGCCATTCACCAGTAACAATTTCCTGTGTTTATTTAGAAGAGCCGACAAAGATTTTATTAGTTCTAGAGTTGTGCCTATCATTTGGGTATGTGCCCTTGGATTTAATCCTAGAGAAGAGTTGGTGATGTTCGGTTAAAAGCACATGAAGTAATTCAGCTTGAGGAGAATGATACAGTTGTTTTGGTATAGTCGACAGTTTGTAGCATGCATCTACAATTATCTTATTGGACAGGTCCTAGAATGTGTTGTGTGCTTAGTAGAGCTGACTGTATTGTTATTGGAGTTTGTTATGGTTTCTCTAATATGATTTCAAGGTGGTTCTAATAGTCCAACTTCATTATATCATTTAGAGAAAAGATATTTATAGGAAATCATTTGTGATTTCTTGAGTGTGGTTCATGGTAGACAAAGCAGAGCAGAGTGTGTGAAGTGTTGAACCATCAAAAGAAGGTCTATTTAAACAAGTGTTTGTGCTATACATTGGAACTGATTCAGATAGAAGGTCTAAGCACAGTTCATCAAGATCCAGATATAGTGTGTATATGTTATTCAGAAGGTTGTAGCCTTCATTTCTTTGAACAGTGAGCTCTCAGACAATGCATCCTCTCCCCTAATAGGGACTATTGTAAAAGACTCCTAATAGGGTCCGACCCTTGACTAGGTCTACTATACTAAATATATTGTAAAGAAACTCCTAACAGGGTTAAGGATCTTCTAACAAGGATCATAATACACTAGTACAGAATATTAGTGGGTGTCAATTCCCACTGGGGTTTTTACCTATTTGGGTTTCCCCGTAACCAAAATATTTGTGTTGTGTTCAAGAGTTCTTTCATTGTGTTTATGCTTTATGTTTAAGTATACTTAATTGGATAAAGAATTAAATCTTGTAGATAACTGATTCACCCCCCCCCCTCTCAGTTATCTCTTGGGATTATTCCTAACAATTGGTATCAGAGCCAAGTGCCTCAAAGAGAAATTTTAATAGCTTGAGGTTGATTAGATGGAATAATTTAGAAAAGAAAGTCCTAAGTTTGATGGAGAGAATTATCTTGATTGGAAGAACAAGATGGTGACTCATTTGCAGTGCATTGCTTTTGAAGTTTTTGATGTAACTATCAAAGCAGCCAAGATACCTATCTTAGAAGACCTTGCAAAGGATGATGCTACTGAAAGGCAAAATGAATTGTTTCATCATAATGCTATAGCTAAAGAATCCCTTATCAGTGCCCTATCTGATAGTGAATTTTTAGAGATAAAGAAAGTAGACACTGCCCACAAGATATGGAAGCACCTAGAAGACATGTTTGAAGGTGAAAAACAAAAAAAGGATGCACATAGAAAAATATGGAAGAAAAGATACAATGCATTAAAGATGCTGCCTGAAGAAAATATCAGAGCTTATAATCAAAGGATCAATGAAGCAGTTGCTAGAATCAAAAACAATGGTGGAGAAATCTCAGAAGAAGACATCATGGACAAATTGATGACTACTCTCACTCTTGAATATGTAAACAAGATCAACATCCTTGATGAGATCATGTAGCTTACATCAAATTTCAAGAGAGAGACCTTGATCAACAAAATCTCAGCCTTTGATATTTCAAGATTGAAGACAGAACCTAAAAGTGAGATAGCCTTCAAAGCAACAGTTCATGGTAAGAAATCTAAAAAACACTTCTGGTAATTTTGATGATGATGATGAAGAGAAAAAACTAGATGATTTCATTTCTATGATTTCCAAAAGAGAAAAGAAAAGAAAAGGAAAATATGAAGGTCAATTACCATTTAAGTGCTTTTCATGTAATAAGATTAGTCACTTTGCATCTAAGTGTCCTACTAGAGCTAGAAAATTAAAAAATGATTACAAGCCTAAGTACTCTAAGGAATGTTACTATGCTGGAGATGGAGTTTTAGATGATGAATTAGGTGGAGAATAAATTGGATTCATTTCTATTATAGAAAAAATGAATAATAAGACAAATCATAAAGATGAGAAAGAGGAACAAGAGCTAGCATTGATTTCACAAGCTGAAATAAGGACAGACTAGATTATAGATAGTGGTTGTTCACATCATATGACAGGTAATAAAAATAGATTTGTTCATTTGGACAAATACAATGATGGCATGGTTAGATTTGGAGATAACACTCCTAAACCCATAGTTGGTAGAGGAGCCATCACCTTGGATGGAGAAAATAGTACTGATGATGTTCTCTCTGTAGATGGTTTGAAACATAACCTTCTTAGTGTTGGATAGTTACTTGGAAAAGGCTATCAGTTAGAGTTTAAAGGTGACAAATGCATCATTAAAAACAAAGATGGTGTTATGATTGCATCAGGCTCAAAGACTAGAGGTAATGTTCTCCAACTCAATTCAGAAGCAAGTTGTTTTGTTGCTAAAGTTGATGACAGTTGGTTGTGGCATAAAAGAATATGTCATATCAATTTTGTTAACATAGTAAAGATAAGAAATTTAAAGGCAGTAAGAGATCTACCTAGCATAGAAAATCCAGTTGATACTATATGCAGGGAATGTGTGATGGGAAAGCATGTGAGAAATTCATTTAGGAGCAAGTGCAATTCAATAGAGAACAAGTTGGATCTGATTCATACAGACCTATGTGGTCCAACTCAAACAAGATCATACAATGGTGAAAGGTATTTCATTTTGTTTGTTGATGATTATAATAGGATGATGTGGGTTGTGTTCTTGAAAGATAAGTCAGAAGAATTTGAGAAGTTCAAAATATTCAAAGCTAAGGTTGAAAATGAATCTGGACTAAAGATAAAACGTTTGAGATCGGATAGAGGAGAATTCACCTCAGACAGATTCTATGAGTATTGTGAAGAACATGGCATAAAGAGATAGTTGAGTGCACCTAGAACCCCTAAGTAGAATGGAATTGTAGAGAGAAGGAATAGGATCATCCTTGATACAACACACACCATCATGATTGAAGGAAACGTTGCACACACCTATTGGAAAGATGCGGTCAATACAATAGTCTACACCATCAATAGAATTCAATTAAGGCCTGGTGCTGACAAAACACCTTATGAGCTATGGTTTGGTAATGTTCCCATAGTAAAATACTTCAGAATATTTGGAAGCAAGTGCTACATCAAGAGGGATGAAGCAGTAGGCAAGTTTGATCAAGGTATTTTCCTTGATTACTCTACTAAAAGTAAAGCTTATAGATGTTTCAATTTAAGATTAAAAAAGATCATTAAAAGTGCTCATGTTAAGAATGATGAAAATTTCATGGTTCAAGAAAGATATCATGATTACTCACCCATGATTGAAGAAGAACCCAAACCTTCCACCAGTGAGATAGTTATTGAAGAAATGTTTGACAGTATTGATGTGTTATTCAATGACCCTGAGAAAAGAGAAGAAGAAACTCCTAAAGCTGATGAGTCAACATCACCTAAAGTTCCAAAGTTTACATCTAGAAACCATTCCAAGAAAGATATCACTGGAGATCAAAGTGGCAAAGTCCTAACAAGATCACAAGCAAAGAACTTAGCTAGCAGTGAAGCGGTATGTTTACTATCTCAGATTGAACCTTTAAGTGTTGAAGATGCATGTAATGATTCAGATTGGCATGATGCTATTAAAGAAGAACTTGGTTAGATTATTAAGAATGACACTTGGGAAATGGTCCCAAGACCTAGTGATAAGAATGTGATTGGAACAAAGTGGATATTTAGGAACAAGATGAATGAAGATGGTACAATAGTAAGAAATAAAGCAAGGTTAGTATGTAAGGGGTATGTGCAAAGAGAAGGCATTGATTATTCAGACACATTTTCACCTATGAGAAGATTAGAAGCTATCAAGTTATTTCTAGCTTATGCTATAGTCAAAAATTTCAAAGTTTATCAAATGGATGTCAAGTCAGCATTCCTGAATGGAGATTTGAAAGAAGTATACATTGAGTAGCCAAGAGGACTCACCTTATCAGACAGACCTGATATGGTATGTAGATTGAAGAAGGCCCTCTATGGACTTAAGCAAGCCCCTAGAGCATGGTATGAGAGACTAGATGGATATCTAAGAAAGATCAGATTCAAGCAAGGAGTAGCAAACTATAATATATTCATAAGAGAGACATCTAAAGGTTTACTACTTGTAGCTATATTTATTGATGACATTATCTTTGGAGGTAATGACAAACTTAGTGCTAAATTTTCTAAGGAGATGCAAAATGAATTTGAGATGAGTATGATTGGACCTATCAAATACTTTTTGGGATTGAATGTGCAACAGACAAAGAAAGGCATTTTCATTAATTAGTCCAAGTATGTGAAAGAAATATTAAAGAAATTCAAGATGGATGATTTCAAGCCAATAGAGACTCCTATGATAGCTAGATGAAAGATTACAAAAGAAGATGACTCACTAGTAGTAGATATAACATTGTAAAAGTCTATAATTGGAAAACTTATTTATCTTACTCAGACTAGACCTGATATTTCCAATGCAGTTGGCATAGTTGGAAGATTTGTAGCAGAGCCTAAACAAAGTCACCTCATGGTAGTAAAAAGGATATTCAGATACTTGTAAGGCACTATAGAATATGGTCTATTGTATCCTAATTCAAAAAATGTTGAGCTTCATGTGTACACTGATATAGATTGGGCAGGATGCGTTGATGATAGAAGAAGTACATTAGGTGGAGTAGTGTTTCTTGGTGATAGACTTATCACTTGGACAAGCAAAAAACATAATTGTATTTCTTATTCATTAGTAGAAGTAGAGTATGTTGTAGCAGCCTTGAATTGTTCTAAAATTGTTTGGATCAAGTAGATGATAAAGGATTTTTGAATTCAGATTGATTATCCTATTGTTATTCACTATGATAACACTAGCACTATCAATATGTTGAAGAACCCTATGATGCATGCAAAGACAAAGCACATTGAGATCAAGTATCACTTACTAAGAGAGAAAGTGGCAAAGAAAGAAGTCAAGATAGACTATGTGAGTACTAAAGATTAGTTGGAAGACATATTCACAAAGCCCTTACCAAAGGATACTTTTGAGTATCTCAGGGAGAAGTTGGGAGTAATTCCCTTCCCTGATTCTGCTTAGAAGAAAGAAGGAAATGCATCGGTCCTCAGGGACTGATGGATGGTTGACTACTCTACTTCTAGAGTAGTATTGGTGCTTAAACTAATTGGTACCCTTTTTCATTGATGTCAAATGGGGAGTAATATATAGTCATGAAAAATAGAAGTAAAAAGAAGGATTAATATACTAAGGGGGAGTAGTATTCAGTTATGATAGCAGTTCAGTTGAGGAAATGGAGAATGTTGGAAAATATTGCAGCAAATGGAGGACTCATCTTTGGGGGAGTTTTGAAGAGGAAATGTAGAATGTTATAAAAGAAGTGTTCATTTGGATTGGTGGAGTTTTTCATTCCATATGTTTCCATCAATGCCAAAGGGGGAGATTGTTGGAGATTTACTAGTAGGCTAGTGCTGACTGTATGTTTGTCATTGATGAAACATATGGAAAGTAGCATGCATTGAAGTATTATATAATAAGCTTTCAATATATGTAGCATGGACATGATATCAGCATGATATCATGAGTGCAGAGGTTAACTATTAGTACAGATAGTTATATAGCAACTTGTGTCAATAGTGTTCCTGACAGAGTAACATGTAGTATTCTGTGTATGGTTGTCCATATAGTTATCATGGAGCCTTGCATGCTTGGATATATGTTGAAGAAATGTTATTGATGTTACATTCATGGATGTAGAGTATGATGATTTGTAGAAGTGAAGTTATTGTTAGAAATGGGAACACTGAGAGGGGGGATGAATCAGTGTTCACTAGATTTTAACTTTTCACTTTAATCTTTATACTGAACTTTAAATGCTTAAGTATTGAATGAAACATTCACATAAACATGAAATATGAAATCAACACATGACACCAATATGGTTATGGGGAAACCCAAATAGGTAAAAAACCCGATGGAAATTGACACCCACTAATATTCTACAATAGTGTTTTGTGATCCTTGTTAGAAGATCCTTTACCCTGTTAGGAGTAGCTTTACAATACTTTAAGTATAGTAGACCTTGTTAAGGGTTAGATCTTGTTAGAAGTCTTTTAAAATAATCTTTGTTAGGGGAGTGGACTCACTATCCTAGAGCTCACTACTCAAATGGTGAAGGCTACAACCTTCTGATTTCAGATTCACACTATATCTACCAGGTGAACTGTTACTGTAACACTGCTTGTCAGATCAGTTCCTTTGATGTGCTGATGCTTTAACCTCTAGAAAATCTCTAATACATCTTCTTGACTCTTCCCATACTTCTTCTCTACTTATCACAACTCTCTATCAAATTCCATACCGAATACAATGGGGGCATCTTATATTTATACGCTCATACAAAATAAATAATTAGGTCAGCCCTATAACTAATTACAAACAATGCTTCCAAATGAATTGGCTTAAGCATGCTTAAAATTATACGTATAAAAATGTCAGAAACATAAATACAATGGGAGCATAGCCTTTACAACATTACATTATCATTGCAAACCAAAATACTAAATGTCAGCTCCATGCTCTATTCTCTGCTAGCACACACTAGCTGTGCAACTTTAACTGATTGTTACTTTCTCATCTTTGCACATCTTCTTATGCACTCCTAGACTAAGCATAAGTATATTCTAAAAAACTTAACTTCCAGGGTGCATACCATAATTCATCTGTACACATGTGCGTTGATGCTTTGAGTTGGAGGAACTTTGTACACTGTTTAGTCTTCAACACTTAGCTGATTTCTAATCTTCTCATCAGTTGCGCTGACTCCAAATTGCTATATGAATTTGTTTCCATAATGAAAACACTATATCGAGCCATATACCTTAGTATAGCCAAATTTCCAATAATCTCCCCCTTTTTCATTGATGGCAACAAAGGAATATGGCCAAGCTGCTAACTGTTCCTTAACACAATTTTTTTTTTGTCTTCTATACATTTCTTATACATAATCTTATCTCTCCCTATACATATTATACTCCATATTCTATACAAAACTCCATCTTTGACATTAATCACAAAGGTGTACCAAAAAATTGTATCTACACATACTCACTTTGGGAAAACATCCAACTATGCTATTTTAAGGTTTTGAATCTCCTTCTTCCAAAAGGTTATCAATGAGTTAACTATCTAGAGATGGGTGCATAAAGCATACTAGAGCTTCTCCATCTTCTTCAAATCTATGCTTAGACCTTGATCATAGGTTATCATGGTGGCATCAATCTCCTTTATGTTATGATTGAGAATATCTAGTGAGGGCACAAGAGCATTCCTCAACTGAGTCTGTCTAGACCTTATCTTTTCCATTTCTTTCTCTGCCTTCTCAATTTTTTCCAACTGACCTTGGTATACATTGTTGCACATGTTTGTATTAGTGGATGTGTCTATCACTAAACTCTTCACTTGCTCAATCATAGCTTATGTTTCTTGAAATGGGCATTAGTAAGCTTATCCTGATCCATGTAGTATGCAATGAATTTCCTTCCTTGAACATCAAATTATTTTAAAGATGCTTGTCATGTCTTGAGTGAATTCAGATCTAGTGCAAAGTTGCTCATCAACTCATTCAATCTCTTCTCTAGGTACTTCTCTTCTGCAACTTTGGATGCAGATTCTTCAAGGCATGAAAAGTTACTTTTGAACTTGTTGGTTAAAATCTCTATTTTTGTTTTTGCCCCAAAAGATAGGATGTTTTTGAATAATTTTGTAGTCTCTAGGGTTTCCTAGGTCTAAATATCCTAAAAATCAAAAAGCCCTAGTTTGAGTCTACAGCCTTCTATTTCTCCACTACTTTATCGAGTCACTTAAGTTTCAAATTAAGCATGTGTGGGTCATTTTCCTCAGTTAGTCGCTGAGTCTCCCAAAGAAATAAGAATATTCCTAAATATCTATAGATTGTCTGAAAGCCCTTTGTCACCTGATCTCATAAGCACTATGGAATATTCTTTATTATCAAATGACTTAGCGATTGCCTTTCTAGTCTCCAAGTATTAGTAAGTTCTTCTCGAGATCTAGCGACTACTGTGATAAAATTTATATGGGAGGAACTATAGTCATGCAGTCTCTAGATAAAAATCACCTTTGGCTGGGTTATCTCTGAACGCTTTATTAAAATGAAATATTTTTCAGCAATTATGATTTTCCTTTTAGTCGCTGAATCTCCAAATGAAGGTGCGGTCTTATTTCAAGTTGTCTCCAAGTCTCTAGGTTTTCTTACTATTAGTTATTTCATTCAGTGACTTGGATTCTTAGTGGTCACATTATCTTCCAAAGGTGGCGATTATCTCCTATGTGGTTAGCGATCCAACGACACAGTAGTCTCCATATCTCCAGATGCAGTGGTTAAGTGATAAAGGATTGTTAGACTTAGTGTGAGCCGTGAAATGAAAATTTGATCAATGACCAGTTTTCAATCTCCAGATATAACTCAGAGTTAAGAAATGTTTTCGCGACTTAGAGATTTCCTTACTCGCGTGTTCTCAGGACTTGACCCTAGTTAAGAAAAAGATTGTGAGACTCAGTGAATCTCTTTGTCATGTAGTCTCCAGATTTTCCCAGGTTGAGTTAAGGTTAGTGTTATGGTCAAAACTTGGTGGTTATGTATTTATTCAGCAATATGATGACTATGTGGTCATGTGATCTTAGGTTCCTGATAGTTAAGTGGAAAGCCTCCAGTGAGTCAGTGACACAGTTATCTCTTGGTCACTGAATCAAACAGTTAAGTAAGAAAGTCTCTCATGGCTTAATGGGGGCCATAGGATGGAATGAAGAAGAAGATCAATGGTGGTCATAAGATCTCAAAAAGAAAGTTGAAAATTTAGAAAGCTTTAGAGATTAAGAGACTCCAAGTTTGTCACTAGATCTCCAGGTTGGGTGATCACTGAATGTTTTAAAGAACAAATAAAGTTTTCGTGACTATGAAATAGACTATACTCACCAGATCTCTAGATAAGATAAATTAAAAATTCCTCCCTTCAATCGCTAAATCTCCAGATGGCTGGGTCGGGACATCTTAGAAAGAAGTTTGAAAAGTCAACCATGTTTCGTGACTTAGTGTTTGCCTATTGTTGCTAGATCTCATGATAGAATTAAAAGGTTGTCTTAGTTGCATGATCTCGTAATGAGAAATATCACACCCGCAACTAAGACATCGAATATAGTCAGGTAATCTCTGAATGTGAAAAATTAAAGAGAGACTAAAGAGATTGACTATAGTCACAGAGTCTCTAGATCAAAAATTTGTGATAGCTTAATCTCATGATGAATTCATAAGGTGCACAGTCTTTCTGTGACTATGAGAAGCCCTGTTAGTCACCAGGTCTCACAACTATTTCAAAGGTGCCAATATTATAAAATAATTGCAAGACTTTTTCTCCACTCGCCAGGTCTCTAAATATATGAATTTAAATTTTTGAGCTACGAATAGTAAATTGAAGCTCTGTTTGTGTAGAGTAATGGTAGAAGTGACATTTTTTGGTGTCAAAAAATGGTAGGGATTCAATTCTATAGAATAAAATAGTTAGAGGCTACTCATTTCAAAGTTATGGAGCATATTGAAGAGTACAGAGCACTAGGTTTTTAGAGCTTTCCAAATTTACAGTGTGACCAGTGATTTTGTAGAGAATTTTTAGAATTTCAGTCAGATGGAGTCAAGCAATAGCAAGAGGAGCCTCCACTAGCTGAGTGTCTAAGGAAAAAGTAAAAGAAAGTTTTTCAGATAAATTCCTCACCCTCTTGCCTGGTTCATCTCAAAACAAAAAGGTCAGTGATGATTATTTTATGGATGAATTAGCTTATTGCAGAGATACTAAGACCCCAGAAGTCATGGGCATGTGTTTATTTTCGTATATTTATAAGAACTGTGATAGTGTAGTACCAGTCTCAAACCCTTAGACATCAAGGTTGGCTAAGTTAAATATTCCTGAGGTCTTTCTTGACATAGACACACTACTTATGCTATCTCGGTGCTATGATCCCTTGTAAAAAACTATTAGAAAGGAGGATGGTTCTCCTTTGGTAACCCTAGACAGAAATTCATTCATGAAAGCATTTGGAATCCAAATCCCTATGGATACTGAGATAGATCTAAAGGCTCAAGCCAATAGATATGTCCAAGAGGTTGCATTAGTCTCTAAGGAAATTAAGAGCCATATGCCTAAAGAAAATAGAAATTATGTTGCAGCTATGGCTGGGTTAGTTCCATATCAATACAAAGACCTCAAATTTTATATGAAATATATTGCATATGGGTTATGCTAGGTCTTGGGAGTTGATGCAGGCCCATAAAGGATGACCTCTGATATTTTTATGTTGGTAATGGATTCTCATAACCATTTGGTGAATAGAGGATATGATTTTATTGGATATGTAATAAATAAAATGCATGAGGGTTTACTGTCTTTGAAGAATTTTGCATCTGGCTCTACGCCCAGATTCATGCACTACTCCTTGTTGATGCACCTTATTGTGTACCACAATTAGGATCTCATCAATTTGAATGATCTCAAGCCACAAATGATGTGGAATGGATAGCCTAACCCTATACAGTTTTGGTTAGCAATTTGGAGTCCTTGCCCTAGGTGTGATTTTGGAGCCTTTGAAAACTGGATTGTAGATCCTATTCTCCGATGTTTAGGAGTGAAATGTACTAGATTATCCACCAAGGTTCTACAATTGGTGAGGCCCCAATAATTTATTGACAAATGGACCAAGGGTCACAATTGGGGAGATAGTTTTTATGAGAAAGGCTATACAATGATTAGGGTTTATGGATGCCCTTAGCCTCCCCATCTACTTCCATTTTATGTTCCACCAAGGATTGCATTTTTAGAATTCATCTAGCAATAGATGTTGACAGATAAGGAACATCTTGCTCCCCATAGGAAAGGAACTTTAACACCTTAGCACTTCAAAGTGCATTATCTCACAATTGGGAAGGGAGCTCTTAGCCAGGTTAATGACTAGTTGGAAGGTTTCCACATGTTTGTAGCATCTTACAGATATGCGGATAATGAAGGTTTCATAGCTGCTGCTAGGAAATATTACACTCCTAACATTTCATTCAATAAACAACATGAGGAGTATCCTGAGGAAGATGTTATAAGGAACATCATTGAAGACAATGAGGTGAGAGAAGAGAAAAGAGAAAGAAAGCCTGAATTTCAAGATGTTGAGCTACCCTTGCCCCTTGGCCAATATGAGAGGATAATTAAGCAAGATGCTTTCCTCAATGATGATAATTTTGTTAATTCAGATGAGTTCAAAAGCTTCTTAATGTGGCATAGGTAGCAAAAAGTGGCATCTAGTGTGCAAATAACTAAAGAGGGTCAGGTGCTAGATGAGGCACTACAACAATTAAAATAATATGACCCAGAAGATGATATTTTGACTCCAGGGGAGGCTAGGAATTTGGTAAGTAGAGCAACATGCTACTAGTTCCTGGGTGGAGTTTATATTTTGATTTTATAATAGATCAAATAAAGAGGCAGGAAGATGTCACTCTATCCTTAGAGACCCAAGTGGGGGACATCATCAAGGGATTTGGGTATAGCCCAAAGAATCAGGCATTGGCCATGTGGAGTTTGTATCCAAAGGATAAGAAGCCTTAGATTTTGAATGTAAAAGAGGAGATGGAAGGTGATAAAATTGTGTGGTCTATCCACAATATAGGGGACTTGGAGATCTCTCAGGTTTTGAACCAATTTGCCAAATTGAATGAAGATAAAACTAAGCAATTATCAGAAAGATATGGTGATCTTTTAAATGCCTATAGTGCCCTTGTGAAAGATAGGGATTTAGTGTTAATGAGAAACAGGGCATTGGAAAAGCATGTAGACGAATTGGAGGAACAACTCATTAGTGCTCCTGTACAACCCCCTGCACCTCCAAAGCAACTCATAACACAAGCAATGAAAAAGGAGGAGGTGGCTGCAAAATTGAAGAAAATAAATGAAGAGAAGAATGAGGCTATATTATAGGCCCTATTAAGTATTTTGCAACATAGAATGAATGCAATAAAAGGTAAATTTGATCTTGTATTTAATTCTTATGGAAAATTGCCAGAATTACTAAAGGAGGTCAATAATTGTCTGCAAATTTTGAGTGGATTTCATACAACTTGGTCTATTAGAGAGCCACTTTTTGAAAGATTGATTTTTGCTCCATCTTTGGGGAGTAACATTCCAGAGACAGTTGTGAGGGTTGGTGAGGAGATTGATAGAGTTAAAGCCATATTACCACTTTTTAAGGGTAAGGCAAATCTGATTGAGGCTAAGATAGCCATGCTCAGCTCCTATTCCAATAAATTTATCCCTTCAATTTTGAGTACAGATGGAGCTTTAAAGAACCTTGATTAGTGGAGGTCGGATGCTGATCTCTTATTGCCTAGGAAGGAGACATTTTTAGGTGAAGATAATAATGTTGATATGGAAAGCTTCAATAAAAGCTTGGATGGAGCTATAAGGGTAGAGACAGATCTCACCAGATTCATAACAGATGTCAAAGCTATAACAGATGCTAGGTGGGAGAGATAAAAAGCATAGTTGCAACTTGTCCAAAACTTTAATTAGCCATCAGAAGAAGAAGCAACTACATGGGATGAGTTGACAAAGCCCAATAAAATTAGATCTACCACAGTTGACTTGGATATTTTAGATGATGAGTAAAGAGGACATCTGGAGTATCTGACACCTGAGCCCAAAATATAGGGATGATAAGCTATCATTAAGAATGGTGTAGGTTAGCCTAAAATGGTGGTCACCATATCTTGTTATAAATACAACACCTACCATAAAGACTTGCAGACAAAGGTGTCAGATTTCATGTGATCCAGGATGTAGAATAGTCCAAGAAAGTTTTGTCTTTCCACTGCATGAGGGCTCATTGTATTTTTTTTTTTATGATTTGTCTCTTATGCTTTTAGGGTTAGGGTTTCCAACCATCCGAAGCTTGTTGCATTCTCGTTGATAAGAGAATTCCAAGATGGTTGAAACATAGATGTATAAATAGAGTTGTAGACTCATTTTTCAAAGAGTTGGAAGATAATAGAAAAATTGAACAAAATTGCTTTGAAACAGACTTCTAAATTTTGTGTTTGACTTTCTGAATAATTAAACTTTGAATGTAATTGGAAAGTTGATTTTAATACAAATACACTATAACTTCTACCATATCTTGTTGTTGTCTCTTTACTTTTATGTTGTACTCTTGTATGTTTTATATGTTAGGCATTTAAAATATACCAGTTGTAAAGCAACTTGTTTGATTGATTATGAGTTTCTTTCAAGGAAAGAATTAAATTTCTCATAGTTTAGTTAAAAGAGTAAACCTATCTGTAAGGATCATTGATGATAACAATTTTTGGTTAATAGAATAGTTTGTAAGGAAATCTATTTGAATTTGTAGCTAGTATGCAAGGCATACTTTTGTATTTATTTTAAAATTATCTGGTTGATTTACATTTGGATTTCTTTTTCCCATTGGATAAGGAACCAGTTTAGTATTTATTTCTTATTATCTTATCTTTCATATGTTTTAAAGGAGAAAATTTGAAACTTTCATATCATTACTAGTACATTTTTCATTTCATGTTTATTTCACTAAATAGATTGGACTGTCTCTGAAACACATAGTTCTTATTTCTTGATTCCTTGACGAGAGAATCATTTAGGTTACCCCTCCTTAAAAGGAAGAAGGATGAAAATCCTCAAGTCACCGATTCTTGCTATATTTGCAATGACACTCTACTTGGTTAGGCTCTGTGTCAAGTTGATTTTGGTCATATGCAGAATGTTTTATAGATTGATGCATTAGAAGGATTTATAGCATATCTGTGTCCACTCATATAATACTATGTAAATCAATTATCATTAAAAGGTAATACTTGCTTGAGTATGTGGAGCTCAAAAATGAAGGAGGATCCTATCCAATCCTCAAAAATTAGGTCTTTCTCTTGTTTGAATTAGTTTCAAGGAGCTTAGTTTCAAGTAATCATTCAAACGTTTGATTCATGCAAGAAAAATCCCTAACAAATTGGTGACTCTATTGGGGATTTTATTAAAATATTTTGTTAAGATATAGGATCTAGTTGAGCTAGGGCTCCTATCCTATACAAACCAGTTGGTTACCATTAGTATTCATATTTCAAATAAAATTCCCAAATATTTGGGTGGCGACTCTTACAAATCTCTGCACTAGTGCAATTAAAGAATTGATCATAATGAGTATGTGAAATACTAGAGCCTAGAAAAAGGATCATCCAAAAGAAAATTTAGAAGGTGAGCTCCCAAATACATCCAGGTGAATGAGAAAGGATAAAAGTACAAATGACATGTCCTTAACATGGAAACAAAATGGAAATGTGAGGCATGAGGACTCTGCCCCAACAAATCAAGAAGGAAATGCATTAGAGTATGAGGAAGCAATTGATTTAGGGCTTAATCAATATGAGGACTATTATTCTCCCATTGAGAAAGATGCAAAAAGATCCAAGCACTTTAGGAGGACAATCCCTCACAATCCCCTCAGGTCTCAAAGTCAAAGTAGGAATAGATTGAACCTTACTCCTCCACAAGCCATGAATGCTCCAGATAGTCACCAAGAAGAAACCCATGCCCAACAATTATCATCTGAAACAACCCTTCTAGATTCTGAGGAAATTTTTGAAGAATTATTTGGATTAGAAAGAAAAATCAAAGAGAAAATTCAAATAAGGAAAAAAAGAGAGAAATAAAAGGAGGAAAAGATTATGCATGCCATGATCAGAGCAGAATAGTTAAGGAAACAATTGTTGGATTTTGAAGCCTTAAATCATGTTCCTATGACTGAACAAATAGAAGAGCAACTTGTTGTCCAACAAAATTATGAAATAAGAAATCCTAAGGACAAAGGCAAACAAAAGGTTACAGGGATTTCAATAAATGAGTCAAATCTGGCCAACAAACCTTTAGATCAAGCAGCAAGATTGGATGTTGACCTAGAGAAGGCCAAAAGGGAACAAGAATTATTAGCCAAAGAATTAGAAAAGGTGGAACTAGAAGCCACTACAGCTGAAATCAAAAGAAAGGTTGACTTCCTTAAACAATCTTCTGGACCTACCAATACACTTTCCACTTCTATGGCACAAGGTGCAAATGTGTTGAATACTACCAAAACTATGGGCATGCCCAAAAATTCTACTATTTCAAATATTCAAAAATCCACATCTTTAGGTGCTAGCCCATCTCAGATAGGGTCCATTCATGAGAGACATAAATAGTTGGTGTTTATTGGAATTCCTAGTTATCCAAATCCCATCCCTGATGAAATTAGGAAAAAGCTCCCAAAGGTCACTGGAAGCAATGCTGTCACTTGTGAGGAACATTTGAAAATTTTCATTGATATAATAGATGACTACAACATTGAGCCTAATGATGTGATCATGAAGCTTTTTGTTCAATCTCTAACTGAGGATGCTAGAGATTGGTTTAGGAATTTACCTCATGCTAGCATATGTTCTTGGGACCAGTTCAAGAACTTTTTCAAAGAACAATATGGTGATAAAACCAATGAGGGTTTCATGCTTAATGAATTTAACAACATCAAGAAAAACACAAATGAGGGTGTTATTGAGTTCAATGTCAGATTTTAGAAAGCTATGCATAAATTATTGCAAGTTATCAGGCTAGATGACAAGATTTGTTTGGTCACATACCTAAATGCCTTTGATTCAAAAATGGGATATCTTTTGAGAGACAAGAACCCTAGAAATCTTGTAGAAGCTTACAAATTGGATATCAATATAGAAAGCAATAGAAGAATATCAGGGAAGTTGGGAAGAAGGGAGGATTATAAACCTCCAATCCCAAGAAAAAGGGAACCTGGGAAATCTGATACAAAACCAAAAGATGAAGATAGTGTGAAGCAAATCTTGAAAGCAATAAAGGATTTGAAGCCTGGTGAAGCAAGAAATAATAGAGTACCAGGAAATGATAGACCTTCTTTCAATAACTTTAACAAGTTGCCTAGAATGCAGAACTATCCTTATAATACTCAGTGGAAGGATGGAAAGCTAGTAGTCCCTGAAAGAAGGGATAAACCTAATGATAGAACCCCAGACCCTTTACACAAAAATTTAGTCAATATGACTGATGAGGTGCCTTGGTGTGTTGTTTTCCAATCACCACATGACTCCTATTATTGTGCAGTTGCCCAAAGTGTTTCTATAGATAATGAACAAGAAACTAGTAAGGAAGAATTCTATGATGATGAAGGTTGTGGTATGACCTCTTCCTATTATTTGTGATGAAGTAGACTCTGTAGAGGAAGATGAAATTTAGGATATCTGTAGTTCTCAAGTTAGAAATGAGATTTACCATCAACAAGTTTTCTCTGATGAAGAAGATAGTCATTTGGATAATGTTCAGTGTAACACCTCAAAAGATGAAGAACCTGTTGTCCTAAGGAGACCATCTGATGAAGAAATTGCTCAGATAACAGCATACATGGTGACTCAAGCTAAAAGAAATTACAAAAAAGGATGAAAAACAAGTCCCAGATAAGCAAAAGGCTACTAAAATTGTTAACAAAACCAAGGTCAAGAAAAATGTCACTTTCACAAAGCCAACTATTGCTTACAAAGTAAAAACCAAGCCTCTTGTGGATACTGTATCTTCTTTACAAAAGGAAGTAAAGATTTAGAGAAAAGATAGTCCAAATCTGATTACACATGAAGAAAATAAAGAAATCACTGTCATTAAGGAAGATGTTACAGACTCAAAGTATGTTCCCATTGACATGAGCAAATTATTGTCACAAATAACTATCAAGTTCCCTTTATTAGAAATGATGAGAATAGAGGAACATAAAGAGAAGGCTTTAAGTTGGGTAAATGGTGTTACTAACATTGACACTCAAAACCATGACAAATCTGAAAAAACAAAGATGTCTGATGATGTCAATACAAACCAAAATGGAGAGATTATTTTAGAAATCCCTCAAATCTATTTGGATAAAAATGTTGTTCATACTATACCTGGAACAATTGATCCTTTCTTTCTAAATTTGATTGTAAATGAAAAGCATCTCAAGAACTATATGATAGATTTTGGAGCCTCCAACACTGTCATGCATGTAGAAATTATGAAATCATTGGGTTTGAAGGTTGATACACCTCATGGAAGGTGTCAAGCTATGGATTCTAGAGAGGTGCCAGTTATTGGTACTATAAAAGCATTACCCTATATACTTGAAGCATCACTTGGTAAGTTGCTAACTATGAGTGTACTAGTGGTTGACATCCCACCTCAGTATGGAATGTTTTTGTCAAGAAAATGGAGTGCTTCAATGGGAGGAAGTATATAGTGTGATTTGTCTTTTGCAACTTTCAATATTGATGGTGATAATGTCAAGGTTTCTAGAGAAATTAGAGCTCCACATATGATTGAAATAAATGATGATCATTTAAATTGTTGTGTGGATGTTGACATGGAAAATTTTAGATTAGAAGAGACTATCCCACTAGTGGAAGAGATAGATCCGTTGGTTGCAAAACTAAAAAAATAGAAAGAGGGATTATGGCAGATGTACTTTGATGGAGCTTGTTCAAAAGAAGGTTCTAGTGCTGGAGTTTTATTCATATCTCCATCAGGTACCACTTTCAAGTATTCATTCCTATTAAATTTTCAATGCACAAATAATACTGTAGAATATGAAGCATTGTCCTTAGGATTGAATATTGCTTTGAGGCATGGAATAAAATGTTTGAGTGTTTATGGTGATTCTGAACTCGTGGTTGCACAAGTAAGGTCCAAATATGTAGTAAAGAATGATAGGTTAAAGATGTATAAGCATGTTATTTGGGATCAGATTGAGTTATTTGATGCCTTTAATATTAATTGGGTAGAAAGATCCAAGAAAATAATGGCTGATTTTTTTGACCAATGTTTCTTTGAAGAGCAATGATTCAACTTTCCTTGGAGTATCAATAGTTGAAATCAAAAGTAGGCCAATAGTCCCAGACAATTTCTATAACTGGAAAGTTTTTGAAGATGACCTTGACATTTTAAAGTTTATCCACTATCTTGACCTTTATGAAGATCAACTCATAGATTGTAATGCTTTGGTTGAAGAGATAGATGGTAAGGATATGATTTTGGGAAATGAGGTAATCCAGTTGAGTTCAAATCATATCCCTAAGGGTCTAACTAAGTTGAAAGCATTATACAGTAGTCAAGATGATTATATGTTAAAAACAAGCAGTGCTAAAGTTGAAGATTTAGAGGAAATAAATTTAGGATCATAAAATGCCCCTCAGAAGGTGTATATTGGGAAGGGGCTAGATTCTCACATAAGGACTAACTTGATTAAATTATTAAGGAGGTATAAGCATGTCTTTGCATGGTCATATGATGACTTAAAATCTTATAGGGAAGATCTTTTCCAACATGAAATCCCACTGAAGAGTGAGGTTAAACCATTTAGACAGAAGCAAAGAATAATTAATCCCCTACTAGCTCCTAAAATACAACAAGAATTAATCAAGTTAAGTGATGTAGGAATAATCCAGCCTATAAGGCATTCTACTTGGGTGTCTAACTTGGTCCCAGTCAGAAAGAAGAATGGTGATATTAGGTTGTGTGTGGACTTTGGAAATCTGAATGTTGCATCATTAAAGGACAACTATTCTCTACCTAACATGGAGGCAATGTTGCACAAGGTCACTAGATGTGAATTATTATCCATGATGGATGGTTTCTATGGGTATAATCAAGTGTTAGTGAAGGAATATGAGCAATTTAAAACAACATTTACAACACCTTGGGGAGTCTATGTATATGTTTGAATGCCATTTGGCCTCAGAAATGCTGGAGAAACTTTTCAAAGAGCCATGGATGTTGCTTTCAAAGAATATATAGACTTGTTTATGGTTGTGTACCAGGATGATTTGACTACTTATTCCAAGAAGGCTAAGGATCATTGTTCACACCTTGAGAGAATATTTAACAAAGCATTAGAATATGGTGTGTCTTTAAATCCTAAAAAATGTAACTTTGTAGTCAAAGAAGGAAAATTGCTAGGACACATTGTATCAAAAGAAGGAATTAGAATTGATCCAGAGAGAGTTGAAGCTATCAAGAAAGTCTCTACACCCAAAAATCTTAAAGGTGTGCAATCCTTTTTAGGAAAAATCAATTTTTTTAGGAGATTCATTGCAAATTTTACTAAAATTGTCAAGCCCATAGTGAAGTTGCTCAAGAAGGATGTCAAGTTTCAATGGACTATAGAAGCTCAAGGTGCATTTGATAAAATTAAAGAAGTAGTCCAACAAGCACCTGTACTGAGGTCTCCTGATTATAATAAGCCTTTTTCACTCTTTTCTTTTGCATCATTTCACACTATTGCTATTGTACTATTACAAAAGGATGAAGAAGGTTTTGAGCACCCAATTGCATTTTTTAGTAAGTCTTTGCAGGCTACTGAACTAAACTATGAGATGATGGAGAAATAGGCCTATGCATTGGTACAAGTAGTGAAATATTTTAGACCTTATTTAGTTTTTGCTAAGGTCATTGCATATGTCCCTCATGCAGCAGTTAAGGATGTCCTCACTTAGTCTGAAGTTACTAGGAAGAGATGCAAATGCATCACCAGGATTCAAGAATTTAATTTAGAAATCCATATCACCAAGCTGGTAAGAGGAAAGGCCTGGAAAAATTAATGACTAAAGAAAATATGGATTTAGTCCAGGTTAACAATGAAGGAATCTTAGATAGAACAGTAACAAGTATTGAGTTGCAATCATACTATGCTGACATTGTATATTTCATTAAGAATGCCAAATATCCAGAGTATATTTCAAATAACCAAAAGAGATCCTTAAAATTGCAAGCTAAGAAATATACATTGATACAAGGGGACTTGTATTGGAAAAATAGAGATGGATTCTTATTTTTTTGCCTTCATAAATGCCAGGTGGAAAAGGTTTTGAGTGAAATGCATGCTGGTGTTTGTGGGGGCCACTATTCAACAAAGACTACTACCCACAAGATTTTAACGGCTGGCTATTTTTGGCCTACATTGTTTAAGGACTCATTTTAGTTTGTTAAGAAGTGTGAAGCTTGTCAGAAATTTGCTTCAAAATTAAAATATTCAGGAGCACTATTGTTAAACCCAATAACTACTGAGGCACCTTTTGCCATGTGGGGAATGGATTTTATAGGAGAGTTTGCTGAGAAATCTAGTGGAGGAGATAGTTATATACTTGTTGCAAATAACTACTTCACAAAATGGATAGAGGCCATTCCCACAAAGAAGGAAACAAGTAAAATAGTGATTGATTTTTTACTAGACAACATTCTGACCAGATTTGGTGTCCCCATCCAATTGATCACAGATAATGCAATGTGTTTTAGATCAGATGAATTCAAGGAATTTTACAAAAACAATGGAATTATGACATCATATTCATCTCCTTATCATCCTTAAGAAAATGGATCGGCTGAGTCAAGCAACAAAAGCATTCTGACAATCTTGAAGAAAACACTTGAGAAAAATAAGAGAGCTTGGCATTCAAAGTTGAAACTAGCCTTATGGGCAGATAGGATCATAGTGAAGAAAGCCACTGAGAAGTCTTTGTTTGAACTTGTATATGGCCTACAGTCAAGAGTACCTATAAACAATCTAATTCCAATTTATAAGTTTATTCAAGATTAGGATTTGGATGTGTCAGAGCCTATGCAGGACAAGATCATGCAGTTGACTAAACTAGATGAATTGAGAAGAGAAAGTCAAAAGAGCAATATCAAGTTGCAACAGAAGATGAAGTAGCTATTTGACAAGAGAGAAACTACAAGAAAGTTCAAAGAAGATGACTTAGTACTTCAGTGGAATGTGAGAGTAGAAGATAAAGGGAAACACAAAAAGTTTGAATCATTATGGCTTGGTCCTTTTGTGATTCATGAGAGTTTTGGGAAAGACTCCTACTTGTTGAAAAATATGGATGGTTAAATTTTTGAATTGCTAGTGCATGGGAAATTCTTGAAGCCTTTTTTCAATTAAGTTTTTTGATTTTTCATGCATATGTAAATTCTTTGTAAAATTTTGTATAGGTATGTTTCCTTTCAGGTTGCGTGTTTCGATTCCTATTCTAGGTTAGTGTGGTTTTTGGTCTTCTGTCCCAGAGATCTATGGTTCTTGTTCAAATTTTCATTTCAACATCCTCAAATAGAGCCACTGTTGGTTAAAATCTCTATTTTTGTTTTTACCCCAAAAGATAGGATATTTTTGAAGAATTTTGCAGTCTATAGGGTTTCCTAGGTCTAAATATCATAAAAATCAAAAAGCCCTAGTTTGAGTCATCAGCCTTCAATTTCTCCGTTACTTTATCGAGTCACTTAAGTTTCAAATTAAGCATGTGTGCATCATTTTCCTCAATTAGTTGTTGAGTCTCCCAAAGAAATAAGAATATTCCTAAATATCTAGCGATTGTTCGAAAGCCCTTTGTTGCCTGATCTCATAAGCACTTTGGAATATTATTTATTATCAAATGACTTAGCGATTTCCTTTCTAATCTCCAGGTCTCAATAAGTTCTTCTTGAGATCTAGTGACTACTATGATAAATTTGATATGGGAGGAACTATAGTCGCATAGTCTCTAGATAAAAATCACCTTTGGTTAGGTTATCTCTAAATGCTTTATTAAAATGAAATGTTTTTCAGTGATTATGATTTTCCTTTTAGTTGTTGAATCTCCAAATGAAGGTGCAGTCTTATTTCAAGTTGTCTCCAAGTCTCTAGGTTTTCTTACGGTTAGTTATTTCATTCAGTGACTTGGATTCTTAGTGGTCACATTATCTCCCAAAGGTGGTAGTTATCTCCTACATGGTTAGTGATCTAGCGACACAATAGTCTCCAGATCTCTAGATGCAGTGGTTAAGTGATAAAGGATTGTTAGACTTAGTGTGAGCCGTGAGATGAAAATTTGATCAACAACTAGTATTTAATCTCTAGATATAACTTAGAGTTAAGAAATGTTTTTGTGACTTAGAGATTGCCTTAGTTGTGTGTTCTCAGGACTTGACCCTAGTTAAGAAAAAGATTGTGAGACTCGATGAATCTCTTTGTCACGTAGTCTCCAAATTTGCCCAGGTTGAGTTAAGGTTAGTGTTATGGTCAAAACCCAACGGTTATGTATTTATTTAGTGATATGGTGACTATTTGGTCGTGTGATCTTAGGTTCTTGACAGTTAAGTGGAAAGCCTCCAGCAATTCAGCAACACGGTTATCTCTTGGTCACTAAATCAAATAGTTAATTAAGAAAGTCTCTCACGACTTAATGGGGACCGTAGGATGGAATGAAGAAGAAGATCAATAGTGGTCACAAGATCTCAGAAAGAAAGTTGAGAAGTCAAAAGGCTTTAGTGATTAAGAGACTCCAGGTTTGTCGCTAGATCTCCAGGTTGGGTGATCATTGAATGTTTTAAAGAACAAATAAAGTTTCTGTGACTATGAAATAGACTATAGTCACCAAATCTCTAGATAAGATAAATTAAGAATTCCTCCCTTTAGTTGCTAAATCTCCAGATGGCTGGGTCAGGAGATCTTAGAAAGAAGTTTAAAAGGTCAACCATGTTTCGTGACTTAGTGTTTGCCTATTGTCACTAGATCTCGTGAAAGAATTAAAAGGTGGTCTTATTCATGTGATCTCGTAATGAGAAATATCTCACCCATGACTAAGACATAGACTATAGTTGGGTAATCTCCGAATGTGAAAAATTAAAGAGAGACTAAAGAGATTGACTATAGTTAGGGAGTCTCTACATCAAAAATTTGTGATCGCTTAATCTCATGATGAATTCATAAGGTGGAAAGTCTTTTCGCAACTACGAGAAGCCCTCTTAGTCACCAGGTCTCAAATCTATTTCGAAGGTGCCAATATTATAAAATGATTGCAAGAATTTTTCTCCACTCACCAGGTCTCTGAATATATGAATTTAAATTTTTGAGCTATAGCTAGTAAATTGAAGCTCTGTTTCGTGCAGAGTAATGGTAGAGGTGACATTTTTTGGTGTTAAAAAATGGGGGTGCATTCAATTCTACAGAATAAAATAGTTAGAGGCTACTCATTTGAAAGTTACGGAGCATATCGAAGAGTACATAGCACTAGGTTTTCAGAGCTTTCCAGATTTATAGTGTGACCAATGATTTTGTAGAGAATTTTTATAATTTTAGTCAGAATGAGTCAAGCAATAGCAAGTAGAGCCTCCACTAGCTGAGGTTCTAAGGAAAAAGTAAAAGAACATTTTTTAGATGAATTCCTCACCCTCTTGCCTAGTTCATCTCAGAACAAAAAGGTCAGTGATGATTATTTTATGGATGAATTAGCTTATTGCAAGATGCTAAGACCCCAGAAGTCATGGGCATGTGTTTATTTTCATATTTTTATAAGAACAGTGATAGTGTAGTACCGGTCTCAAACCCTTGGACATCAGGGTTGGCTAAGTTAATTATTCATGAGGTCTTTCTTGACGTAGACGCACTGCTTATGCTATCTCGGTGCTATGATCCCTTGTCAAAAACTATTAGAAAGGAGGATGGTTCTCCTTTGGTAACCCTAGACATAAATTCATTCATGAAAGCATTTGGAATCCAAATCCCTATGGCTACTAAGATAGATCCAAAGGCTCAAGCCAATAGATATATCCAAGAGGCTGCATTAGTCTCTAAGGAAATTAAGAGCCATATGCCTAAAGAAAACATAAATTATGTTGCAGCTATGGCTAGGTCAGTTCCATATCAATACAAGGACCTCAAATTTTATATGAAATATATTACATATGGGTTATGGTAGGTCTTGGGAGTTGATGCAGGCTTAGAAAGGATCACCTTTTATATTTTGATGTTGGTAATGGATTCTCAGAACCATTTGGTGAATAGAAGATATGATTTTATTGGATATGTAATAAATAAAATGCATGAGGGTTTACTGTCTTTGAAGAATTTTGCATTTGGTTCTACACCCAGATTCATGCACTACTCCTTGTTGATGCACCTTATTGTGTACCACAATTATGATCTCATCACTTTGAATGATCTCAAGCCACAAATGATGTGGAATGGACAGCCTAACCCTATACAGTTTTGGTTAGCAATTTGGATTCCTTCTTGCCCTAGGTGTGATTTTGGAGCCTTTGAAAACTGGATTGTATAACCTTGTGAGCAAGGCTTTTGAGGGTACCTATTATCTGTTTTGAAAGGCCTAAATCAATCAAACGTTAAGAGTTTAATCTAGCATACAATTAAAACAATAACAAGGAAACTCTAAGCTAGCCACCTCAGACTGAGCCAAAAATAGGTGCACCCAAGCACTGTTTGATTTGCTCTGATAAGAGGGATGTGGGTGTGCTCTCTAAGCACTTGGAGCATACTCTAAATGCATTTAAGATGGATTAAAATCCATGAAAACTCCAAAATGGCACAAAAATAGGTATAGAACACCTGATTTGCCCCTAAGGCCTCAAGGATCCAAAAATGCTTTAATGGAGATTAAGCTACATGATGGGTAATCTAGGATTGATTTTAGACCAAATTAGAGATGTGATATGATGCTATGCTATGCAAAACAACAATAAAAACTATGTTAATCCATTATTACTAAGCTATGATGAGCTAAAATGCTTGAAAGTAAACTAAATTAGAATGACTTGCTAAGATCTAACATGAAAATGGCATTATAACAATGCATGAGAATGAAAGTAAGCTAATTGATTTTGCTCTTGAAAGGAGGGGTATTTATAGAATTTGGGAAGGAAGAATGAGTGGCCAGGATTGAAATCCTTAAGAGAGGCCAAGATTCACTCAAAGGGGAGCACATGGATTGTGCTAGTTTAGGGATCACCTCCTTGTGACAAGTGTCACAAGGGCATTGGATTGAAAGATGGGAGGAATGTGCACAATTTGGGAAATGTGCCTAAGGCCAAAGGGTGTAAGAAAGGGGTGAGGGGCTTCTTAAATGCACCATAAGTGCATGTATGAGGGATAAGGAGGCCTTAAATGCCTTCAATGCATTTCAAAAAGGGAAGCCCTCTTTGTTGACTTTGGGGTAAGCTTAAGAGTTGGCTAACCTTGTTTAGGGAATGTGACAAGGTTAAGGGAGGAATTAGGATTAGGATGGGTGAAGAGGTTGGATTTGAGAAGATTCTAGAAGAGTCTAGAATTCTCCTTGGTTTCATGGAATAAAAGTCTATTCATTCCAAAAGCTTAAGTTTTGGGAATATTTATTGAAATATTTTCAATAAATATGAAATTTAAATATTTAATCTTAATTAAATATTTAGCTTTGGGATTAGGGTTGGAAAAGATGGGATTAGCCTTTTAATCAAGATTAAGAAGGAATTAGAAGATTTTGGAAGAGGTTAGTGGTCTAAAGGAAATTGGCCAAGTTTTGGGCAAAAAATAAATTAATTATTTATTTTGGGATTTTTGGTCAATTTATTAATTAAAATAATTAATAAATAAGGAGATAATGTTTAAATAAGATTTAAACATTTTTGGGAGGGATTTCTTAATTAAATATTTTTAATTAAGATAAAGGGATTTAATGACATAAAAATTAATTAATTAATTAAATAAATAATTAATTAATAAATGATGATGTCATCAAGGATTTTTTAGGAAAATAAAAAATACTTTATTTTCTAAAGGATTTTTAGGTGTCTACATCCTATTCTCCGATGTTTGGGAGTTAATTATACTAGATTATCCACCAAGGTTCTACAATTGGTGAGGCCCCATCAATTTATTGACAAATGGACCAAGGGTCACAATTGGGGAGACATTTTTTATGAGAAAGGCTATACAATGATTAGGGTTTATGGATGCCCTCAGCCTCCCCATCTACTTCCATTTTATGTTCCACCAAGGATTGCATTTTTAGAATTCATCTGGCAATTGATGTTGACAGATAAGGAACATCTTGCTCCCCACAAGAAAGGAACTTTCACACCTTAGCACTTCAAAGTGCATTATCTCACAATTGGGAAGGGAGCTATCAACAAGGTTAATGACTAGTTGGAAGGTTTCCACATGTTTGTAGCATCTTATAGATGTGTGGATACTAAAGGTTTCATAGCTGCTGCTAGGCAATATTACACTCCTAGCATTCCCTTCAATAAAAAACATGAGGAGTATCCTGAGGAAGATGTTATAAGGAACATCATTGAAGACAATGAGGTAGAGAAAAGAATAAACCAATTGAATACATTGTTTGATGCTGAAAAACAATTGAAAAGTAAAGGACTGATATTTGGTGGTTTCTTTCCCACTTTGCCCTACCTTCAAAGACTTGAGCAAATGATGGCTCAATTCAACACACTGATGAGGTCCATGGAGGATCAAATTGATAAAACTAAATAGGGCAAAAAGGCCCATTCTAAATCTGAGTGTGATGATGATAGTGATGGTGGCTACCTAGTGTATAGTCCACCCACTATGGAACAACCATTGGTTGAAGGGCCTAGAGAGGAAAAAGAGACTGTTGATCTCACTAAATTGCCCAGTTCTAAAGATACTACTGAGCCCCTCAAGAAAAAACAAAAGTTACTAACTAGGGAACCCTCAGAGAAGAAAAAAGATAGAGTGAGTGCCCTCTATACAGGAACTGGTAAGCATCACCACCAAATTAGAAAGAAGGTGAGAGAAGAGAAAAGAAAAAGAAAGCTTGAATTTCAAGATGTTGAGCTACCCTCGGCCCTTGGCCAAGATGAGAGGATAATTGAGAAAGATGCTTTCCTCAATGATGACAATTTTGTTAATTCAAATGAGTTCAAAAGCTTCTTAATGTGGCATAGGTAGCAACAAGTGGCATCTAGTGTGTAGATAACTGAAGAGGGTCACGTGCCAGATGAGGCATTACAACAATTAAAAGAATATGACCCAGAAGATGAGATTTTGACTCCAGATGAGGCCAGGAAATTTGTAAGATAGAGCAACATGCTACTGGTGCCTGGGTGGAGTTTATATTCTAATTTTATAATAGATCAAATAAATAGGTAGGAAGATGTCACTTTGTCCTTAGAGACCCAAGTGGGGGACATCATCAAGGGATTTGGGTATAGCCCAAAGAATCAGGCATTGGGCATGTGGATTTTGTATCCAAATGATAAGAAGCCTCAAATTTTGAATGTAAAAGAGCAGATGGAAGATGATAAAATTGTGTGGTCTATCCACAATATAGGGGACCTAGAGATGTCCTAGGTTTTGACCCAATTTGCCAAATTGAATGAAGATAAAACTAAGCAATTATCAGAAAGATATGGTGATCTTTTAAATGACTATAGTGCCCTTGTGAAAGATAGGGATTTAGTGTTAACGAGGAACATGGCATTGGAAAAGCATGTAGAAGAATTGGAGGAACAACTCATTAGTGCTCCTGTACAACCCCCTGCACCTCCAAAGCAACCCATAACACAAGCAATGCCAGAGGAGGAGGAGGCTACAAAATTGAAGAAAATAAATGAAGAGAAGAATGAGGCTATATTATAGGCCCTATTAAGTATTTTGCAACATAGAATGAATGCAATAAAAGATAAATTTGATCTTGTATTTAATGCTTATGGAAAATTGCCAGAATTACAAAAAGACATCAATAATTATGTGCAAATTTTGAGTGGATTTCATACAACTTGGTCTATCAGAGCGCCACTTTTTGAAAGATTGATTTTTGCTCCATCTTTGGGGAGTAACATTCTAGAGACAGTTGTGAGGGTTGGTGAGGAGATTGACAAAGTTAAAGCCATATTACCACTTTTTAAGTGTAAGGCAAATCTGATTGAGGGTAAGATAGCCATGCTCAGCTCCTATTACAATAAATTTATCCCTTCAATTTTGAGTACAGATGGAGCTTTAAAGAGCCTTGATCAGTGGAGGTCAGATGTTGATCTCTTATTGCCTAGGAAGGAGGCATTTTTAGGTGAAGATAATAATGTTGATATGGAAAGCTTCAATAAAACCTTGGATGAAGCTATAAGGGTAGAGACAGATCTCACCAGATTCATAACAGATGTCAAAGCTATAATAGATGCCAGGTGGGAGAGACAAAAAGCACAGTTGCAACTTGTCCAGAACTTTAATTGGCCATCAGAAGAAGAAGCAACTACATGGGATGAGTTGACAAAGCCCAATAAAATTAGATCTACCATAGTTGACTTGGATATTTTAGATGATGAGTAAAGAGGACATCTGGAGTATCTGACACCTGAGCCCAAAATATAGGGATGATAAGCTATCATTAAGAATGGTGTAGGTTAGCCTAAAATGGTGGTCACCATATCTTGTTATAAATACAACACCTACCATAAAGATTTGCAGACAAAGGTGTCAGATTTCATGTGATCCAGGATGCAGAATAGTCCAAGAAAGTTTTGTCTTTCCACCGCCTAAGGGCTCATTGTATTTTTTTTTTTATGATTTGTCTCTTATGCTTTTAGGGTTAGGGTTTCCAAGCATCCGAAGCTTGTTGCATTCTTGTTGATAAGAGAATTCCAAGATGGTTGAAACATAGATGTATAAATAGAGTTGTAGACTCATTTTTCAAAGAGTTGGAAGATAATAGAAAAATTGAACAGAATTGCTTTGAAGTAGACTTCTAAATTTTGTGTCTAAATTTCTGAGTAATTGAACTTTGAATGTAATTGGCAAGTTGATTTTAATACAAATACACTACAACTTCTACCATATCTTGTTGTTGTCTCTTTACTTTTATGTTGTACTCTTGTATGTTTTATATGTTAGGCATTTAAAATATACCAGTTGTAAAGCAACTTGTTTGATTGATTATGAGTTTCTTTCAAGGAAAGAATTAAATTTCTAATAGTTTAGTTAAAAGAGTAAACCTATCTGTAAGGATTATTGATGATAACAGTGTTTGGTTAATAGAATAGTTTGTAAGGCAATCTATTTGAATTTGTAGCTAGTATGGAAGGCATACTTTTGTATTTCTTTTAAAATTATCTTGTTGATTTACATTTGGATTTCTTTTGCCCATTGGATAAGGCACTAGTTTAGTATTTATTTCTTATTATCTTATCTTTCATATCTTTTAAAAAAGAAAATTTGAAACTTTCATATCATTACCAATACATTTTTCATTTCATGTTTATTGCACTAAATAGATTGGACTATCTCTAAAACACACAGTTCTTATTTCTTGATTCCTTGAAGAGTGAATCATTTAGGTTGCCCCTCCTTAAAAGGAAGAAACATGAAAATCCTCAAATAACTAATTCTTGCTATATTTGCAATCACATTCTGCTTGGTTAGGCTCTTTGTCAAGTTGATTTTGGTCATATGCAGAATGTTTTATAGATTGATGCATTAGAAGGATTGATAGCATATCAGTGTCCACTCATATAATACTATTTAAATCAGTTATCATTAAAAGTTAATACCTGCCTAAGTATGTGGAGCTCAAAAATGAAGGAGGATCCTATCCAATCCTTAGCAATTAGGTCTTTCTCTTGTTTGAATTAGTTTCAAGGAGCTTAGTTTCAAGTAATCATTCAAACATTTGATTCATGCAAGAAAAATCCCTAACAAAACTATGAGATGACTATACTCATATCATCAACCGAGTGTATCTTAGACAGTTTCTTATCCGTAGGAAACAAACTATTCAAAATGTTTACTGACTCTACTAGGAGGGGATTCCTCATTACTTGTTTCTCCTTTGCTTTTTCCATAGATAAGATGCTAAACTTAATCAGGTCTTCTTCTCTCCATGAATCCAAACTAGATGTGTCAGGTGTCAAACTTGACAACAATGCTGAGGAGGGAGTGATGGGAGTGCTATCCATCACTTCTAGTTTTACCTTGGCAAGATCAACATAACTTTCATCTTTTTCTTTTCCTTTTTCTTCCATCTTATCTTCTTCTTTCTTCTTAGATAAATCTTCAATGTTTACTTCTTGTTGAGTGGGAGGTGAGTTGCTACATAAGATTTTAGCTTCTTGTGTGCTCACAAAAGCTTCCTCAAACTTGTCCAAATCTGTATCAATGGTCGCCATCACTATCTCCAGATTATCAATGATAATGGTGTTGTCTTTGAGTGATTCTGACATGGGCACAAACTTGTCTACCTCTATTTGTACTTCCACTACAGGTGTTGAATCCTGAGGACTTGTAGATTGTACCTTGATAGTCTCTAATCCTTTGGTAACCATTGTGGGTACATTAGCTATGGGTGCAATAGGTGGATACATGTTTCTATCCATAAATACCTTCTTAAAGGCATTTTATGTTTCTTTTGCAATTAGCTCATAATTCTTGTCCATTATGTTCAGAGTTCTTGTCTTTGTCCTAAGGTCAGGCTTCACCAAATCTAACAGAAATTTCTTCTCTTCTAACTCACATCCTGGAAGGGTATCATCAAGAATCTTTTCCCTTATTTGCTGATCTTCCTTAATGGCTTGTATCTTTTGGAATTCAAGGATATTCCATACTTTGTCAGGAATCATTGTTTTTAGTTCCAAGACTATTTTCTTGTACTTTAACATATTCTTGACTAACATACCATGAATCTTAGATTTGTTTATTTCATTATAATTGTCATAGAATTTCCCTACTTGATCAATTCTTCCCTCATCAACTATTCTAGCACTAAACACACTGAGACAGGGTTTGAAGCTTACTTCAAGAGGTACTTAGGTGTTCCTTCTATTCCTTGTGACTCTTGAGGATGGATGATTGGTTCCAACCTCTTTCTTCCTCTTTGGCATTGCCTTATACTCAGGAGGATTAGTAAGGTCAATGGTTTCCTTGGGCGCAGAAGAAGTATCATCTTCTTTACCCTTTTGACTATCATCTTTTTCAATTTTTATCTTCTTCATCTTGGGGTCATGTGATTCTACCTTAGCTGCATCTACGCTCTTTAGTTTCGAAGCAATATTTTCATCCCTTTCTTTATCAAGGTCTTCTTGAGACACACCATGTATTCTCAAGATTTCAGATGTGACTTTAGCAACCTTTCTTTTAGTTGCTGCACTGTTAAGTTTTGCATCAACTTCTCTGGTCTTTTCCTCATATGCTCCCCATATTAGTTCATTAGAATCTTTGGGGGCTGATAGAAGTACTTGCGCATATGCTTCAAGGACTTGTTCTTCTACCTCATACCCAAGTGGATGAATCCACTTAGTTCTTGGCTGAACAACTTCCATACATGTAGTATCAATTTCAACCATAAAGCATATTGAATCCTTATACTTTTCCACAATAATTTTTGGAATCATGTACCTCATCTACATGTTAGCTCTAAAGGTCTTCAATTCCAATGTGATATAATCTCTTAATGTGCTTTCAGTGGATGCCTTGTTGGATATCTGTGGCATGGTTGGAATGGTTTTGTCCAAATACAAATCTCAAACTCTTCCACCTATATGAAGGTACATGTAAATGATTAATGACCCAAACCTAAATATCTTTGTCTTGTCATGCTTGACAGCCTTGATGTTAAGGTAAAAGCATAATAAGTTGTCACCCTTTTACAAAGGAAAAGGCTAACAAAATCAAAGTTGTTCAACTTTAATAGTATAAAAATGACATTTATGTTTGGAATTTTAAGATGATGTAAACTAATTAAATGTGATAAAATGGATGAAGTTTATGATTTTTATTTTTAATAATTTTTCTAAATAATAATTTATATGTTTTTTTTAAATTTTAAAGATAATTTTTTAGTTGCTGAAAAATGCTAAAAAATTAGGGGTCTAGTTCCCACCAAAATAATATATGTAAATAAAATTTTTTCCCCTAATTTAAAAATATGTCATAAATGACATATATAGCTAGTGCATGATGAATAAAAATTGGTTTGTGACCTATTTTTTCTCTTTTATAACAATTCAAATTCCAACTCACTAAAATTGATAGTTTTCATCTCGCAACATATTTTTCATAACAAATCTATCCCAATAAAATATATATATATATATATATATATATATATATATATATATATATATATATATATATATAGATATATATATATTCTTGAAGAGGACTCTCTCCTCTAGTGCACCATATGTTTTTCAAATTTATTTAATATGATTTACTATTTTTTTCTTTCTCTAAATCAGCATCTCCTTGACTATTAAAATAACTACTTGTAATATTTTTTAATTATAATGAATTATGTCTAATTAAAACACTTTAAAATATATATGAGGATATTGTTGACTCTGATCTCTACAAAAGGGTATTTTTAAATTTTTTTTAAAATATCATTAAAAAGATAAGGAGTTATTGAAACGTCATTTTTCTAAAATAATTTTTTTTATGGTAATTGGACCCAAAGTGGTATAAAACTTGCATTTAATCGACATTTCAAATTGGAAAAGTTAAATCACTTATCTAACTTAGCTAGAATGAATCTAGCTAGACCATATGTTTGACCAAAATTAATTTTTAGTTAGAAATACTAAAATTTAGTAGTGCTGATAAGTTAGCCTAAAAGGTGACACCTGATTGTGCTTTTACCTGTTATAAATCAACTGTGCACGCAAGATCTCACACAAGTTTGAACTCTCCATCTTCCTTCACAAGTCTGATGACTACTAGAATAGTGCCCGCAGACACACTATTCACCCTGCTGGTGTGATGAAACCTGTATCCCACTATCATAGACATCAATTTGATGTCTGCTTGCTCAATAGGCTCAATTGTCATGTCATGCCTATTGCTCCTTGACTTATATGTTTGCTCAACCATTTTCCTGACATCCTTTCCCACAAGAAGGATGATTCCTATTCTAGAAAGGCCTATCATCTCATGTATCAAGTCACTAGTGATCCTTACTGGCACATCACCAATCCAAAATAAATCATCATGAATTCTTCTCAATAAAATCTTAATCCATTCTGTCTCATAGAATTCATATGCCATAGCATAATCAACAATAGGGTGATCATTCCATTTCACATATTCATCCATGAATGTTTTGTCAGGTTTCACCATGGTATCCATGTGCGCCCTTAACCTATCCAATCCAACTGGTTCCTTCTCATAGTAAATATATGCCCTAATGTCTTCCACAGGCATGACACCCATAGGCGTGCGGGAGAAGGCTCCCTCTAAATCATCTAGGATTGACTTAAATGGATGCCTCTTGAAAAAATATCTCTTCTTCTTAGAAACATGATAAACTATGGGAGTGGCCATGACTTGTTAATCTCTTTCCAACTAAACTTTGAGATAATCTGAAGGCTTTTGAATCGGCGCAATGAACTAGGGTTTTTGCAATTGACCAAATGTACTAAAAACACTGATAGATCAATCTCCAAGTCTTCACAACAACTTCCACGGCTCTTTCTACTCTTCAATCACTTTGAATTTGAATGCAATGAGTGATCAAACAAATTTTTGTGTACTTAAAGTGATAATTCTACCATTAATGCTTGTCACGTAAACTAGGCTATCACTTCAAAATTTCCAACTCAAGTTCTGCTAACAATTAGCATGTGCACTTTTGCACGAAGGTTTCTATACACTCCAAAATCTTAAGTCCAAAGGCACATACTTTGAGAATGAGTATACCAGCCACGCAGGGGTCTAGAGCTAAATTATCTCCCCTTATGACCCTGAGGGCCATTCATCTAGATGTAGAGGGTGCATCCACTATAAATACATCCAATACATTCTCATCAACTTTGTCTTTCTTTCCTTCTGACCAAATCAAGCTCGCATCCTCTGAAGCTTTCACAAACTTGACTTCTCCTTTAGGATCCAATACTAGTTCTTCGGTCTTTTTAGGGCTCTCCTGACCTTGCGTCCTTGATCTACAAAATCTTAAGATATGTCCAGCCTTGTTACAAGAGTGACAAATGACTGGAGGTCTTACATTCCTCGGTGCATTGACATGAGTCACCATTTTACATTGTCTCATCAAATGACCATTATAGTTACATATCCGACATGTAACATTTTGAGAACTTTTTACATTTGTCTAATTTTGATTTCTCTGATCATGTTGAATCATGTTCTTCTTACTAGTCTTGCAATTCATAGCTCTATGACCAAATTTATTGCATGAATAACAGTAACCATTAAAAGGTCTTACCTCTATACAATTCCTTCCAATGTGTCCATGCTTGTTACATGCAAAACAAGTGTGTTCTATAGGCTTGCACTCATTCTTAGGTGGTCCACCATTGTCTTTGGTTTGATCTTCAGTCTTTTTAGTATCAATAGATTATTTTTGTGTCTCCTTTCTTGCTCGCATATTATCAATCTGATTTTGACCTTCATTGTATCCAATACAACTAGTGTCTCCTTTGACTCTTCTTGCATACAACTAAGATTCTATCAAATTAGAACTCGTGTGCAATTTATCAATGTGATTCTTTGCTTCTTTCAATTCAAACTCCAATCTTTCTTTGCAATTCCTTAGCTCAAAGATTTCCAAATTGGCTTCCCTTAATTCCTCATTGAGTTGAAGGTTCTCCTTTACTTTCTCATTATAGACTTCTTGATTGTTGATCAGCTTATCATCAAACTCTTCAAGTACTTCTTTCATAGATGCATTATCTTCATTCAGTTTCTTAACCTTTGCTCCTAGATCACTATTAGAGCATTCTTTTAGAACCCTTCTTAGATTTTCGATAACTAATTGAGCGTCACTGACTTTCTCTTTTAGTTCTTCAATTTCTCTTTTAGATTTTTCCATGATCTCCTAAAGTTGTTAAACTTCTTTGCTGAGGACCAGAGCTCTAATACCAATTGTTAGAAATGGGAACACTAAGAAGGGGGGGGGGGCGAATCAATGTTTACTATATTTTAACTTTTCACTTTAATCTTTATACTAAAGTTAAAATGCTTAAGTACTGAATGAAACATTCACATAAACATGAAACATGAAATCAAAACATGACACCAATATGGTTACGGGGAAACCCAAATAGGTAATAACCCTAGTGGGAATTGACACCCACTAATATTCTACACTAGTGTTTTGTGATCCTTGTTAGAAGATCCTTTACCCTATTAGGAGTAGATTTACAATACTTTAAGTATAGTAGACCTTGTTAAGGGTCAAACCCTGTTAGGAGTCTTTTGAAATAATCCCTATTAGGGGAGTGGACTCACTATTCATAGAGCTCACTACTCAAATGGTGAAGGCTACAACCTTCTAATTTTAGATACACACTATATCTTCCAGGTGAACTATTACTGTGACACTACTTGTTAGATCAGCTCCTTTGATGTGCTGATGATTTGACCTCTAAAAGCTCTAATACATCTTCTTGACTCTTCACATACTTCTACTATGCTTATCACAACTCTCTATCAACTTCCATATTGAATACAATGGATGCATCTTATATTTATACACTCATACAAAATAAACAATTAGGTCGGCCCTATAACTAATTACAAACAACACTTCCAAATAAATTGGATTAAGTGTGCTTACAATTATACATATAAACATGTTAGAAACCTAAATTCAATGGGAACATAGCCTTTACAACATTACATTATCATCACAAACCAAAACACTAACTGTCAGCTCCATGCTCTATTTTATGCTGGCACACACTAGCTGTGCAACTTCAATTGACTATTCCTTTCTTATCTTTGCACATCTACTTATGCACTCATAGACTAAGCATAAGTATAGTCTAACAAACTTAACTTCCAGGGTGCATACCATAATTCATCCATAATCATGTGTGTTAATGCTTTGAGCTGTAGGAACTCTGTACACTATCTAGTCTTCAACACTTAGCTAATTTTTGATCTTCGCATAAGGTGCATTGACTCCAAAATAATATATGACTTTGTTTCCATAATGAAAACACTATATCAAGTCATATACCTCAATATAGCCAACTTGTCAATAATGAGTCGCTATTCACCAGTAATAGTTTCTTGTGTTTATTCAGAAGAGCTGATAGAGATTTTATTGGTTCTGGAGTTGCACCTATCATTTGGGTATGCACCCTTGGATTTAATCTTAGAGAAGAGTTAGTGATGTTTGGTTAAGAGGACATGAAGTAATTCAGCTTGAGGAGAAAGATACAATTGTTTTGGTAGAGCCGACAATGCGTAGCATGTGTTTACAATTATCTTATTCCATAGGTCCCAAAATGTGTTGTGTGCTTAGTAGAGCTAACTGAATTATTATTGGAGTTTTTTATGGTTTCTCTAATATGATTTCAAGGTGGTTGTAATAGGCCAACTTGATTATATCATTTAGAGAAAAGATATTTATAGGTAGTCATTTGTGATTGCTTGAGTGTGGTTCATGGTAGACAGAGCAGAGCTGAGCAGAGTGTGTGAAGTGTTGAACCATCAAAAGAAGGTCTATGTGACCAAGTGAAGTGTTTGTGCTATACATTGGAACTGATCTAGACAATAGGTCTACGCACAGCTCACCAAGATCAAGATATAGTGTGTATCTATTATTCAAAAGGTTGTAGCCTTCACCCCTTTGAGTAGTGAGCTCTTGGATAGTGCATCCTCTCCCCTAATAGGAACTATTGTAAAAGAATCCTAATAGGGTATGACCTTTGACCAGGTCTACTGTACTAAATATATTGTAAAGAAACTCCTAACAAGGTTAAGGATCTTCTAACAAGGATCATAATACACTAGTATAGCATATTAGTGGGTGTCAATTCCCACCGGGGTTTTTACCTATTTGGGTTTCCCTGTAACCAAAATATTGGTGTTGTTTTCAAGAGTTCTTTCATTGTGTTTGTGCTTTATGTTTAAGTATACTTAATTGGATAAAGAATTGAATCTTGTAGATAACTGATTCACCCACCCTGTCAGTTATCTCTTGGGACTATTCGTAACATCCACATCCAAAAGGGGGATGAGTAGAAAACTGCTTTCAAAACTAGGTATGGTTTATATGAATGGAAGGTCATGCCTTTTGGTTTATCAAATGCACCTAGTACTTTTTTGAGACTCATGAACACTGTGTTGTGTTCCTACATTGGCAAGTTTGTAGTAGTTTATTTTGATGATATAATGATTTTTAATAAGGGAAGGGAAGAACATCTGCAACACCTGAGGATCATATTGGGGCTATTATGAAGAGAGAAACTCTATGCTAATTTGAAGAAGTGTAGGTTCATGCAAGCAACCTTGGTTTTTCTTGGGTTTGTCATTTCTGCAGATGGTGTCAAGATGGATCCAGAGAAATTTTGAGCCATTCTTGAATGGCGTAGTCCACGTAGTTTCACTAAGGTGAGAATTTTTCATGGCTTGGCTACTTTCTATAGAAAGTTCATTCATAATTTTAGCAACATTATAGCACCTATGATAGATTACACTAAGGGTTGGGAGTTTTCATGGACCAAAGAGGCTAAAGAGAGTTTCCAATACCTAAAGAAGAAGGTCATTGAAGCTCCAATACTATCCCTACTAGATTTTGATAAAGTATTTGAAGTGGACTGTGATACCTCACATGTGGGCATTGGTGCTATAATTAGTCAAGAAGGTAGGCCCATTCCCTTTTTTAGTGAAAAATTGAATGAGGAGCGAAAGAAATATTCTACATATGATATAGAATTACATGCAATTGTGCAAGCTTTGAGACACTAGAAGCATTATCTCGTAGCCAAAGAATTTGTGTTTCTTACAAACCATATTGCTCTGAAATACTTGAACACACAAAAGAAATTGAACATTAGAAATGCAAAATGGGTCTCTTTCCTACAGGGGTTTACTTTTGTTCTGAAGCATAAATCAGGGAAACATAATCAAGTTGCAGATGCCTTAAGCAAGCGAGTTGTTCTTTTGACTATCATGGAAATAGAAGTGGTTGGATTTGATGCAATCAAAGACTTGTATGAATCTGATAGTGACTTTTGGGAAGTTTTTGATCAGTTGAAGAATCCATTACTTGGGCATGCAGACACTATTCAAGGTGAGTATCTTATGCAAGATGGTTATTTATTCAAGGGGAAGTAGTTTTGTGTTCCTGTAGGCTCAATGTGGGAAAATATTATTAAATAATTTTATAGCAGTGGTATGGCTGGGCATTTTAGGAAGGATAAAATAATAGCTTTGGTAGCAAATAAGTACTACTGGCCAAAGATGAAGCGAGATATCACTAGGTTTGTGGAAAGGTGCCAAATTTGTCAAGTAGCTAAAGGGCACTCCCAGAACACCAGATTGTACATGCCATTACTAGTACTAGTAGGACCATGGACAAACTTGAGTATATATTTTGTATTGGGACTGCCACATACATAGAGAGGTAATGACTCTATCTTTGTAGTTGTGGACAGATTCTAAAAAATGACTCATTTCATTGATTGTAAGAAAACTAGTGATGCCACTAGGGTGGCCGAGTTATTCTTTTCTGAAATAGTCAGATTGCATGGGGTTCCAAAAATGATCACCTCTGATCAAGATACTAAGTTCTTGAGTCATTTCTAGAGGACCTTATGGAAGAAGATGGGGAAAAAGTTATAGTTCAGTAGTGCTTATCATCCATAAACTGATGGACAAACATAAGTTGTCAATCGTAGTTTGGGTAATTTTTTGCGATGTATTGTTGGAGAGAAGCCCAAACAATGGGATTTGGCATTACCCCAAGTAGAATTTTCTTATAACAGCTTAGTGAACAGGTCAACTGGTAAGTCACCATTTCAAGTTGTTTATGGTCGTAATCCTCAGGGTGTTCTCAATTTGGTGCAACTTCCCTTGGGTGATAGAGTCAGTGATGATGGAGAAGCCTTTGCAGAGCAACTCTACCAGTTGTAGGAAGATGTGCGATAGAAGTTACATGACATAAATGAGAAAGTGATCTAGTGATGGTTTATCTAAGAAAGGAGAGGTTTCCTATTGGGACTTATCATAAATTGAAATATAAGAAAATTGGTCCCTACAAGATTCTAAAGAAGATTAATGATAATGCCTATGAGGTAGAGCTCCCTAGTGGTCTTGATATATCTCCTGTATTTAATATTTCTGATTTATATACTTTACATGGTGATGATGCCTCTGTTGACAATGAGAATGAGGTAGATTGGACACACACTATCCCCATCAAGAAAAGGGAAATGGTTGCATAGATTCTAGACAAGAAGACTATTCAGACTTGCTAGGGTGACCGCAATAGATATCTTGTGCAGTGGGAAGGGTTGGCACCGACAGATAGCACCTGGATTACAGAATGGGATTTGCACAAGCTAGATGAGCCTAAATGGAAGTAGTTTGAGAACCATAACTTGGAGGAGCTATGTTCTTTTCAAGCAGGGAAGAATGATGTAGGAGCATCCGAGGATCAAGGTTGTTGACTTAGATGTGGGTTTTGGTTGAGATTTACTTTTGAGGGTCATAACTTTTAACTCAGATATGGATTTTGGATAAAACTTTATAGGCAGTTGCATGAGGAGGAGCTATTTGGATTGCTTATAGAGCTCAGCTTGATTGGTGGCCATTTTGACATTTTTTTGGGAGCTTGAAATATCATCTTGGCCTCCAAAATTGGATTTTAGTGTTTTTTTTTTGAATTTTTTAGAAAGTTGTTTTTGTAATAAATCCAAAATCATATTCTTGATTTCATAAATTAGTTGGCAATTCATCTTGCCTTTATTGGGGGCTTTTCTTGGGAAAAATTAGGATTTGTAGGATGGGTTTTGAAAATTACCAAAAATGGAAAAATCTATTTTTCCCAAAAATCTGCCAAATATGGTAATTTTCAAAATTGTAATATGTAGTTGTTTTTCTTTCATTGTAGAGGCAGAGTAGAATTGGAGAAGTTTAATGAAGAGTCTAGCATTGTGAAACTTCTATGTTGTGTATTTTTCTGAGTTATTATTTTGAAGGGTTTGGGCTACATCAACTTGAGACTATAAAATTATAGTATGTTGAACTTGTGAAGTACAATACAATTGTGAAAGGAGAACTGAATTAGTCTAAACAATATTTTGAGAAACTATATTCTAGTAGTGAAAATATTGATGAACAAATATCTTATCAGAAACCATCTTATGATAAAACTAGTCTTGGATACCTTGAAGATAAATTCCCAAAGAAGATTAAGGAGTGCAAAGAACTAGATCCTGAACACCTTGAGAATAAAGATTAAAATAAGGCTGATGAATCTAACAAAGATGAAGATATATCTAACTCACCTAAGAAAAATGAATCACCTAAAGAGATGCAAAGAGAATTCAAAAGTAGATATTTTTCATCTAGTTCTTTTGGACACATGAAAAGAGATTGCATAGGTAAGCAATTTAAACCTATCTCTAGTTATTGTTATAATTGTCATTGTTTTGGACATAGAGCTATTGATTGTAAGAAACCTAGATCTAATGATAATGCTAATAGTAGAATGTTTAGAAATACTAACCCTGCAAATAAGAGACCTATTGGAGACATGAACAAAATAAATGGAGTTATGTGTTATAGATGGAAAAAAATTGGACACATTGCCAGAAATTGCAGATCAAAAATCAATCAATTAGGATTGAGATATGAAAATAATGGAATAGTTTGTCAGATATGCAGTTCTATGAAAATTAGATGTATACTACTAGAAATGGGATACTAACTAATTTAAGCTATTAAGTCAATCTAAATGCAACATAATGAAGATTAAAAAGGATTAATTGAAATTGAAACAAAGGAAACTTTACTTCAACTTACCCATGTAGCTTGTCTTCATTGTCCTCCTAGCCTTGATTTCTTGGATCTGTTGAGCTCTCAGATTTCCAAATGATTTCTCCTTTACCCAAGTTGCTCTCAAAGTGTGCAGATTTGGTGATTTCTATGAAAAAATATCCTAAAGCCTTGATTATGCAACTATGGTGGATATAATACTATGCAAATGGCTTCCAATGATATTAGGATGCTTGGATGCTTGTCTACTTAGATGATTAATTGCTAGAATTCTTGAATGCTTGATAATGACTATTGATATTAGGCTCTCAAATTAAGAGGAAGGCTCATTTTATGTGTTTGGAGGACTCAAGCCTACGTGGAAAGATCCTAGGGTGGAGATTGAAAGATGGAAGATCCTAGGGTTAATATTGACTTGGTTGAAGGTGTTAGAAAGTAAAGTCCACTAAGGTAACTAAGAGGGGGGGTGAATCAGTTATCAGATAAATACAACTTTTATCACCATTAATAGATTTTAACCATGTAAGAAATGTAATAAATAACCATAGAAAGATAAACATACACAACAACATGATAACACAAGATATGTTGACTAGGGAACCTCTTGATTAGAGAGTAAAACCTGGTGGGAATGACACCCACAAAATATGTACCAATATAAAAATTCCTTGTGAGAGGATAGAATCCATTAAGAGCCTTATGAAATACATTCAGTACATATGAGCCCTTGTTAGGAGACTTTGAATCCCTGTTAAAAGATTCTAACCTCGTTAAGAGTTATAGAAGGTAGAAGGACCCACTATCCAAATAGCTTCAAGGGAAAGATCACTGAACACACTATCCAACTGATCTCTATATTACTCAAATAGAATAATACCAAGTAATTACTGATCTCATCAACTTATCTTTTGTCCTTTGTCTGTGCCAAACTACACCAAATGCTTCACAGATCTCAATATCAGATGTTTGCAATTTGCATATCCTCTTACAACATATATTTATCAATTTTTCAATTCACCTCTATTTCATACTTTATACAATAAGGGAAAAAAATATTTCTTTATACCACACTCAAATAGTTACAAATGAGTTGGCCAACAAGGCTTAACCAATTACAAAATATAAACTTCCACATGTTACACAATAATTCATAATTACTTAAAACTATCAGCTTCCAAACAAAATAATTCTTAACTTGTGCAAACTCTAACCATGTTTTCATGTCCACATCACTATCATAATGTCTCCATTAATTGTACAACTTCACATGCCTAGATTCTATCCCGATTAGGAGATATCATTCAATTACCACAAGCAGCTTCTCACGAACACTGCTTGAATAATATTTGCAATGAATTACACATAACTGTCATGAATAATTGAATTTCCATATGTGCTCTTGACCATGATCATAGGACACAATATAGAGTAAGTCCTCAACTCCTCATATCTTGATCTTCAATACCCCACGTGGGCTAATTCAAACATTGTTTGCTTCACTACTAATCTTCAGTAGATCACTGTGTTGACATCAATGATTACCACAGTCATGAATTCAGCATACAACTACTAAATAATGGCTATGAATACTCCTCCATCAGATATATTCAGTATTCATTCCTAACAATCTCCCCCATTGGCATTGAAGGAAACATAGATGAAAAAACATCCAAGCTCCATGAATACCAAACTGCAATGCTACTGCTCTAAAATATTTTCAAATCCTCTTCATCAATCAAATATTTTAGGTTTTTCATTTTATATTTCTTCACCTCCTCCAACAGATTCTTTTCTCTCTCTTTCATTCTTCTCCCCATAGATGATTTCTTCTCCTTTCTCTCTCCTTTATATATATATATATATATATATATATATATATATATATATAAAATATTCTTTCATGTATAGTTCTCCCCCATTAACATCAATGACAGAATATCAATATGTCAATCCTCAATGTCAAAAGACACTTTTTAGAAAATTAGATTCACTAGAGTCCTTCATGGATTAACTCAAAAACACATACTCCCCCATAGAGGAAGTACCAACATCAAGTCCAGAAAAGATAGAGCTCATATACCACTGGACTAATGCAACAATCTGCATCTCTTCTCAAAAGTAGGCTGGCACATAACCCAAAGCATACCTCTCAAATACTTAAATGTATCTTTAGGTAAGGGCTTTTTAAATATATCTGCAATCTTCTCTGTTATACTTATATACTCAAGGCTGACTTCTTTCTCTGTAACTTTTTCTCTCACTACATGATACTTTATTTCTATATGCTTTATCTTAGAATGTAATACATGATTCTTAGACATACTTACTACACTAGTGTTATAATAGTGTATAACAAAAGGCTCATCAAATTTTATTACAATATCCATGATGTAGGGGCATCCAAGGTTAAGGAAGGGGCATTCTTTGTCCTCAATGAAATTACATGGAGTGTTGGTATTTTGGCTAGTGTTACTCAGTTGTAGCCTTGACCAATGGCCTCAGTCATTGAAGGAAGCTCGGTGACTGAAGTAACTCAGTAATCTCTGATGATTGGTGAAGTGTTACTCGGTCATGCCTACAGTGCTCAGTTGACATTGGTGCTCGGCCATGTTTGGCATGCTCGGTTAATTCTCCATTGCTCAGTAGTTCTATCTTATCGACTGGAGTTCTATGTGAGTTGTTGAGTGGACTTCATGCATTTATTGTTGGTAGCTATTGTTATAGGTAGACATGCTAAATTAAATGTTTGTATACAATTTTAAGATGACTTGTATGGCATTTAATTATTTTTTGGGGGGAAGTTAATAGTTTCATCTAGCCAACTTGTGGTTGATGATTAGTATTTATAGGATGTTTGGGTAGATGTTTGGAGAGAAGGAAGGAGATGATAGAGAATTTCCTAACTTGGAAGACTTAGTGAGTCAGATCTGAGGTTCTGAAAGTTGAAGTTGGCAAAGTTGTGGAAAAGATCTTGCATGATCTTGCAGATCAGATTGTTATCTGATAGTTGTTTGTAGCAAAGCTAGTGGTTTGCACACTTGGAGACAAGGAGATTTCTTGGAGGCTTGCGAGCTCAATTTTAGATCTTCCTTAGGGTTTCCATCAACTTCTAATTATCTTCAGAGCTAAACTAGCTAAGATTGTATTGGATTTGTTATGGATCTTGCAGAATTGTTTCATTTTGTAATTGGTCATAACTCGGAAGGCCTTACAGTTGGGCATGTTAATGAAAATTACTTGAAACAATTATTTTTTTATATGTTGTGTTGAGTATTTCACTATATAATTCTATTGGCTACAAGGTTTGGAATGACCTTCATTGGATCCACCATCCTTGACTACATCAGGTGGTATCAAAGAAAGGTTGATCTTGTGAAGTTGATCCCGTTGGAGTAGAGATTGTGCGCAATCTGGATTGCAGGTACGAAGCACTGAACTTGTGAAATCTTGCCCTAGTTATTTTTTCAAGGTGGCAGGTTGAGATCTGACTTGTACATAACTTGAAGATTTCCATAAGGTGGTCGGTGAGGGTTTTTTGTAGAGGGTTATATTGCATATCTTTAAGGATGCCTCCAAGAAGATTGGACCCTAGAACTATTGCAAATCTTTGTGATGCTATGGAATCAAAGATTTCTGATAAAGTCAGATCGGATGTCAGATCTAAGATAGAATTGATGAACAATGAAATGGTCACTGAGATCATGAGAGCTATTACTATTGTACCTCATAATGTTGGTACTGAAGATGGCTATGAAGAAGCTGCTGAAGAATTTGAAACTACTGGATCTAGTGGTGATGACCAAAGGAATAGATCTGGTGAAGATAGAACTGCTTGGTTGCATAGATCTAAAGGTTAGTTTAGTAGTAGTTACCAAATGGAAGTTTCTACTTTCTCTAGTACTTTGAAGCCCGACAATCTGATTAATTAGATTGGTGAACTTGAAGATTTCTTTGATCTAGAAGAAATTGAAGATCCTCTTCGGGTGAGATTAGCACAGACAAAGTTGAAAGGACATGCTACTCTTTGGTGAAAAAAACTATAGAGAGATGGAGAAGATGAAGGTGAAATAGAGATCAATCAGTGGAGGTTGATGGTGACTAAGTTGAAAGCTAAGTTCATACCTTCTGACTATGAGCTTGACTTGTTTAAGAAGTTGTAGAATCTAAAATAGGAGGATTTGTCTGTTAAAGATTATACTGAGTAGTTCTACAAACTTACTATTCAGTCTAGACACCGAGAGCTTGGTAAGGAAAAGGTAGCTCGGTATGTGAATGGTCTGAGATTCAATATTTAGGATGAGCTTAGTATGCTAAAGATTGATTTTGTTGAAGATTCTTATTAGAATTCTCTGAAGGTAGAAGATAAGTTGAAGAGGAAACAACCTAGTAAATCCCAAGGGAAGGAAGAGATTGATTACTTGGTGAAGGATAAGTCGACTGATGCAGAAGATGAACAGAAACCTATGGAATTGAAGAAGAAGATAGGTAGAGTTATCTTTAAGGGTACTTGCTATAACTATGGAGAGGAAGGACACCATTCTTTAGAGTGTACACAAAAGAAGGTTGATCGATGAACTACTGTGATGAATGAGAATATTCATAATGAACCTGAATCATAGAACTTGCTACTTTGGCAAACATTGATCAGTACAAAGGAGGAACCTTGTTAGAGGAGTAACTTGTTTAGAACCCAATGCAAGTTTGAAGGTAAACTTTGTGATGTTATTATTGATAGTGGTAGTAATGATAACCTTGTTGCTGAGGACTTGGTTTAGAAACTTGGTTTGAATAGAAAGAAGCATCCTTGTCCTTATAGGCTTGGCTGGTTACAAGATTTTCATGCTTTGGAAGTAAGAGAACAATGCGTCATTGATGTTTAGATTGGCCAGTACAAGGATCTTGTGTTATGTGACATTGTTAAGATGAATAGTTGTGATATATTGCTTGGTAGACCTTGGCAATGTGATTGTAGAGCTATTTATGACTATTTCTTAAATGTGTTTACTATTGAGAAGGATGATAGGAAGTTTTCATTGATGCCTTTGATGGTTACAATGCTCGGTAGGAGAAGCCTGAGTATTGGTAGCCGAGATGAGATTGTGGATCCAAAGAAAATGAATGATCTATATGGAGAACTGACCTATATGTTATCAAGAAAAGACTTGAAGAGACGAAGGAAACTAAAGTGGAAGAATTTGCAAGCAAAAAAGGTGGGGGACTTGTATGTGAAGAACTAGTTCAGGATTTACGTGCTAAATCTTGGAAGATGTTCTTCTCACATATGAACATCTTTTGGAACTTGGGGTGTCTAATGCAGGGGCATCCAAGGTTAAGGCAAGGGCATTCTTTGTCCTTGGTGAAACTGCATGGGGTGTTGGTATTTTAGCCAGTGCTACTTAGTTGTAGCCTTGATCGACGACCTTGATCATTGAAGGAAGCTTGGTCACTAAAGTAACTCAGTAATCTCTAATGCTTAGTGAAGTGTTACTCAGTCATGCCTATGGTGCTCGGTCGACACTGGTGTTCGATGATGCCTAGCATGCTCGGTTAATTCTCTATTGCGTAGTAGTTCTAGCTTATCAACTAGAGTTCTATGTGATTTGTTGAGCCGACTTGGTGCATTTATTATTGGTCGATATTGTTATAGGCCAACATTCTGAATTAAATATTTTTATACAATTGTAAGTTGACTTGTATGGCATTTAATTATTTGTTGGAGGGAAGATAATGGTTTCATCCAGCCAACTTGTGGCTGATGATTAGTATTTATAGGATGTTTGGGTAGATGTTTGGAGAGAAGGATGGAGATGATAGAGAAGTTCCTGACTTGGAAGATTTAGTGAGTTAGATCTGAGGTTTTGAAAGCTAAGTTTGGTGAAGTTGTGGAAAAGATCTTGCATGATCTTTTAGATCAGATTGTTATTTGATAGTTGTTTGTAGCAGAGCTAGTGGTTTTCTTGGAGACAAGGAGATTGCTTGGAGGCTTGCAAGCTCAAGTTTAGATCTGCCTTAGGGTTTCCATCAGCTTTTAATTTTCTTTAGAGATAAACTAGTTGAGATTGTATTGGATCTATTGTGGATATTGCATAATTGTTTCATTTTGTAATTGGCCCTAACCCAGAAGGCCTTACAGTTGAGCATGTTAATGAAAATTACTTGAAACAATTATTGTGTTATCTATTTTGTTGAGTATTCTACTATATAATTTTGTTGGATGCAAGGTTTGGACTATCCTTCATTGGATCCACCATCCTTGACTACATCAATCCATTAGCATTTGTTTCATCCATATTATCTGATTATAATTTTTTCTACTACTACTACATATTCTACTCCTGTTGTACTCTGTGAAATTCAATTCTATTTCTTGCTTAGCCAAGAAAACAATCTAACTCCAAGGAAAAATGCTCCACCACTTGTACTCTTTTTGTCATCAACACTACCCTCCCCAATCTACATCTGTATATGCACATAGGGTAACATCTGTGAGATCCTACCACGACCCATCTTAGCTCGACAGATGATTTGACACATGGACTATCTAGATGATACACTATTTTGTGATATTAGACATATTTTGATTATGACTTCTTATCATTAGACATTATGTGATGATTTTACATGATTATATGGATGATGATGTTAGACGTACTTTTACATGCTTATGTCAGATCCATACTAACTTTATGATATAGAAAGATAATTGAATCCTAGATTCTACATATTGATTTTTGTTAGCTTATGGAATAGGATATTGAGTTAGTTATGATGATTGATTTCTTAATGAAATGGTTTTGCACTTGACTTAGGATTACTTGTTTAAGTGAAACTAAACTTACATATGATGCTTACAAAAATAGGATACAATATGGTTTATGTTTATGTTAAAATCATGAAATGCAATTTCTCAATATATTCATATTGGAATGTTATTATTGATCATGTCTCTCTTTTGATATGTTTATATATGCAATGTTTTCATGTGGTACTAATATCTGAATTGAGTGTGCAAGATTATGACCATTGTTTTAAATACGGGGAAATGATGATGGATCAATGTGAACATGGTATAAGGCCAAGGTCGACTCTAGGAAGAGAATGACCTCATTGTTATGTGTTTTTAATTCATAAATGTGATACATGAGTGAATGTTATTTGTAAATATTTTTAAGTGCATTATTGGATGTAAATTAAATGTGTAAATGTAAATGTGTAAATGTAAATGTGATTATCCATTAGGCATGCCATATGTGTAATTTAGTGGTGTGATGTGTACTTTCTTTTGTTGTGTCACTTGACACTAGAGCTATGTGTTGGCATGCCTAAGTGGAATTTTTTACCTTACCTCACCCTTAGGTCACCATGTGAGTCCCTAGGTGTAGTTAGTTGGTTAGAGAACCAAGGCATGAGTCGTATCACTTCCCATTTTCGTGAGTTAACTTCACATGAGTTTTAGAGAGGTTAAATTGAGCTCTAGAGAGTGGTTAAGGTTAGTTTTAAGTACCCCAATGCATGTACATAGGTATGGGGGTTAAATTTTACTTTTTCTTCACCCAAAGCTTCCAAAAGGCCTCTTAAAGAGAGCCTTCTTTGAGAGTGACGAAGTTGGGAATGCTTTCTAGGTTAGTTCCTTCGCCATGTCTTGATTTTCCTTCCATTCCTTAGTTAAGTGAATATGGTAAGAAAACAAGAACCAAGATATCTACTTCACCTTGGGATGAGGGTAGGAAAGAAGAAATGTTTTTCTAATAGGAAAAAAGAGACTAGAGAGAGAGAAACACTTCCAGTGTTGCCATTTTGGTTTGAGGAGAATAGATCTAAGGAGTAACTAGAGGCTTGGATAGGAAGGGAGAAAGGAGGCTTGGAATTTGAGAGAAGGAAATAAGCCAGGAAGGGAAAATTGAGCTCATCATCAAATTGTTCTTGCCTTAGTTTCTTGGTGGAAAGGTTGGGTGCATCTATCATGAAATAAATATTTTTATTGTAGGTTTGCATGAAGGCTAAATTTAAGGGACCTCTCTATGATATTGTGTTCTTGAGTAAGTTTGAAATCTTTGAAAGAATAAATGATTCTTATGTAACTATTTAATTATTTCAAAATTTCCAAATGTAAGGATTATTTCCTTTGTATATATCTTTCAATAGATTTGAGAAAGGATGTACATTTTTTATTCTATGTTTTGTTTGTAAAAATATGGGATAGTATCCTTAGGAAAAGATTAGAGAAATTAAATACTAATGTTGTTAAGTATATGAGGATTGCAGAAAATTAAATTATTTCTCCTATGTGATAATATTATTTATGAGACTATCTCTTTCAGAATATATATATTTAGTATAGGTTTTTGCAAAGTATTAATGTTCATTTCACTCTTGTTATAATTCAGAAAAATTAGATACTTCATATGAATGTATAGTTGAGAATTTAAATTTTAATCCAATTTTACTGTCATGAGGAAAGTACAAAAAATAATGTTTAATTAATTTTTCAGTAGTACCTATGTTATTGAAATTATAAAAAAAAATACTACTGTTAGATTGTTCTCATATTTATGTATGTACTCTCATTCATTAAGTAGTATTTAACTTTAAAATGAATTAATTATATATTGCAATACCTTAAGTAAATGCTCTGTCTAGGGAATCTATTAGTTAATTTAGAAACATGCATTAAACTACCATTGTATACATGTAAACAAAATGTCATTACTAAATGTAATTATACACTCATTATTTTCACATTTCTTAGATAATCATATTTTGTGAATTCTGATTTACAGAAGAAGAAAAGGGGGTTGCCTAAAATCTGAAATTTTTCAAGTTGTTTTGCATTTATATAGGTGTATATATATATATATATATATATATATATAAAGGGAATATATATACACACTAATATAAATATATATACATTCCTATGAACATGAGAACATTCTATATAAGTATATACATATTATTAGATGTATAACCTAACATGGTATATAAATATATCTATATATTATATATAATATATTCATACTCCTAAAAGGAATGAGATGGAACTGTGTTACTTTTTATACCAAATTATATATATATATATATATATATATATATATATATATATATATATATATATATATATATATATATATATATATATATAAAACTGAATGCATTTTAAATATATATATATATATATATATATATATATATATATATATATATATATATATATATATTATATATATATATATAAACATTAGAAATAAGCTATAAATTTGTTTTTTTTAAAAATTAAATCAAAATTTTTGGGAGCACTCGACTGGAGCCAAAACCCTCCCCACTTCTTTCGTTGGCTGCAAGTGGGTGGGCCGACCACCACAGTGGCCACGACCACTGTGCGTGGCCAAGGCCACCACAGTGGTCGTGCCACTACGTGTGGCCAAAGCCACCAATAGGTATGGGTAGGACCGAGCTCGGCAATGGCTGCCGGCCC